>ML780125.1:550663-563835 GCA_009831015.1 Picea engelmannii | reverse complement strand
AAAATAAAATACAAACCGAAATAAAATCAAAACTTTGCAAAAATTTAAAAAATGCGTATTCAGACTTTATACCTCCGGATTCTGACTGTAATGGCCGTATCTTGGGCAAACGGAAACCTTTTCGAGTGAAACGAAAAGTGTTCATGAATGAAAAGTGTGCTCCGGACGCAATGGAACAGTCCTTTCAGGCCAGAAATGTACAGAAATTCCAGAAAATGGAGATGAGACAACTTGACTTCACGATCTCGATCTACAACAGGAGTGGGTCTTCAAACAGGCTCTGATACCATGTTCGAAAACGCAGGTATTCCAACAGAGGACGAACACCTTCAGTAACCACTCACATAACCAGATCAAAGATCAACACACCGATGTTTTCACGTGGTAAAACCCCTACGGGGAAACATCCACGACCCCAGCCAACGCGGCCACTTGGAGCAGTTTATTAATGCAAAGAAAAAGATTACAGAGAGATTTTACAAGAGAGTTTCTCACAATCGATCACCGGAAAATGACCCTCCATGCTCTTTAAATAGAGATCATGGACCAATCAGGTGTTAAGCCACGGATCAATGACCTTTAAGATCGAGGAGAGTATGAACCGTCAGATCACTCAATGTCGGGAACATATCGTGACCGTCGGATTTCCTAACTACAAATGCATACTAAAGAAACACACTTTTACCTAACGACATATTAGACCAAGTAGATATTAACTAACTCCTAAGTGTCTAAATATCCTAACATAATATATCCCATTAGATATTCTGATTGGCTTTCAAACCTTGTGATAGTAAGAAAGAAGACCGGGGAAATCTGGATGTGTGTGGATTTCAGGGATCTTAAAAAAGCAAGTGTAAAGGATAATTATACTTTACCTAACATGGAGTTTCTTCTCCAGCAAGTCACAAGATCAACTTATATGTCCATGTTGGATGGTTTTTCTAGATATAATCAAGTCTTGGTTGTTGAGGAAGATAGACCAAAGACAACATTCATAACACCTTGGGAGACATATGCATATGCTAGGATGCCCTTTGGCTTAAAGAATGCAGGAGCCACATTTCAAATGACCATGGATCATGCATTTAGTGGGTTGATATGAAAATTCATGGTATATTATGAAGATGACTTGACATTGCATTAAAAAACAAGCGGTGATCACATTCATCACTTAAGGAAAGTTTTTGACAGATGCAAATTATATGGTATCTCACTAAATCCAAAGAAATGCTTATTTGTTGTAAATCAAGGAAAACTATTGGGTCATATTGTGTGAAAGGAAGGGATTTATATAGATCCAGAAAGATTTAAATCTATAAATGAACTCAACCCCCCATCATCTAAGAAAGGATCTCAATCGTTCTTTGGTAATATCAAATTTGTGCGAAGATTTGTTTCTTATTATGAAAGTATTGTGAAGTCGATCAATTTATTGTTGAAAAGGGACAAAAGGTTTGAATGGATAGAGGATACACAAGAAGACTTCAATAATATCAAAAGGGAAATCACCACAACTCCAATCCTCATTAGCCCATATTTTCAAAGGGATTTCATCATCTATTCAGTTGCCACAGAAACAATTGTTGCATCTGTTCTTACTCAAAGGAATACTAAAGGTGAAGAACTCCCAATCAGTTTCATGAGCATGAACCTTCATGATTATGAATTAAGGTATTTAGAACTAGAAAATAAATCCCTAGATCTTGTGAAAGTGGTGGTGCACTTTCAGACATACATACTAAACTCATGTAATTTCTTATGTCCCATCTTCGCTAGTGAATATTCTTTTGAATTAACAATTGAGAGAAGGAAAATGGGATAATTGGATGGCGAAGATATAAGAATATGATATTTATATTAAACTTTTAAAGGCTGTCAAAGGACAAGGTTTATGTAATATCATCACAAATAGTGATTCTATGGATGGAATGATTTCAATTTAAGTAGGAGAAGCATTGACTGATTCATAATGGTATGGAGACATCATATTCTACTTGAGGTCCAAGCAGTTTCCAGTTACCATGAACCCTAAAGAGCGAAGAACATTGAATATGAAGTCAAATAAATATGTGCTGATTGATGATATATTTTTTAGAAGGAACTATGATGGTGTATTACCGAGATGTGTTGATGAAAAAAAATCCCAAGAACTAATGAAGAAATTACATGAGGGAATATGCGGTGGACATTTTGCACCTCCGAACACCACCCATAAGATAATGAGAGATGGAGTTTACTGGCCATGGAATTTTAGAGATTCATATGCCATAATAAGGAAGTGTGTATCTTTCTAGTAATTTTCAGGTAAAATGAAGAGATCTGTGATGCCATTACAACCTATAATTGTAGAGAAACCATTCTCCCAATGGGGACTTGATGTCATCAGGCCAATAAATACAAAGTCAAGCAAGGGAAATATGTACATTCTCACCACTACCGATTATTTTATGAAGTGGACATAGGAAGTGCCATTAAAAAGGGCTGATTCTGAAGAGATAATTAAGTTCCTCAAAGATAATATTTTTTCAATATTCGGTGTCCAAGAAAAATTTATCATTGATAATGGTTCGATTTTCATTGGTTCAAAATTTAAGAATTTTGTGGAGAATATGGAATTATTATGGGGAAATCATAATACTATTATCCTCAAGGAAATGGTTTGTAGAATCCACAAATGGTATCGTTTCGTAAGATTTTGAAGATCCCTAAGACAACACTTACCTTTAAGGGAGATGATTGCAGATATTTTCTGAAAAAACATGACAATGGTTTGGACCTCTTGCTTGAGTATTCAGAAAATATCGTAGTCGTCCCAAATAACATAACCATGATTTAGGTCGACTCATTCAAAAACCCCTTTTGGGAAATCGCTTGGTTGTTTACCGGGCTGACAAGCCAAGAAAACACCGCCACCATTTCCCGCATGATTCTTTATATTTTATATTTTACAGTTAAATAGAAAGCTATTTTAGATTGGGGAAAGTTGATTTCCATTGAAATATCCTCCGAAATGTCACACTACAAAAGAGAAAATAAATTATTTATGGCTTCTTATTTGGTATTTGTAATATCATATTGCTGTCAGTTTCCAAAATTAACTATTTGTAAGAGAGTGAACTGTGAATTTGATCTATTTACATTCTGGTATCAAGCAATGTGGAGACACAAGACTTATTTTCATTTTTATGAGGTTTTCAAAGAATTCTTGGATAAAAAGGGGACGTTAGAGCAGATGGAAAATCACAATGTTATTAGGATCTTTTGTTCTAAGGAGAATCCCTCTTTTCTTCCATACCACGTATATGATAAAATGTTTATTATGGAAGTGGAAAGGAAGTATAATTTCTGGCTACACTTTTTCCATGAGAAATGGAAAAATAAATTCATACCCTTGCCTTGGAAAATTGCAACCTTTATATTCAAGAATATTAATAAAATTGATGAGTTTGTGAACCACTTCCCAATGTGAATCTGAAATATGCTGAAAAGATAAAGGGATTTGAACCTAAATGAATTTTCGTGGAACATATGTTGTCTGTAGGATTCAACAATTCATTCATTCATACCATTTTGAGTGAAGAAGAAGATAACAACTTAGGTGCTCCTATTCACAATGTCGGTGACTTGGAAACAATACTTAGTACTAATGAGTTTTACAAGAGGAAAGGAAAGGATCCTAACGAGAAGAGTGCCTAGACTCCAATTATCATAAATAAAATATATGACCCACAAAACTAGGAAAGTTACCAACATTAGTCTAAGTAGCGGAGGAGAAAATAACCCCCCTCTAGAAAAAATCGAGAGCTCACATAAGCTCCCTCTGAGAAAAAGGAGGAAGAAGATTGTGCAAGAGGAAGAATACTGTTGCATAGAAAATGACATAAACAACTTCTCTATTGAAGATATGGAGCTCGAGGAAGATATAGAGAAATTGTTTCCCACAATTGATGTAAGGTAGCTAGAGAGGTAGTAGGGAGGCCAAGAGGGCCCATAGTGATAATAGTGAAGGCCATTCAATGTAAGGTGGACTAGGTCCACTATATTATTAAATAGGGCCCACTATGGTAGTTATATATAATAAATGAGCATTTAGATATAATAAATGTAAGAGGACTTCTTAGAAGGTTCTACTTCTAGAAGATTCCTCCTCTAGAATGTTCTTAGGTGATGGTAGCACTATATAAAGAGGTTCAAGAAATGTAATGGGATATGAAGAGAAGTATTGTATTTGGAGCTGAATCTAATTAGGAGGTTTCCCCCTCGAAGAGGAAAGTGAACAAGAGAGGATCCCTTCCATAGTAAGATCCATTGTATGGTGTTTCCCTACCTCAAGGGTTTTGATATAATAAAGTGGTGGTTTTCTATATGGTTTCATATATCTTGTGTGGTGATTGTGTTCAGATATCTTTGGTACTATTGTGTTATTTTGTATTAAGGTATTTGGTACTTAAAAATTGGTATCAGATCACTTTCCTTGGCCAAAGAAGGGAAGATTTTTTTGCTCTTTTTGCAAAATTTTACTAGGGAAGAAAAAGAGGGCGATGCACTTTAGGTTCAGATATGAAGCTTTAAAATACGAATTTGGAAAAAAAAATTGGGTATTTGAATTCCCCTCGGACATATACCCAATTTAAAAAAACAATAAGCCAAAACAGATTCTGGGAAGTAAAGTTATGAGCATTTTAAATTCAGCCATTTTCAGGGTTCTTCCAGAAAAAGCCGCCATTTTCTGCGGTAATTTATTGTTCTATTTTTTGGGTTTTTCCATGACGGTTGTGGGACTAAAAAGTTCATAGGGTGCTCAAATGGATATTTCCTCTCAAACCCTCAAATAAATTCAACAAATAACTGAAGCATTCAAATCCCAATTTTATGACACATTGAATGCAAAATTGGATGACTTTGTAGATGGCCTCAATGATAGTTTTCGTAGTATTCAAGATTCATTGGATACCATGTAGGAGATATTTCTTATGGCGGAAATTAGGGATGAATATAATCAAGAAATATATGCTTGGTATGATTTGGAGGCCGATTGTGATGATTGGTATATGGATAGTTTTCATTTATGGGATGACAACCACTTCCATATTTTATTTGATGACTCTACTCCACCTTCTCTAGAGAACATCAATGTCCCACATCAGGAGCTAGTTATTATTACCAACGTCCAGATTGCATATTCTACAATGGTATTGTTCCTTTTAGATTCAACTTTGATACTCTCCCACTATGTGTATGGATATTCTTATTTATATCCACATGATAGGTGTCAGTATTGGGAGCATCATTTTAAGTTGGTTATTGGGTTTCGATATCTTCCGTGTGGGGTTCACATGAGAAATTGGACATGGAACCTTGGTTTACAATGGTGGTTGGACTAATTCATCATGGTGGCTTCCATTTCTCAATGGGACCCTGGTTCTCTAGTCTACTTCAAAACTATGGTCCACATTTATCCATGGGACCCTGGTATATGGTTGTACATCAAGCATTGAGGACAACGCTTTCATAAGGGGGATGAAATGTAAGGTATCTAGAGAGGTAGTGGGGAGGCCCAAAGGGTCCATAGTAATAATAGTGGAGGCCATTCAATGTAAGGTGGAATAGGTCCACTATATTATTAAATAAGGCCCACTCTGGTAGTTAGATATAATAAATGGGTAGTTAGATATAATAAATGTAAGATGACTTCTTAGAAGGTTCTACTTCTAGAAGATTCCTCCTCTAGAATGTTCTTAGGTGATGGTGGCGCAATATAAAGGGGTTCAAGAAATGTAATAGGATATGAAGATAAGTATTGTATTTGGAGCTGAAGATCATTAGCAGGTTTCCCCCTCAAAGAGGCAAGTGAACAGGAGAGGATCCCTTCGATAATAAGATCCATTTTATGGTGTTGCCCTACCTCAAGGGTTTTGATATAATAAAGTGATGGTTTTCTATATGGTTATATATATATTGTGTGGTGATTGTATTCGTATATATTTAGTACTATTGTGGTATTTTGTATTCAAGTATTTGGTACTTAACAATTGATCATCCCAGAAACACGACCCATCAAAATTCATCATTAGAGATCATTGAGAATGAGACTTTCAATGAATAAGAGTCGTTAGCTTTCCAAAGCACAGTGTTTGACAAGGAGTATGAGAAATCGATTATTGAAAAAGGTGATATGAAAAATAAGAAAGGAAAATCTCATTCAGAGGTTGACCTAAAGGATTTTCGGCCTTCCCTAATTTCCATAATTCACAAAGAAACAAAAGATGCTTTGGATGACTTCATTGGTGGTTTAGAATAAGAAAACACAAATTTGAAAGAAAGGATCAAGGAATTGGAAGACTCTTTAATGCCTCTTCCACTTCTTGTCAGTCCGTTATCAATAGTTAGAACCACCACACCCATTGTTAAATTAAAATGATATTGAATCCTACTTACATCAACTAGAAGCTATGTGGAAAGAAATATTAAGAAAATAATGGAATTGAACACAAAGGCATGGGAAGTTTTGAAAAACATTGTTTCTTTTGGTTCAAGGGTGCATGCCTTCCATGAATATTTGCAAGTTGAACTAAAAAATGAAGAAGGTTTTTACCTTGATGTTGTACTACCCTTTTGAAACAAGGTCTCCAACATGACATAACTAAGGATAAGAGAGGAGGAATGGGGTGGCCATGTTGAGTGAGAACGATGCCCACAACATAGTCTGAAGCATATATCTCTATCTCAAAGCGATGTTGCATGTCTGGTAATGAAAGTACTAGGGATGAGCATAAACGTTGCTTCAAGTCATCGAAATATTGTTGTTAGGACATGCCCTACACAAATGTTTCCTTACCACCACCCCTGGTTACTTGGCTGAGGGCCCATGTGATATGAGAGAATCCCAACACGAACCTGTGATAGAAATTGGCAAGGCCCAAGAAGCTCTGAAGCTCAGTGAGTGTGGTTGGCTTTGGTCAGTCACGGATGACTTGGATCTTGGCTGGATCCACATGCACACCATACTGATCAATTATATAGCCTAAGTAATGGACCCTGTCCATGCCGAAGGATCATTTTTCCAAGTTTGCATATAGTTTGTGCTGCCACAGGGTGTGTAGAACCTGTTGAATATGCTGCAAGTGTTCGTCCCAAGTCTTGTTTTATATGAGGATTTCATCCAGGTAAACCACTACAAAAGTACTGGTGAAAGGTCGCATGATATATTCCATCATCCTCATAAAATTTGCTGGAGAATTTGTCAAACCAAAGGGCATGACCAACCATCCAAAAAGACCTTATTTTGACTTGAAGGTAGTCTTCCATACATATGTCTGTTCTATTGGGACCTAGTGGTAGATAGACTTTAGATCAATCTTACTGAAGTATTTTTCCCCCGTGAGCTAATCAAGGAGGTCGTTGATTCGGGGAATCAGGTACCAGTTCTGGAATGTGATTATATTCAGGGCCTGGTAATCAAGGCAGAGTCATTAGGTTCCATATTTCTTCTACACCCGTACAATTGGGCTCCCACAAAACGATGATCTGGGACGGATGTGCCCTTTATGGAGCATTTTTTGGATCTGCCTCTTGATCTCCTTGTTTTCTAAGAGAGAGTGGTGGTAGACCGACCCATTGGGTAGTGGTGCACCTGGGGTCATATCAATGGGATGCTTGACCTGGCAGTGCAGAGGTACCCTGGTAGGAGAGGAGAATATATCTGCGTATTATTCAATGGCGTTATCCACTTTCTTTTTTTGTGTGGATAGATCGATCGCAGAGGCCCTGGGAGAGAATCACGAAGAAGACAAATTTCCCACTCTGAGAGATGACCTTCCTACATTTCTTAGCAGAGATCAAGGAAATAAAACTAGGAGAGACTGCCTCAGATATCCTGTACAATTTCCTATTCAAAGTAATAATAACACTACGAGGCCTAGACTCATATACAACATGACGTTTCGATAGATAAGGTTGGCCCAAAAGAACATTACAAACTTTGAGAGAAGAAAAATCACATAATACCTTGTCTTTGAAGGGCTTGATGTTGTACGACAGTTGACACTATTGGCTGATGTGAATATTGCTTCCTTGGTGGACCCATTCAATGGCGTAGGGATCTGGGTGCGACGTTTTCGGTAGGGCCAACCGCTTGACGAACTCTGCTGAGATGAGGTTATTTTTGCTACTGCTATCAATGATGAAGTGTAGTAGGGTGTCTTTTACCCACATTTGTGAATGGAAAATGCGCTTTCCTTCTTCTAGCTCGTTTGGTTCACCAGGGTGGAGCTTGGTGGTAGAAACGATGGCATTGGGTTTCGCATCAATGATCCATCTTCCCCTTTCTGGTTCTGAATCAGAGTCAGGACCCACATCTGATTCAAAGTCTTTCACTTCAGCCACCAATGACTACCTTGAGAGGCAATCAACAATGTTATTCAAAGGGATCTTATGGAAGTCACACCACTTCCCGATATCCTTCTTTGTCTTTCTAGTGTCCTTCTTTGCTTGTGGCTTGGAATGGTTGTCCTGATACTGCCCATATTTTATCTGTCCTTTGTTCTGTAGGTTGGGGCCAACCTTTCCTAGTTTCTGCTACAAGGGGTTGTGATGCAGGAGCATCGCCAACGCAACAAGCGAGCCAGCGTGGAACAGAAGAACAGCTGGAGAAGCAACGCCAATTTTTGAAAACACTTTGGGAATTGTTGCGCAAGTCTTTAAATAAAGTCAATTATGGGAGCACACTTTATATATTGTAATGGACCTTGAGAAGATAGCTCTCATCCTCAGGTAGATGAGGCATTTATTAGACTTAATGTAAAGTATATAGAATATTAAATTCTAGATTTTATAGCTTTAGAGTTGTGGGGGAAAATGGATATAGACACCCTCCTTTGTAAATTGTAACATTAGCCAACATTCAGAATAGGAGCAAGAAGAGAAGAGCTAGCAGAGAAATTGTGGAGAACACCCATGTATAGTTATTGACTTAATAGAAGGAAGCTTGATTCAGTCTCATGGTTTGTGTTGTTTTCTCTGTGTGTTAATGTTATGCTCATGAATGTTTGTTTTTCTGGTTATGCATTTTCTTTGATATGCTGTGTATATGATTTCATGTTTCGAAACTGAAGTCTGAGGGAAAGAGTGAATGAGTTTCAATTGTTTCTCTAAGTGAGCCAGGGGATTCCTGCAAGGAGTGCAGTTGAATTTGTCCGCATAGAGTGCATGACTGCAGGATTCAATTAGAGAAAGTTTTTTCCCTCATTCAGTGCAGAAGTGTAGATTTGGCACTGGAGCCGTGCAAGGAGTGCGTAGGCTGAAGAGGAAGCCTCAGGGTTGCGATTCTGAGAAAATTTCTCAAAGACTATTGCCGCAGAAAGTGCACAGAGTCAGGAGAATTAAACACTTGGGAAGCTGTTGAATGATTTCCGCAAGGAGTGCACGCAACGTCCTATGAAGAGTCAGAGAAGGAAAAGTTTAGGAGGTTTAGAACCTTCGGGTCATTGTTGAAAAGGATCATTTAGTCATTTTGAGAAATCTCCAAAGGGGAGGAATCGACGGTCAGGATTTGTCGAGAGAATTAGTGAAGTCTCGACAACCGCCAGATATGGAGAAGTTGTGCTAGATTTAAGCCTTAGTGCGTAGGGAAGGAGTCAGGGCTCATCGGGACTTGACTCATTGAAAAATCAGGGTTTCCAGTGATGAGATATCTGTGACCGCGGGAGTCGCAAAACTCCGAATCGCGATGGACACACAGCTACAGGGTCACCGCAGGAGACAGGTGTCATCGGGGTTCGGGACTTGGAGAGTCTCGTGAGTTTGTGTAACAGGAATCACGATTTCCTGAAACATGATTTCCCTATCGCACGGAAGTCCGAGCCATAGGGACTGGAGAGTAGGACAGGTGTCGTAGGAGTCAACCTTTGCGGGGTCAACGCAAGGCACCATCACGAATCGGGGATCGAAGGTTTCTGGTGCCAAAGAACCGTGACATCGCATATGCCAATTTCCCGATAGGGAAATCCCCGATAGGAACGAAGAAGTATCGACATCAAGACCCATTGGGTTTTGGGGTTTCAGTTAGCACGAGGAATGTGCTCACGAGTTTCGCAAAAATGCGAAACCCGATTTCCCGATAAGGCAAAGGGGAGATCGCAGAGAGAGTTCTGTGGGTATTGAGAGGTCTCGATAAGGGATCGAAAGAACCTGAAAGTTCTTCAGGCCGAGAGCATAAGAAGGTCCTGAGGAGGTGGACGTGCTCAGTGGAGTGCGGCCTTGTGTCAGAGTGGTATCAGAGCGGGAACTCTTTGTTTTTGTGACAGAGAGAAGGAGAAGAATTCACCATGCCGCCCATAAGAGAAAGGAAATCACCTGACCCGGAAGACAGGGAGGTGAGAAGAAGAGGTAGGTCGGCAGGGAATCCGGCGATGGAAAGATAGATACGGGATCTCAGAGTGAGACTCGAGGAGATGGAAACAACTCAAAGACACACAGTTCGTGCATGAGATCTTAGTGATTCCGACAATGAGGTTGAAGCTAAACCACAAGGAGAAGTTGCAGCCGAGGATGAAGCAAATGAGCGATTAATAAAAACTATCACCCGGATGAGTTCAAAGACGAAAATGGACATTCCAACTTACAAAGGAAGCTTGGATGCAGAAGAGCTGTTAGACTGGATCAGGGCTCTGGAAACCTACTTCGATTATGAAGATATCGAAGAGGATAAAAAGGTAAGACATGCTGTCATGAAATTGAAAGGACATGCAGCATTATGGTGGGACGAGCTACAGGAAGATAGACGTTCCAAAGGTAAACAAAAAATTAAAAGCTGGGATCGAATGATTGCAAAGATGAAAGCAAAGTTCATCCCGAGAGACTATCAGATAAATCTGTTCAGGAGAATGCAGAACCTGAGGCAGAAGTTGATGACGGTGAAGGAATACACCAAAGAGTTTTACAAGCTCAATATCAGAGCAGGTCATCGGGAGAGCGATGATGAGAAGGTTGCTACATACCTGAATGGTCTGAGATACGACATTCAGGATGAATTAAGCATGACAACCATCAGAACGGTTGAGGATGATTACCACATGGCTCTGAAAGCTGAGGAGAAGCTGGGCCGTAAGAAAGGACAGCGAGGGTGAGGCAGGAGTCATCCCAGAGGTAAGACAGTTGCCCAGGAGAAATACCAGAAGCCCAAGGAGGAATGGAAGAAACCTCAGGGTAAGGTTGAGAGAGGTGGAACCTCACAGTGAGGACCACATGCTGAACAGAGGGCGCAACATACAGAGCAGGGTGGCGGTTATGCTGACGCAAACACTTTTCCTCGTACTCGAAGTAGAGGAAGAGGCCGAGGCGGAGTAATCACATGTTTCACATGTGGGAAAAATGGGCACAAGTCATTTGAGTGTCCAGAGAAAAAGAAGGATAGTGGAGAAGCTCACATCACTGAAGCTCAGAAGCGTGATGCTGAGATGGAAGATGCAGAAGGTGGAAGATCACTTGGAATGCATAAATTCCTTTTGACACCCGAGAAAGAGGTGGACAACTAAGTCCAAAGGACAAGACTGTTCAGAATAGCTTGCAAAGCCAAGGACTAGAAATGCAAGGTTATTGTGGACAACGGAAGCACCGACAATCTCGTTTCAACCGAGATGGTGGAGAAATTAGAGCTGGAGACGACTAATCACCCGAGTCCATATAAGGTTTCATGGCTACAGAAGGGACATCAGGTGAGTGTCACTAAACAATGTTTAGTTGAATTTAAAATAGGGGGATATAATGATAAAATCTTGTGTGATGTTATTCCCATGGATGTATGCCATTTGTTACTGGGTAGACCATGGAAATACGACCGAAATGTGGTTCATGACGGGAGGATGAACACATACACTTTAGAGAAGGATGGAAGAGCACACATGTTGCTTCCAATAAAGGATAAGGAGGTGAGACCAGAAGTAAGCAACACCATACTTCTCATGAGTGGGAAGGAACTTCTTACAGAGATGGAAAAGAAGGAAGATCCACAATTCTTTGTGGTCAGGAAACCGAGAATTATCCTGACTAGCACGAGAGTGGATGACTTACCAGTTGAGATTCAGGAACTACTGGAAGAGTTCGCTGACATCATCGTGGATGAATTACCTCATTCGTTGCCATCGATGAGGAGTGTGAGTCATCACATCGACCTCATACCAGGAGCCAGTTTTCCAAATAAGGCAACGTACAGATTGACGCCACAGGAAAATGAGGAAGTCAAGAAGTAGGTCAAGGAGCTATTGGACAAAGGATTGGTCAGGGAAAGTTTGAGTCCATGTGCCATTCCAACAGTGCTTAGTCCGAAGAAGGATGGAGGTTGGAGAATGTGCACCGACTCAAGAGAGATCAAGAAAATAACCATAAGGTACAGGTTTCCACTGCCAAGAATGGATGATCTGATGGATTTTCTGAGCGGGGCAAATTATTTTTTCAAAGATTGATCTGAAGAGCAAATATCATCAGATTCGCATGAGGGAAGGAGATGAATGGAAGACAAAATTCAAGACAAATGAAGGTTTGTATGAATGGCTAGTCATGTCGTTTGGTTTGACAAACGCGCTGAGCACATTCATGAGGCTGATGAATGAAGTCCTGAAGGAATTCATCGGGAAATTTGTAGTCGTATATCTGGATGATATATTGATCTACAGTAAGATGAAGGATGAGCATTTGAAGCATTTGGCCATTGTGATGAGAAAGATACAGTAGGAGAAGCTGTTGATTAATATGAAGAAATCTTCATTTATGCAGACATAGCTCATTTACTCGGGGTTCGTCATTTCGGCGAATGAATTAAAAATGGATCCAAGTAAGGTGGAAGTGATTAAAAATTGGCCATCACCCAGAAATGTTTTTGAGGTGAGAAGTTTCCATGGATTAGCTAGTTTCTACCGGAAATTCATTAGGAATTTTAGTGGAATTAGCGCAACGATGATGGACACAGTGAAGAAGCGGCATAAGTCTTTTCATTGGACAGCAGAGGCTGAAAAGAGCTTCAATCTGTTGATGTTAAGCCCTAATATTGGCTCATTACCCCTTAATTGGGGCATATTAGATTAGTAATGTTATTTTATTTATGTCAGCTTTAGGCCATTAGTTGTAATTTAGATTAGTAATGTTATTTTAATTATGTCGGCTTTAGGCCATTA
>ML780125.1:528083-545451 GCA_009831015.1 Picea engelmannii | reverse complement strand
GATTAGTAATGTTATTTTAATTATGTCGGCTTTAGGCCATTATTTGTAATTATACCTCCTAGTCTCCTATATATACCAAGGAGACATTTTCATTTTGAATCATCTTGTACTTGAACATTTAAGTGGGCTAAAAGGAGGTTGCCATATCGAAGAGGCTTATTATCTAAAATTATCTCTGTTTCAAGGCGTTGAGTACTTTTCCTGAGGTTTTTCCATGCTATATTGATGTTTGGTTCTTAACAGTTGAAGTGAAAGATAACAGAGCAACCAGTGTTGGTGTTGCCAGATTTTCGGAAGACGTTTCAGGTGAAATGTGATGCAAGTGGATTTTCCATAGGAGCAGTATTAAGCCAGGAGGACAGACCCGTTGCATATTTCAGTGAGAAGCTGGATGACGCAAAGCTGAAATACTCCATGTATGATAAAGAGTTTTATGCTATCATATAAGTGTTGAAGAAGTGGAGGCATTACTTGATCCCAAAAGAATTTGTATTGTACAGTGATAATCACGCATTGTAGTTTGTGAGTCAACAAGAGAAGTTGAATCAGAAGCATGCAAAATGTGTAGAGTATATGCAGAATTTCATGTTTGTGATAAAACAAATTTCAAGAACTGCTAACAAAGTGGATGATGTGTTGAGCAGGAAATGTTTGTTACTGTAGGAGTTCAGGGTCAAAACGTTGGGTTTTGAAAACCTTAGGGACATGTACGCAGGAGACGCAGATTTCGGAGAAGCGTATGAAGCAACTGAGAATCCAGTTCTCAGAGATCGGAGTTCTTGGATAGACTATATGATCCAGGAAGGATTTTTATTAAGAGGAAATCAACTGTGCATTCCAAATTGCTCCATGAGGGAGAACTTAATGAAAGAAAATCACAGTGGAGGCTTGGCGGAGCGTTTTGGCCAAGACAAGACCTTTGCGAAGCTGAGCGAATCATATTTTTGGCCAGGCATGCGGGCATATGTTAAGATATTTGTTGAGAGATGCCAGGTTTGTCAGCACTCAAAAGGGAGAAAGTAGAATGCGGGGTTTTATCAGCCATTGCCCATACCAGAGAGGCCATGGGAGGCGATCAACATGGATTTTGTATTAGGTTTTTCGAGGACGCAGAGAGGGGTTGATTCCATCTTTGTGGTGGTATATAGGTTTTCAAAGATGGCACATTTTATTCCATGCCAGAAGACCAGCGATGCGACTCACATCGCGAACTTGTTTTTCAAGGAGATCGTTAGACTCCATGGATTGCCGAGAAGTATAGTGTCGGACAGGGATACCAAATTCATAGGGCATTTCTGTAGGATGCTATGGAAGAATCTAGGGACTAACTTGGCATTTAGTTCAACTTACCATCCACAGATAGATGGGCAGACAAAAGTGGTCAATAGGATCTTGGGAGACTTGTTGAGAAGCCTCGTGACAAAACACCATAACAACTGGGACAACATATTTCCACAGGCGGAGTTCGCATACAACGATTTAGTGAATCAGAGTACAGGTAAAAGTCCATTTCAGATTGTGTATGGGACATAACTGAGGGGAGTTTCTGAACTCAGGGAGTCAGAACAGGCTGCGACTAGCAGTGCTAGCGCAGGGGAATTCGCTGAAGCAATGAAGACACTTCACGACGAGGTGAAGCAACGACTGATAAACACAAATCAGGAGTACAAATGAAGAGCAGATCAACATCGGCGACAACTTCATTTTGAAGTTGGGGATCTAGTTCTAGCTCATCTAAGGAAGGAAAGGTTCCCAATAGGAACATATAACAAGCTGAAAATGAAGAAAATTGGGCCATGCAGGGTCCTAAAGAAATTCAAAGAGAACGCTTTTGAAATTGATTTGCCGGACGACATCGGGATATCTACGATATTTAATGTTTCAGATTTATACCCATATAGGGATGAAGAAGCAGGAGCTGGAAGTGATGAGAAACTAATGGTCCAGTGGTAGAAGCAGATGTCAATTGCAGAGAAGCTACAGATGGAGTGCATACTGGACAAGAGAGTGGGAAAGAAAAACAGAAGAAAATAATACTTCGAGTATCTGGTCAAGTGGAAGAATCACCCAGTGGAGGATGCCAGCTGGGAAAGCGAAACAGTGATACAGAAGCATGGACATATTGTGCAGGAGCTCATGGACAGGATCCCATGAAAATTTTCAACCCAGGGAGTATGATGCAGGAGCATCGCCAATGCATCAAGCGAGCGAGCGTGGAACGAAAGAATAGCTGGAGAAGCAGCGCCAATTTTTGAAATTTTTTTGGGAATTGTTGCGCAAGTCTTTAAATGAAGTCAATTATGGGAGCGCACTTTATATATTGTAATGGACCTTGAGCGGATAGCTCTCGTCCTTAGGTAGATGAGGTATTTATTAGACTTAATGTAAAGTAGATAGAATATTAAATTCTAGATTTAATAGCTTTAGAGTTGTGGGGGAAAATGGATATAGACACCCTCCTTTGTACATTGTAACATTAGCCATCATTCAGAACAAGAGCAAGAAGAGAAGAGCTAGCAGAGAAATTGTGGAGAACACCCATGTACAGTTATTGACTTAATAGAAGGAAGCTTGATTCAGTCTCATGGTTTGTGTTGTTTTCTCTGTGTGTTAATGTTATGCTCATGAATGTTTGTTTTTCTGGTTATGCATTTGCTTTGATATGCTGTGTATATGATTTCATGTTTTGAAACTGAAGTCTGAGGGAAAGAGTAAATGAGTTTCAATTGTTTCTCTAAGTGAGCCAGGGGATTCCTGCAAGGAGTGCAGTTGAATTTGTCCGCATAGAGTGTGTGACTGCAGGATTCAATTAGAGAAAGTTTTTTCTCTCATTCAGTGAAGAAGTGCAGATTTGGCACTGGAGTCGTGCAAGGAGTGCGCAGGATGAAGAGGAAGCCTCAGGGTTGTGATTCTGAGAAAATTACTCAAATACTGCTGCCGCAGGAAGTGCGCAGAGTCAGGAGAATTAAACACTTGGGAAGCTGTTGAATGATTGTCGCAAGGAGTGTGCGCAACGTCCTATGAAGAGTCAGAGAAGGAAACGTTTAGGAGGTTTAGCACCTTCGGGTCATTGTTGAAAAGGAGCATTTAGTCATTTTGAGAAATCTCCAAAGGGGAGAAATCGACGGTCAGGATTCGTCGAGAGAATTAGTGAAGTCCCAACAGCCGCCAGATCTGGAGAAGTTGCGCTATATTTAAGCCTTAGTGCGTAGGGAAGGAGTCATGGATCATCGAGACTTGACTCATCGAAAAATCAAGGTTTCCAGTGACGAGAGATCTGTGACCGCGGGAGTCGCGAAACTCCAAATCGCGACGGACACACAGCTATAGGGTCACCGCAGGAGACAGGTGTCATCGGGGTTCAGGACTTGGAGAGTCTCATGAGTTTGTGTAACGGGAATCGCGATTTCCCGAAACGTAATTTCCTGATCACACGGAAGTCCAAGCCATAGGCACTAGAGAGGAGGACAGGTGTCGGAGGATTCAACCTTTGCGGGGTCAACGCAAGGCACCATCGCGAATCGGGGATCGGAGGTTTCTGGTGCCAAAGAACCGCGACATCGCATATGCTGATTTCCCGATAGGGAAATCCCCGACAGGAACGAAGAAGTATCAACATCAAGACCCATCGGGTTTTGGGGTTTCGGTTAGCACGAGGAACGTGCTCACGAGTTTCGTGAAAATGTGAAACCCGATTTCCCGATAAGGAAAAGGGGAGATCACGGAGAGAGTTTTGTGGGTATTGGGAGGTCCCGATAAGGGATCGGAAAAACATGAAAGTTCTTTAGGCCGAGAGCATAAGAAGGTCCTAAGGAGGTGAAGGTGCTCAATGGAGTGCGGCCTTGCGTCAGGTTTCCATGCCCAAATTGTTGCATCTTTTGTTTGATCTTCTACTCGATTTTGACAACATAATGATAGGTCGCGCCCAAGGACGAGATGTCCATAAATTCCATTCTGTTCTGTATGTATCTATGTAGATCACCACGATACTTGAGTACCATATGTCACACTGAATATTTGATACCCATCTTGGTGCATAGGGTATGGAAGATATTTGTGAAATCTGGCATTGCTTGGTCTCTTTCTTGCCACAATGTTGTCCATTTTGTATACAAGTTGTCATAACTTTCGGCAGGGTAGTATTGTTCCTTAATAGAATCCTTGAAGGATTCCTAGGTGTCTGGGACTGTAAATAATGAGGGTTCCTCTGTTTCCTTTTGCTCACAGAAAGTTTCCCACTAATCTTTGACATGGGGAATGACTTTGAGGAGCGCAAAAGTAATTTTTTCTCTATTTGAAAAGTTATGGATAGAAAAATACCCTTCTAGTAGATTCAACCACTTGTATACAACATCTGTGTCTATCTGACCTTCAAATATAAGAATATCGAAGTTGATTTGTACCTTGAAGGGGGAAACACCTCCGCTTGAGGAAGATGCATCGCTTGTTGGTAGCCACCGAAGGATTTTCGCGAAACTATCCATCATATCATTCCTTTGTTGCATGAGGGATTCCTCAAGCAACATTTTGAAAGGATCTTATGTCCCACCATCTTTCTTTTATCCTTCCATGAGAGGTCATTTTGGTGTGCGAGAGATTTTTTCCTCAAGAGAAACAAGCTTGAGACCCAATTCTTTGTACCCTGACCTTGTTGGGGACTTGCATTAAGATGACAAGGAGTAGAACTCTCTGATACCACCGATCTAGATTTTATGAGCAGAACAAAATGAATACATATTATTAAAATATGCTTAACATAGAATAACAAAGATACAATAAAATTGGTTTTCTATTCAATAAGGAAATAAGCTAAAACTGTAAAATGCAACAAAAAACAAGCTTATTGAAATGGTGGTGGCTTATCTCTGAGAAGAGATGTGACAGTTGCACTCATTTGCAAGAAGATTATTACAATGAGGCTATGAAGGCCTTTTTACAATAAACATGAATGTAAAAACCCTAGACATCCAAAAACCTAACCCTAGGAGATGAAGCGCCAAAAGTCATGTGGGCCCTGTTTGGGTAAGTCAATACATCAACTTCCCAGGGTCATAACGTTTACATATGATATCCATTTTAGGCACACGATAGCCCATTGGAAAGGTATATCCGAGGAATGCACATTTTTTTGCAATCTACACATTCTGAAAGGAAAATATTTAAAATTTTCATAATATCGTTCAAGCATGCAGCTAAGCTATATCAAAGAGGGAATAACCATTCAAAAGGATCATGGAGATAGACCTATATGGAATCACTAGTGAAGCACAATACCCAAAATTAATCCTCAACTCGATTTTCCTAACAAAGCAACAATTTGATGAACAAGTTGAGATTTTTAAATGGTTATCGGTTGAAACATTTTATGGTATACTTGAATATAGTGAAGAATACATATACAATTGGCTAGTGGACTAATCTGTGAATAACCAAGATATTGAAGAAGAATTACATGGCATTTCCCTTGATTTATGAGACTTGTAGGGCGAGTTGTTCAACATCAAAATATGGCATGAGATCAACGTGGCACCAATGAAAAATTATATTGAAGAATGGTTCAAGAAAACAATTGAAAAATTGAACAACGAGGGGAAAGAAACAATTGAGACGGTTCCTATAACTGTTAATTAAGACAATAAAGGACATAAACAAGTAAGTAAATACATGAGATACCATCATAGTAATTTTACTCTGATCACATCTTTCTTTCTTTATCGGTTCCTTCATCCAGTTACTCCACTTCTTTGACTAGAAAGGTTTAATCAAAGTCTGATAACTTATCTTTTCTTATTTCCAGGTCTTATTGTTCTTTTACCACCCATCATCGTCCTTATACAATATGAATTCTTATGTATATTTGTTTTATGTTCCACGGGAGCCCCAATCCCATTCCTTGTGAAAAACACTTTTTAAATTTCGAAGAATATGTAACAAACTATATATTTTTAGAAATTTCAAGAGAGCTACTTCGGGATCTGTTTCGACTGTTCTTTGTAACTCTGAGTTTTGAGTATAAATTATTTGATATTGATCTATCATTATATTTATTTTAGTTTCCCATGTTTCCACTCTATTAAAGTTCTCTTATGCATGTGAAACATCTTCTTTTTTATTTTATGTGATCAGAAATATCTATTTTAACTATGATGGATGTGAGGACATTTTGCTTATCTATTTTAAATGTGTGAAGTGTGTGGTTCCTGGTCATTTCTTAGGAACTTTCTATAAATATAAAACAAAAAATTTTACTTTTATTTTTCTTGCAATATTTATATTTCTTTGATTACCATGACATACTTTTGCAAAGTCTAGGAGTATCACCTCTATAAAAACGTAGGGGGATTTACATCCTCGCGAGGTTTCCGTTTCGATCCTAACGGATTCAAGTGTCAACAATCAAGAAATGGTGTCTTGAAGATTTAAAGTTGGAAATCCATTCATTTTCTTGAACTAATTCAATTGGGATCCTCCAGAACATTGGTTGTATTCTGTTGCATATCTTCCAATAACATGGAAAATACCGCGTTGTTCACTTGTTGGTTCTTATTGTATTTTTCCTACCATAAGGTTTCATACCGTGCTGCAGAACTTTTCCCTCTTTTGTCTAGAAAGGATGAAAATTTTGGCTCTTTCTAGCCTATTAAATCTATCAGTATTAATAACCAAGAATAATGGAATTTTGTCCCATTATCTTGTGCATCGCTGCAATCTATTAGAAATTGATTCAATAAATATGGCGCCTAAATGAATACTATGCCCTTTGCACACTGTGAAACTACTTCTATAACTCCTGGTGGGGTCTCTTCCTTTCTACATTTCCTTAAAAGTTTGCAAGCCATAAAATTTGTGGCAAACTTCATTGTAGAGTCGTTGATGTCCTTTATGATTATTCCCTTGGTTCCCCTATTTTTCCTGAACTATGCTTTAACTTCTTCTACAATTTCTTTCTCTCTTTCATTTTTCTCTAAGTATCCTTTTGGTTTTACATTGTTGGTAGACAACCATGTAATCTTGGATATGAGATCGGCATCTATAGGGACTGGCCTATCCATCCACATGATACCTCCATGTACCCTGGCCAACAGTTGCTTCACACAGATGCCTACATTTTTACTGCGCCCGAAATGCGGTATGTCCAATATATTTATAATTCCCGAGTTGTATAACCCTGTGATCCACTGCACGGGCTCCAAAATGAGTTTCCCTAAGGGTCCTACATCCCCCCTATTCTCCAAGTAGACTTCCTGTGCAAGTTTAGGAAACTTCATTTCATCTGTCACATCATGATCTGCATATTTTAACTTTATTACCTTCCCTAACATATCTTCAACTGTAACTACAATGTCTGGGAGATAAGGTAAAGTTATTTGTACTACACCTGGTGCTTTCCTCTTCTATCCCATAACTGGGTTTTATTCTGCAGCTTCATCCTTGGCTTCTTCTTCTTCTTATTCTCCCTCTATTTCTTGTTGGCCTATGATATCTTTGACCAATACTTCCTCTGTGATGACTTTATGCTTTTGTTTCTCCATTTCCTCCACTTCTATAGGGATTTCAAAATTAGGGTTTGTCCCACCATTAGGGTTTTCCGTGTTCTGAATCACTTGCACATGTTCTGTGCTTGCTATTTCTTATTCTATCCTATTTGGCCTAATATATTTGGTCTTTGATGTCGTAACATATTCTATCTCCACAAAAATCTCTGATTCTTCCATTCTTTCCTTCTTCCTTTTGGACTGTCAGGTCACTCTTACAAATCATTCGGGAGTGCCAACCTTTGGGGGTGCCATATTATTTGCCTTGCACATGAATGCCTTTCTTTATTGCTTAATCACCCTTTGTTCGCAATCTCAAGTGATCTGTTGCTAAAAAATCACTAGGTGTCGAACTCTTCCTATATTTCCCTTTTTATAAACCCTATCATTAATATTCTGAGACGTTCTTCCTTTTCCATTCACTTATTTTTCACTTTTATGATTATTTCTTCATTCCATTGCTCGATGTATAATTTTCTTGTGTGTAGTATTCTAAATTATGTCACACCGATTTTCTTTCTGCTACACACTATCATTTCCAAGCATCACTTATTCCTCTAAGTACTTTTTTTTCTTTTTCTTCATTTTTTCTACTTTTCTCTTCCTTTTTCTTTTTTTAATTCTTACTATTTACAATTTGTACAAGTCTACTTGCTACACTGCAACTACTGAGAGTTAGTAGGTTGTCTGTCCCTATACAGTTTCATTCGAATACCATTCACCATTCCTTGAACTTCCTTACCTACTAAGTCTTGCAGCTGTACAACACCTCCAACTGTGACATACTTTATCTGATATAGCACTAGCCAATGCATTTTGAGCTTCCCTAGGTGCTGCAAATAAATTTTGTCATATAGGAGAACCATATATCCTTCTATCAACATCTTATTCTTGATATGTTTGTCATTCCATGCTTTATCTTTTGATTTCTATACCTCTTGATGAAAACCAGTTATGATTCTATCCTCTTGCAATTCCACCAGTTGAGCCAATCTTTCCTTTGTTGTGCCCCTTTCTGTCATCTCTTTAATTGATGCAATGAACAAACTTGGTATCAAATAATCTAAGGTAAGTACTGCCTCCTGTCCATATACCAATCTAAAGGGTTTCATCCCTGTTATCTTCTTACACATAGTTCTATAAGCCCAAAGTATTGTTGGTACCTTCAAATCCCAATCATCTTTTTTTACATTACAAATATTTGTCAAAGCATTCTCCAAAACATTATTGAAGGATTCCACTATTACATTTGATTGAGGGTGATAACGAGTACACTTTTTGTGGTATATCTTAAATTATTCAAGCATTGCCTCAATTGCATTGTTGATGAAGTGATTACCCTAATCACTCATCATATTCTTGGACATCCAAACCTTGTTACTATATTTTAAAATAAAAAGTGCATTGCAATCTGTGCACTGCAATCCTTCACTAGTGCTTCCTCAACCCATGTGGTCAAGTATTCTGTCGTTTTAATAATATATCTTTCTCATGATCTTCTTGCTGGTGGATTGATTGGACCTACAAAATATATTTCCCATTTATCAAACACTTGTAAAGTAACTTGTGGTTTCAGTAGCATCTCATCCCTCCTGGATGGATTCCCAAATATTTGACAAACATCACACTTCTGAGAGTATTCCTTTGAATCCTTGGGAACTATTGGCCACCATAATCCTACATGTAATACCTTCTGTTCCATAGGCTTCCTTGCATAGTGTCCTCCTAAAATTCCTTCATGTGCCTCTGCCAAAATAATGGGTCTTTCATGCTCCATCACACATCTACTCAAGATGTTATCTTCAACAAGTTTGTATAAATGACTTGCAATCAACTGATAATATGCATATCCGACCACAAAATTTTTCTTCTGTGTAGTAGTAAATTCTCTTGGTCAAAATCATGTACTCAAAACTCAATAATGTCAGCGAAATATTCATCTATTATATGTGCTGAAAACAATTGTGTATCGAGAAATTTGTCTTCCAAGTTACTTGGCTATTCTCCATTTGTTATCCTGGATAAGTGATCTGGTTCTGCATTCAATCTTCCAAGATTCACCACAACTTCAAAGTCAATTTCCTGAAATAATAATATCCATCTGCATATCCTTTCCCCCAACACTAGCTTATTAACTAAGTATCTCATAGCTGAATGATATGTAAACATCTTAAAGTGTTGTCCCAACAAGTAATGCTTGTATTTTTGCAAATCATACACCATAGATAGGCCTTGTATTTCTGTAGTATTGTAGTTATGCTATGAATCTAACAACTTCCTTCTTGCAAAATAAATAGGGTGTAATACCCTGGTTTTGAGCCCCGTATTAAATAATGTATTTTGTTAATTTATGAAAGGCCAGAGTTCCCAAACAATTAAAAGAGGCTAGTGTGCCTAGGAAATGTAATGTTTGGATCATTATTAATAATAAATAAATCATTGGCTACTAGACGAACAAGGAAAAGAGTTACAGGGGGATATGATTCCACAAGAGAGGGGGCTTGAGGGGATACACATTTATTTTATATTTTATTTACCCATAATTTTTTTAATGGAGAAGAGTGGTTATATGAGCTTCTTGGGGAAGGCCATGTGGTGGTTGTTTTGCAAGTAAATATATAAACCCATCTTGTGAGATGTTTGGGGCTTCTTCTTCACTCACTCACTCATTGTTCATTCTTCATACCTTTCATTATGTTCTCTCTCCATTCATTCTTTCACCAACTTGTCATTCTTAATTCATGTTTTTGGCTTGGGAAATAAAAACGAGTTGTTGGAGAGGAGCCATGGTTTTGTTGTCTATAATGACGATTGGTGTATTCTATCAATGAATTAATTCTTGCATGTATGATATGCATTGACATGTGTTAAGTTTTTCCCACAATTATGAATACTGAGAGTCCTAGCATTGAGATTCTTAACCAGATGTGCTGGAGCCCTAGAAGGAGGTGGACAACCCGATGGAATGTGTCATAGAGAAGGGGGTCCATTCTCTTTGGTTTTTTAGGATTGGTAGAAGAGATATGTTGTACTTTGGAATTCTGTGTGTGCTGAAAATCCCATGAGAGATCGAGTGTTGACTGGTTTGGGAATATGAGTGACACTATGGAACTGTCCTTATGGATTCATAGCCCTGGCTTGGGGGTGACATTGTTGTTGATACTTGGAACAACAATGTCTACGGTTAGGTGGAACATCCTTGGTCTACAACTAGTTGGTGGTTCATTTCATTAAAGATAAGTGCTCTCTGTCATGGTTTTATTTACCTGTGTATTTATTCTATTGTGTATTTATTTGTATATGAAATTTGTATCTATAATATGCATGCTTGCTGGTTATTGTTGTGCATGACATATGTCTCATTTATTTATGTTGTAGCATGAATATTTAAACCAACATGTGAATATTTAATACCCCTTTATTAATTAGAAATTTATTTGAATTCAAAATTAGTTCATAAGTGAGTTTTGAGGTAACGTGCCTAGCGTGTGGGTGGATGGGTATGTTACCACTTGAAGTAGCATAGCCTGGCCTAGGGGTGGCTGGGTATGTTACCTATTGGTATAATATCTTCAATTTGAAACACCGAACTGGTATGGGTTGGAACTATGGATAGGGTATTATGGTTAAAAATTGATATGTCCTTGCAATTTTAAATCTCAAGAGAGATAGTGTTGCAGAGATTGCACATAAGACATAACATCATGCAAACAATGATCCTTTTTAAAGGATCATAGAATCATTTCCATCCATTTTGGATTTTGGGAGTGACCACACCATTGATCGAAGCTAAGCCCAATATGGAAAACTACAGAATTCGTCACTTTGACAATTATTGGAGACAAGGAAGAAGCGTGAAAAGGACGAAGTCACGAAGTCCCACCGACCGTACGATATGATAGGAAAATTGGATGAAAAATTATCCATTGATAGTGGTAATGCGACGTTGACCCTCTGGATGTAATAAGTTTGAGCCTCTAGAAATCCCAAAGGATGAAGTCGTGAAGTCCCACTGACCATTCGATCTGATAGGAATTTGGGAGTAATGCGAGGCATAGATATGGAGTGGATGGATAGATAAGTTTCATGACTTCAGAACTTTGCCACTTCGATGATTACTAGAGAATGGGAAAATCCCCGAAGTTTCAAAACCCCGAAGTGTCGAAATTGCTAAGTGTTGAAACCACGAAGTGCAAAGCCACAATCTACGAAATCACGCAGGCTATCAGATATGGAGCGAAGGAATGTGGATCATATGTTTGATTGATGACGTGTTGTAGGACACGTGGTAGGGGTGCCACGTGGGGACACATTTCACCCAGATTCAATACCTTTTACACGCCCAACCTGCCCATTTTTTAGTGACATGTGGCACACATTCCATGGGTCCATGTCACCATAGGTGACATTAGCATGCCATGTCATCTCCAGGATTATGGACTCCAAGGTGTCCAATGTCTCTACCAGTGAAAGTGCCGAAGACCGAAGTTGTGAATTCACATAGACCATTGATATAATATCCCTTCGGGACCCTTCTTAACTGTTAGATCAAGCAGTGGATGGATGGCGTAAGTAGTTCGACAGGTATCACTCTAGTGGAGTTGAATGACTCAGGAGTTGAAATGTCCTGGAATCTTGGAGAACTAAAGTATCAAATTGATTAAGGACCATCCATCCAAACACTTTATTAATTATTATCCTTCATATTAATATAGTGGAAGGATAATGTAAGTAGAGGGGGTTAATCAATGGTAAGTGGTCATCATTACTTTATGATCACTTCAGTAGGTCTAACTATGGAGGAGTTGAGGAAATATTAAGTGGTAATGTATTGGAGTCCTGGAGTAGACAATTCACATGGGTCATTGATACAATACCCTCCAACATTCCTTGTGACCATCCGATTAAATAGTGGAAGGATAGGGTAAGTGCTTTGGTGGGTAAAACTACGAGGGAGTTGAACGAATTGTTAATTTTAATGTATCAGATTCTCGGAGCACCAAAGTACAGAACTAACTAAGGACCGTCCATACCAACACCTCATTAACTAGTAGTCGTTGATCCCGTTGAAGCCTACAGATGGGGTGGGACCATCCAGCTAATGGGAGATCTTCTAGTTGAGTTAATAGAAGGTTTTCGACAAAGTTTACTCTGTGAGAATTTGGAAGATTGAAAAAGGGAGAATATATGAAAGATGAAGTCCAGAGAACTTTGTCCCAACACCGATCTCATGATCAGGTAAAGGGGTGTATTATATATGCAAAGGGCCTAGAAGTAACCAAGCCCTTAGACATTGTGTTTGAACAAGATCCTGTGTAGAAGAATACAGAGGAAGGTGCTAAAGAGTGAATAAGATTGTGGTTTCGAGCCATGGTCACATGGAAAGTGGTTTGAAGGAAGTGCCTGTGAATAATTTGAATTATGTACCAGTTAAAGGAATTGTGGTATATTTCGACAATATTCTGTTGCAAAACAAAAGAAAAGGGGATGAAAGTGATTTTTTCAGGAAGCCATAACTTTCAACTCATATATTGAATCGGGGAAAGATTATTGTCATTGGGAAGGATGATTCAGAGAATAATAACATGGAATTGTTATAATATGGAGAATGATAATATATTTCTTCATGAATTGAGAAGAAAAAGGACATGTAGCAATGTTTAACAATTTTTTTTTTTATAATATGCATAATCCTAAAAAAATGGTTGCTTGCACATTTTGCAGAATTAGGGGGTGTAAACATATCAATTTAGTATAAGAATTCATATTAAAGAAATGGAATAAGTAGAGGGATATTACATCAATGATAAAGATGCCAAAGGTTAAAATAACAGTGTTGGTAATAGAGAGACAAAATCCAATGGACACAATGCCAAAGGTGAGCAAGAAACATTGATAGAGACTGTGAGAAGCCTGAAAATAGAAGTGCAGAGTTACAAAGAAGACAACGAGAGAATGATAAGAGAAAAAAATCATATAAATTCTCAAGTGATTCAAATCTTAAATCAGTTTCATATTGCAAACAAAGAATGGATCAAACTCAAAACAAGAGGAAGAGGGAATATGTCACAAAAGAAGAGATAACTACAGAAGAGATGGTTATTCAAGAAGTGTTAGCATGAATCATAGAAATCACTCACCTCCCTACTTAGTAAGGAAATTATATGCATATGAAGATTCCATAAGTAGTCCATAGGTGTCTCCTGTTAGGCACCAACGAAGAAGACATGAATTGGATAGTTTGCAAGGAGAGCTGAGGAAGCTTAAGCCACCATCCTTTGATGGTGAAAGAGAAAGGGAATATGGTGTTGAACCATGGTTTCTTGGACTTAGGAGGAATTTTAAATTGCATAAATACTCATCAAACCTAGAAGCCATAATTTCCACATACCATTTACATGGGAAAGATGCTATGTGGTGGGATCAATTGAAGCAATTTGAGCACATTAATGAGAGTAGGATCACTTGGAAGCAGTTCAAGAAATATTTTCAAAAGGAGTACCTTTCAGAGAACTTCTATGACAAGAAAATGCAGGAGTTATTTGAACTTAGGCTGGGAATCATGACCATGGAAGAGTATGAAAATAAGTTCTTGGGGTTGCTAAAGTATACAAGGTTTATAAAAGATGAGAAGGTGAAAATAAAAAGGTTTTTGAATGGAATTCCATCCTTTTTTAAAGAGAATATTCAATATGATGAACCCAAGAATTTAGCTGAGACCATTAGGAAGGCTAGGTACCTGTATCAGCAAGGAAAGGGTAGAGAATCCATGCATTAATATTGGAAGGATAAGAAGAAGGGGAATTCTGACCAGAGAAAGAAATGATTCAAACCTCCTTTCAATAGAAATAACCCAAATAAAAAACAACACGACCAGTATGTTATGGTTGAATCCAAGAGAGAAGACTCGGGAAAAATGGGAATACCACCAATCCAATGTTAGGGATGTAAAGAAGATCACCTGTACAAGGATTTCCCTCACAGAAAGGACAAAGTGATGACCGTGCACAACATCCAAGAGGATACAACAATAGAAGACATGGGAAGAATATATGCAATCTTAGATGATCAACAAGCAAAGTACAAATCCAATATGATCGAGGTGGAAGGTAAGATAATTAATTAGTGTGTTTCTATTTTAATTGATTCATGAGCAAGTCATTGTTACATTGATCCTAAAATACTGGATAGATTACATTTGGAGAAAAGTAAGATTGAAAAATCAAGTTTGGTTGAACTAGCCACTGGAAAAGAAAGGAGAATCCATGATATGGCCAGAGGTTGTTCCATAAGTCTTAATGGTGTGAATACTAAGGCTGATCTAAATATTATACCATTGGGGTCTTATGATATTCTAATTGGAATGGATCGGTTGGACAAGCATCATGCTGTCATAGATTGTCATAACAAGACATTTACATGTCTTGATGAAGAAGGAAAATAGAGCACTATGAAAGGAGTTCCAAGACCCATCTCTATAAGGGATATTTCAGCCTTACAACTGAAAATATGTTTCAGAAAAGGATGCCAATTATATGCAGCCCATGTGGAGGACACAAAAAATACAAAGGGGCCAATCCTTGAAGAATTTTAGGTACTACAATAATTTGAAGATGTGTTCCAAGAAATACCAGGGTTTCCACCAAAGAGGGAGATAAGTTTCTCTATTGATTTAATGCAAGGAGATGCCTCGATATCAAAAACACCTTACATAATGAGTACACCAGAATTAAAAGAATTACAAATGCAGTTGGGAGAATTGTTGAAGAAAGGGTACATACGTCCAAGTGTTTCACCTTGGGGATAACCAATACTCTTTGTCAAAAATAAGGATGGAACTTTGAGGCTATGTATTGACTTTCGACAACTGAATAAATCCATTGTAAAGAAAAAGTACCCTCTACCTATAATTGATGATCTATTCGATCAACTAAGAGGGGAAATGATATTTTCAAAGATAGACTTGAGATCAGGGTACCATCAACTAAGAATCAAGGAATAAGACATCAAAAAGACAACCTTTAGAACCACATACGGGAATTATGAATTTGTAGTGGTTCCATTTGGACTGTCCAATGCACTAGTTGTATTTATGTGCTTAATGAATGACATATTCATAAATTATTTGGATAATTTTTTCATAGTATTCCTGGATGACATACTTTTCTATTCTAATTCAGAGTAAGAGCATGAAAATCACCTAATATTGGTATTGCAAGTGGCGAGGGAACATCAGTTGTATGCTAATCTTAGTAAGTGTTTTTTTTTACCAAGAACAAATCCATTACTTGGGACACATTATTTTAGAACAAGATATAGCAATAGATCCAGAAAATTTGAAGCCATTAGAGGATGGCCAACACCCAAGAATGTTTCAAACGTTAGATATTTTATGGGATTAGATGGTTACTACAAAAGATTTATAGCAAGGTTCTCTAAGATTTCTCATCCCATCACTTCTTTTCAAAAGAAGGGAATTAAATTTGAATGGACATCTGAGTGTGAAGAGAACTTTAATTTGTTGACATAATTACTTACTAGTGTATCTATTTTAAAGATTGCTGACCTAAAAGAAAGTTTTGTGGTATGTACAGGTGCATGCAAGGAAGGAATTGGTGGAGTCCTGACTCAAAATGGACATGTCATTGGTTATGAGTCCAGAAATCTTAAAGAACATGAGAGGAACTATGCCACACATGACTTGTGACTTGTTTCCATTAATCACACATTGGAGATGTGGAGGAATTATCTCATGAGGAAGAGTTTTGAATTAAGAACATACCACAGTGGTCTAAAATATCTTTTTGAACAACCAACTTTGAATGCCAGAGAAACGAGATGGCTGGAATTTTTAAGTGAATACAATTTTGATATCAAGCATATTAAAGGAAAAGAAAATAAAGTTATTGATGCACTTAGTGGAAGAGTACATCTCATGCATGCTACAACCATTAGTATATATCAATCATATTTAAAGAGAATTTTTTTATATGTTGTTGTTACAGATCAACATTACCTACATGTAAAAGAAATCTTAAAATAAGAAAATGTACAACAAAAAATTAAAGAATATGAGATGAAGGAAGATGGATTACTTATGCATAAAAATAGAATTTATGTTCCTAATTCTAGAGAACTTAGGAATTTGGTAATAAAAGAAATGCATAATTTTCCATATGTTGGACATCTCGGTTACTAGAAAACAATTGCAGCAGTAAGAAGCCAATTATTTTGGCTAGGAATGAAAAAATATGTTGTTGATTACATTGCCAGATGTATGGAATGTCATAGAGCTAAGAATGAGAATAGACACCTAGTGGGTTTGCTACAATCATTACCAATTCCAGAGAAGAAATGGGAAGTGGTAACCATTTATTTTATAACTAAATTTCCCAGGAAAGAAAGATAACATGATTCAATCATGTTAGTGGTTGATAAATTGACAAAGGATGCTCATTTTGTTCCTGTAAAAAAAACTCATACAACAACTAATATTATAGAAATTTACATGAGGGGGATTTATAGGTTGCATGTGATACCTAAGACAATTGTTTCAGACATAGATACAAAATTTAATTTAAATTTCTGGAGGAGATTGTTTAAAGGATTTGGTACAAATCTGAACTTTATCACAACATACCATCCACAGTCAGATGGGAAGACAAAGAGAGTCAACCAAGTAATTGAAGACATGTTGAGAATGTATGTGATGGATAAGCCATCTAAGTGGGAGGATTACTTGCACTTGGTTGAGTTTTCCTATAATAATGGGTATCAAGCTTCATTGAAAATGAGCCCATTTGAAGCTTTGTATGGTAGGAAATGCAATACTC
>ML780125.1:492621-524096 GCA_009831015.1 Picea engelmannii | reverse complement strand
TGATCTTCTTGCTGGTGGATTGATTGGACCTACAAAATATATTTCCCATTTATCAAACACTTGTAAAGTAACTTGTGGTTTCAGTAGCATCTCATCCCTCCTGGATGGATTCCCAAATATTTGACAAACATCACACTTCTGAGAGTATTCCTTTGAATCCTTGGGAACTATTGGCCACCATAATCCTACATGTAATACCTTCTGTTCCATAGGCTTCCTTGCATAGTGTCCTCCTAAAATTCCTTCATGTGCCTCTGCCAAAATAATGGGTCTTTCATGCTCCATCACACATCTACTCAAGATGTTATCTTCAACAAGTTTGTATAAATGACTTGCAATCAACTGATAATATGCATATCCGACCACAAAATTTTTCTTCTGTGTAGTAGTAAATTCTCTTGGTCAAAATCATGTACTCAAAACTCAATAATGTCAGCGAAATATTCATCTATTATATGTGCTGAAAACAATTGTGTATCGAGAAATTTGTCTTCCAAGTTACTTGGCTATTCTCCATTTGTTATCCTGGATAAGTGATCTGGTTCTGCATTCAATCTTCCAAGATTCACCACAACTTCAAAGTCAATTTCCTGAAATAATAATATCCATCTGCATATCCTTTCCCCCAACACTAGCTTATTAACTAAGTATCTCATAGCTGAATGATATGTAAACATCTTAAAGTGTTGTCCCAACAAGTAATGCTTGTATTTTTGCAAATCATACACCATAGATAGGCCTTGTATTTCTGTAGTATTGTAGTTATGCTATGAATCTAACAACTTCCTTCTTGCAAAATAAATAGGGTGTAATACCCTGGTTTTGAGCCCCGTATTAAATAATGTATTTTGTTAATTTATGAAAGGCCAGAGTTCCCAAACAATTAAAAGAGGCTAGTGTGCCTAGGAAATGTAATGTTTGGATCATTATTAATAATAAATAAATCATTGGCTACTAGACGAACAAGGAAAAGAGTTACAGGGGGATATGATTCCACAAGAGAGGGGGCTTGAGGGGATACACATTTATTTTATATTTTATTTACCCATAATTTTTTTAATGGAGAAGAGTGGTTATATGAGCTTCTTGGGGAAGGCCATGTGGTGGTTGTTTTGCAAGTAAATATATAAACCCATCTTGTGAGATGTTTGGGGCTTCTTCTTCACTCACTCACTCATTGTTCATTCTTCATACCTTTCATTATGTTCTCTCTCCATTCATTCTTTCACCAACTTGTCATTCTTAATTCATGTTTTTGGCTTGGGAAATAAAAACGAGTTGTTGGAGAGGAGCCATGGTTTTGTTGTCTATAATGACGATTGGTGTATTCTATCAATGAATTAATTCTTGCATGTATGATATGCATTGACATGTGTTAAGTTTTTCCCACAATTATGAATACTGAGAGTCCTAGCATTGAGATTCTTAACCAGATGTGCTGGAGCCCTAGAAGGAGGTGGACAACCCGATGGAATGTGTCATAGAGAAGGGGGTCCATTCTCTTTGGTTTTTTAGGATTGGTAGAAGAGATATGTTGTACTTTGGAATTCTGTGTGTGCTGAAAATCCCATGAGAGATCGAGTGTTGACTGGTTTGGGAATATGAGTGACACTATGGAACTGTCCTTATGGATTCATAGCCCTGGCTTGGGGGTGACATTGTTGTTGATACTTGGAACAACAATGTCTACGGTTAGGTGGAACATCCTTGGTCTACAACTAGTTGGTGGTTCATTTCATTAAAGATAAGTGCTCTCTGTCATGGTTTTATTTACCTGTGTATTTATTCTATTGTGTATTTATTTGTATATGAAATTTGTATCTATAATATGCATGCTTGCTGGTTATTGTTGTGCATGACATATGTCTCATTTATTTATGTTGTAGCATGAATATTTAAACCAACATGTGAATATTTAATACCCCTTTATTAATTAGAAATTTATTTGAATTCAAAATTAGTTCATAAGTGAGTTTTGAGGTAACGTGCCTAGCGTGTGGGTGGATGGGTATGTTACCACTTGAAGTAGCATAGCCTGGCCTAGGGGTGGCTGGGTATGTTACCTATTGGTATAATATCTTCAATTTGAAACACCGAACTGGTATGGGTTGGAACTATGGATAGGGTATTATGGTTAAAAATTGATATGTCCTTGCAATTTTAAATCTCAAGAGAGATAGTGTTGCAGAGATTGCACATAAGACATAACATCATGCAAACAATGATCCTTTTTAAAGGATCATAGAATCATTTCCATCCATTTTGGATTTTGGGAGTGACCACACCATTGATCGAAGCTAAGCCCAATATGGAAAACTACAGAATTCGTCACTTTGACAATTATTGGAGACAAGGAAGAAGCGTGAAAAGGACGAAGTCACGAAGTCCCACCGACCGTACGATATGATAGGAAAATTGGATGAAAAATTATCCATTGATAGTGGTAATGCGACGTTGACCCTCTGGATGTAATAAGTTTGAGCCTCTAGAAATCCCAAAGGATGAAGTCGTGAAGTCCCACTGACCATTCGATCTGATAGGAATTTGGGAGTAATGCGAGGCATAGATATGGAGTGGATGGATAGATAAGTTTCATGACTTCAGAACTTTGCCACTTCGATGATTACTAGAGAATGGGAAAATCCCCGAAGTTTCAAAACCCCGAAGTGTCGAAATTGCTAAGTGTTGAAACCACGAAGTGCAAAGCCACAATCTACGAAATCACGCAGGCTATCAGATATGGAGCGAAGGAATGTGGATCATATGTTTGATTGATGACGTGTTGTAGGACACGTGGTAGGGGTGCCACGTGGGGACACATTTCACCCAGATTCAATACCTTTTACACGCCCAACCTGCCCATTTTTTAGTGACATGTGGCACACATTCCATGGGTCCATGTCACCATAGGTGACATTAGCATGCCATGTCATCTCCAGGATTATGGACTCCAAGGTGTCCAATGTCTCTACCAGTGAAAGTGCCGAAGACCGAAGTTGTGAATTCACATAGACCATTGATATAATATCCCTTCGGGACCCTTCTTAACTGTTAGATCAAGCAGTGGATGGATGGCGTAAGTAGTTCGACAGGTATCACTCTAGTGGAGTTGAATGACTCAGGAGTTGAAATGTCCTGGAATCTTGGAGAACTAAAGTATCAAATTGATTAAGGACCATCCATCCAAACACTTTATTAATTATTATCCTTCATATTAATATAGTGGAAGGATAATGTAAGTAGAGGGGGTTAATCAATGGTAAGTGGTCATCATTACTTTATGATCACTTCAGTAGGTCTAACTATGGAGGAGTTGAGGAAATATTAAGTGGTAATGTATTGGAGTCCTGGAGTAGACAATTCACATGGGTCATTGATACAATACCCTCCAACATTCCTTGTGACCATCCGATTAAATAGTGGAAGGATAGGGTAAGTGCTTTGGTGGGTAAAACTACGAGGGAGTTGAACGAATTGTTAATTTTAATGTATCAGATTCTCGGAGCACCAAAGTACAGAACTAACTAAGGACCGTCCATACCAACACCTCATTAACTAGTAGTCGTTGATCCCGTTGAAGCCTACAGATGGGGTGGGACCATCCAGCTAATGGGAGATCTTCTAGTTGAGTTAATAGAAGGTTTTCGACAAAGTTTACTCTGTGAGAATTTGGAAGATTGAAAAAGGGAGAATATATGAAAGATGAAGTCCAGAGAACTTTGTCCCAACACCGATCTCATGATCAGGTAAAGGGGTGTATTATATATGCAAAGGGCCTAGAAGTAACCAAGCCCTTAGACATTGTGTTTGAACAAGATCCTGTGTAGAAGAATACAGAGGAAGGTGCTAAAGAGTGAATAAGATTGTGGTTTCGAGCCATGGTCACATGGAAAGTGGTTTGAAGGAAGTGCCTGTGAATAATTTGAATTATGTACCAGTTAAAGGAATTGTGGTATATTTCGACAATATTCTGTTGCAAAACAAAAGAAAAGGGGATGAAAGTGATTTTTTCAGGAAGCCATAACTTTCAACTCATATATTGAATCGGGGAAAGATTATTGTCATTGGGAAGGATGATTCAGAGAATAATAACATGGAATTGTTATAATATGGAGAATGATAATATATTTCTTCATGAATTGAGAAGAAAAAGGACATGTAGCAATGTTTAACAATTTTTTTTTTTATAATATGCATAATCCTAAAAAAATGGTTGCTTGCACATTTTGCAGAATTAGGGGGTGTAAACATATCAATTTAGTATAAGAATTCATATTAAAGAAATGGAATAAGTAGAGGGATATTACATCAATGATAAAGATGCCAAAGGTTAAAATAACAGTGTTGGTAATAGAGAGACAAAATCCAATGGACACAATGCCAAAGGTGAGCAAGAAACATTGATAGAGACTGTGAGAAGCCTGAAAATAGAAGTGCAGAGTTACAAAGAAGACAACGAGAGAATGATAAGAGAAAAAAATCATATAAATTCTCAAGTGATTCAAATCTTAAATCAGTTTCATATTGCAAACAAAGAATGGATCAAACTCAAAACAAGAGGAAGAGGGAATATGTCACAAAAGAAGAGATAACTACAGAAGAGATGGTTATTCAAGAAGTGTTAGCATGAATCATAGAAATCACTCACCTCCCTACTTAGTAAGGAAATTATATGCATATGAAGATTCCATAAGTAGTCCATAGGTGTCTCCTGTTAGGCACCAACGAAGAAGACATGAATTGGATAGTTTGCAAGGAGAGCTGAGGAAGCTTAAGCCACCATCCTTTGATGGTGAAAGAGAAAGGGAATATGGTGTTGAACCATGGTTTCTTGGACTTAGGAGGAATTTTAAATTGCATAAATACTCATCAAACCTAGAAGCCATAATTTCCACATACCATTTACATGGGAAAGATGCTATGTGGTGGGATCAATTGAAGCAATTTGAGCACATTAATGAGAGTAGGATCACTTGGAAGCAGTTCAAGAAATATTTTCAAAAGGAGTACCTTTCAGAGAACTTCTATGACAAGAAAATGCAGGAGTTATTTGAACTTAGGCTGGGAATCATGACCATGGAAGAGTATGAAAATAAGTTCTTGGGGTTGCTAAAGTATACAAGGTTTATAAAAGATGAGAAGGTGAAAATAAAAAGGTTTTTGAATGGAATTCCATCCTTTTTTAAAGAGAATATTCAATATGATGAACCCAAGAATTTAGCTGAGACCATTAGGAAGGCTAGGTACCTGTATCAGCAAGGAAAGGGTAGAGAATCCATGCATTAATATTGGAAGGATAAGAAGAAGGGGAATTCTGACCAGAGAAAGAAATGATTCAAACCTCCTTTCAATAGAAATAACCCAAATAAAAAACAACACGACCAGTATGTTATGGTTGAATCCAAGAGAGAAGACTCGGGAAAAATGGGAATACCACCAATCCAATGTTAGGGATGTAAAGAAGATCACCTGTACAAGGATTTCCCTCACAGAAAGGACAAAGTGATGACCGTGCACAACATCCAAGAGGATACAACAATAGAAGACATGGGAAGAATATATGCAATCTTAGATGATCAACAAGCAAAGTACAAATCCAATATGATCGAGGTGGAAGGTAAGATAATTAATTAGTGTGTTTCTATTTTAATTGATTCATGAGCAAGTCATTGTTACATTGATCCTAAAATACTGGATAGATTACATTTGGAGAAAAGTAAGATTGAAAAATCAAGTTTGGTTGAACTAGCCACTGGAAAAGAAAGGAGAATCCATGATATGGCCAGAGGTTGTTCCATAAGTCTTAATGGTGTGAATACTAAGGCTGATCTAAATATTATACCATTGGGGTCTTATGATATTCTAATTGGAATGGATCGGTTGGACAAGCATCATGCTGTCATAGATTGTCATAACAAGACATTTACATGTCTTGATGAAGAAGGAAAATAGAGCACTATGAAAGGAGTTCCAAGACCCATCTCTATAAGGGATATTTCAGCCTTACAACTGAAAATATGTTTCAGAAAAGGATGCCAATTATATGCAGCCCATGTGGAGGACACAAAAAATACAAAGGGGCCAATCCTTGAAGAATTTTAGGTACTACAATAATTTGAAGATGTGTTCCAAGAAATACCAGGGTTTCCACCAAAGAGGGAGATAAGTTTCTCTATTGATTTAATGCAAGGAGATGCCTCGATATCAAAAACACCTTACATAATGAGTACACCAGAATTAAAAGAATTACAAATGCAGTTGGGAGAATTGTTGAAGAAAGGGTACATACGTCCAAGTGTTTCACCTTGGGGATAACCAATACTCTTTGTCAAAAATAAGGATGGAACTTTGAGGCTATGTATTGACTTTCGACAACTGAATAAATCCATTGTAAAGAAAAAGTACCCTCTACCTATAATTGATGATCTATTCGATCAACTAAGAGGGGAAATGATATTTTCAAAGATAGACTTGAGATCAGGGTACCATCAACTAAGAATCAAGGAATAAGACATCAAAAAGACAACCTTTAGAACCACATACGGGAATTATGAATTTGTAGTGGTTCCATTTGGACTGTCCAATGCACTAGTTGTATTTATGTGCTTAATGAATGACATATTCATAAATTATTTGGATAATTTTTTCATAGTATTCCTGGATGACATACTTTTCTATTCTAATTCAGAGTAAGAGCATGAAAATCACCTAATATTGGTATTGCAAGTGGCGAGGGAACATCAGTTGTATGCTAATCTTAGTAAGTGTTTTTTTTTACCAAGAACAAATCCATTACTTGGGACACATTATTTTAGAACAAGATATAGCAATAGATCCAGAAAATTTGAAGCCATTAGAGGATGGCCAACACCCAAGAATGTTTCAAACGTTAGATATTTTATGGGATTAGATGGTTACTACAAAAGATTTATAGCAAGGTTCTCTAAGATTTCTCATCCCATCACTTCTTTTCAAAAGAAGGGAATTAAATTTGAATGGACATCTGAGTGTGAAGAGAACTTTAATTTGTTGACATAATTACTTACTAGTGTATCTATTTTAAAGATTGCTGACCTAAAAGAAAGTTTTGTGGTATGTACAGGTGCATGCAAGGAAGGAATTGGTGGAGTCCTGACTCAAAATGGACATGTCATTGGTTATGAGTCCAGAAATCTTAAAGAACATGAGAGGAACTATGCCACACATGACTTGTGACTTGTTTCCATTAATCACACATTGGAGATGTGGAGGAATTATCTCATGAGGAAGAGTTTTGAATTAAGAACATACCACAGTGGTCTAAAATATCTTTTTGAACAACCAACTTTGAATGCCAGAGAAACGAGATGGCTGGAATTTTTAAGTGAATACAATTTTGATATCAAGCATATTAAAGGAAAAGAAAATAAAGTTATTGATGCACTTAGTGGAAGAGTACATCTCATGCATGCTACAACCATTAGTATATATCAATCATATTTAAAGAGAATTTTTTTATATGTTGTTGTTACAGATCAACATTACCTACATGTAAAAGAAATCTTAAAATAAGAAAATGTACAACAAAAAATTAAAGAATATGAGATGAAGGAAGATGGATTACTTATGCATAAAAATAGAATTTATGTTCCTAATTCTAGAGAACTTAGGAATTTGGTAATAAAAGAAATGCATAATTTTCCATATGTTGGACATCTCGGTTACTAGAAAACAATTGCAGCAGTAAGAAGCCAATTATTTTGGCTAGGAATGAAAAAATATGTTGTTGATTACATTGCCAGATGTATGGAATGTCATAGAGCTAAGAATGAGAATAGACACCTAGTGGGTTTGCTACAATCATTACCAATTCCAGAGAAGAAATGGGAAGTGGTAACCATTTATTTTATAACTAAATTTCCCAGGAAAGAAAGATAACATGATTCAATCATGTTAGTGGTTGATAAATTGACAAAGGATGCTCATTTTGTTCCTGTAAAAAAAACTCATACAACAACTAATATTATAGAAATTTACATGAGGGGGATTTATAGGTTGCATGTGATACCTAAGACAATTGTTTCAGACATAGATACAAAATTTAATTTAAATTTCTGGAGGAGATTGTTTAAAGGATTTGGTACAAATCTGAACTTTATCACAACATACCATCCACAGTCAGATGGGAAGACAAAGAGAGTCAACCAAGTAATTGAAGACATGTTGAGAATGTATGTGATGGATAAGCCATCTAAGTGGGAGGATTACTTGCACTTGGTTGAGTTTTCCTATAATAATGGGTATCAAGCTTCATTGAAAATGAGCCCATTTGAAGCTTTGTATGGTAGGAAATGCAATACTCTAGTGAGTTGGGACAACCTAGCAGACAAAGTGATACTTCGGCAAGAATTGTTCAAGGATATGGAAGACCAGATGGTTAGAATTAAGAAGAATTTAAAGGCATCTCAAGATAGACATAAAATTTTCATAGATAAGAACAAGACAACTAGAGAATTTAAAGTGGGGGAGCATGTGATTTTAAAAGTGAATCCCAAGAAGATCTCTTTGAAGTTGGATAGTTGTACAAATCTAGAAACTAGATTCTGTAGTCCATTTGAGATATTGGACAAAATAGGGCCAATTGCATACATGATTTCATTTCCTTCTTCCATGAATGTGCATACTGTATTTCATGTCTCTTTGCTAAAAAAATATGTACATGATCCTAACAATGTTATTGATTGGCATCTGATTCATGTAGAGACATAGGGAGACTTTCAGGTCAAGCCAATGCGAATAATGGACAAATAATTCAAAATTCTTCAGAATCGAGTTATATAGATGGTAAAAGTCCAGTGGACCTACTATAGTCTTGAAGATGCTACTTGGGAGAATGAATATGCCATGTGGGTAGAGTACCCACAATTTTTTGAATAAATTTTGAAATTTTGATTTATGTTTTGTATATGCACTGAGGATAGTGCTAAAATAAGGGGGAGGGGAATGTAATACCCCAGTTTTGACCCCCATATTAAATAATATATTTTGTTAATTTATGAAAGGCCAGAGTGCCCAAATGATTAAAAGAGGCCATTGTGCCTAGAAAATGTAATGTTTTGATCATTATTAATAATAAATAAATCACTGGCTACTAGATGGATAAGAACAAGAGTTATAGGGGTATATGATTCCACAAGAGAGGGGGATTGAGGGGATAAGTATTTATTTTATATTTTATTTATCCATAATTTTTTTAATGGAGAAGAGTGGTTATATGAGATTCTTGGGGAAGGCCATGTGGTGGTTGTTTTGCAAGTAAATATATAACCCCATCTTATGGGATGTTTGGGGTTTCTTATTTACTCACTCATTCATTGTCCATTGTTCAAGCCTTTAATTTTGTTCTCTCTCCATTCATTATTTCACCCACTCTTCATTCCTCATTCTTGTTTTTGGTTTGGGAAAGAAAAACGAATTTTTGGAGAGGAGCCATGGTTTTTTTGGCTATAATGACTGCTGGTGTGTTCCAATCATGAATTAATGTTTGCATGTCTAAGATGAATTGGCATGTGTTAAGTTTTTCCCACAACTACGAATCCTGAGAGTCTCAACATGAAGATTCTTGAACATATGCATTGGAGCCCTGGAAGGAGGTGGACAGTCTGAGGGACTGTGTGGCAGAGAAGGGGGTCCATTCTCTTGGGTTGTGCAGGTTAGGTAGAAGAGAGCTAGTGTACTTTGGATTGCTGTGTGTGCTGAAAAGTATGTGAGAGCTTGAGTGCTGAATGGTTTGGGAAGCTGTGTGACACTCTAGAACCATCCTTGTGGATTCATAGCCCTAGCTTGGGGGTGACATTGTTGTTGAGACTTGGAACAACAATGTGTATGATTGGGTGGAATGTCCTTTGTTTGCAACCAGTTGGTGATTAATTTCATTAAAGATAAGTTCTCTCTATCATGGTTTTATTTACTTGTGTATTTATTTCGCTATGCATTTATTTATCTATGAAATTCGTATCTATAATATGCATGCTTGTTGGTTATTGCTTTGAATGACATATGTCTCATTTATTTATGTTTTAGCATGAATCTTGAACTTTGCATGTGAATATTTCATGCCTCTTTATTAATGATAAATTTATCTGAATTATAAATTAGTTCAGAAGTGAGTTTTGAGGTAGCATTCCCATCCCGTGGGTGGCTGGGTATGTTACTGCTTGAAGTAGTGTAGCCTGGCCTGGGGGTGGTTGGGTATGTTACATAGGGTGATCTACATCACCTTATATTGGTTGGGTTAGTACTTCTCCTAATGAAATTGCAGATGCATCCCCATGCACATGAAATTCCTTTAACCAATCTGGAAAAACCAAAATTGGCACAATAACCATCTTTTCATTTAAAATATCTAAACTCTTCTGGCATTCATCATTTCACTGGTAGTAAGTATCCTTCTTCAATAACTTCTCCATTGGCACGATGATCTGTGCATGTCCCCTTATGAAATTTCTGTAATACCCTATATGGTCCAATATACTCTTCAACTGGTGCACTAACTTTGGTTGTGGTAAGTTAACTATGACAACAATTTTAGCAAGATCAACCAATAGACCCTGTTTACACACCACATGTCCTAAAAAAATCCCAAAAGGTGCACTGGAAATACATTTCTTAATTTTCAATGATATCTGACAATGTCTACATCTATCCAAAATCAAACTTAATACTTCAACATAAGATTTTAACAGATTGAACATTTCCCAATCATCCAAGTAAACCTCCAAAAACTTATGAATAAAGTCCTTAAAAGTTACTACTACTACCCTTGAAAAAATGGCTGGTGCTATGACATCCTCCTCGTTACGACAACAACTCTTTCACAGGTGTAATTTTTTTTTTTTTTTGTTTAAGGTGTGTGCGCGCGTATAAAAAGGAACAGACACACTTGACTCTACGTCACCACCCGGCGACTAACAAGACGCAACCACGATGATCACAACAAGAAGACACAAGATGCACAACAAGTGACTGCAAGCATTAAACAACCATAGACATAAGGCGCACGACAAGTAACTGCAAGCATTAAACAACATACTGTGTTATGTACAATATGAACATAGATGGAAGAACCCATAGTAGTAGATTTTACTATTTCTGCACAGGAAAGCAGGGCGTTTAATCTTAGTTCTCTGGTCCAGAGAGAGAGAATGTCAGATAGGCTCCTGACCGACTGCTCAGGTAGAAACTAGTAATCTCTGTCAAGAGGTCGCAGTGGTGGGAACTCTACCTTTAAAGAGCCCACGACCACTGATACGACCTTAGAGATGTGTCGCAAGAGTGGAAACCCTGCCTTTAAAGGGCCCAAGACTCTTGATATGGCACTGGATTCTTTACACAAAAACATTTCACACACAGAGACTTAAATACAGAGCGACTAGCTTTATCAGGTCGAAGAGTCTGATAGCATACAACTGTGAGTTTGGACAATTCCAATTATAGTACTAACCCTGAAATTAATTAACAATCTCAAACATCCTATATGTTACATATACCATAAAATTACAATAACATTATCTTAACAACCTCACATCTTATGTTATAATAACCTTGCAACTAAAACAACAATCACCAAGCACATTATTCCTTGTATGCTACCAATGAAATGAAGTTACAATCACTTTACCATAAAATAAATCAACATTATATTTATATTACCATACCCTTGCCAATGAATTAATAATAGAAAGAAATTATTACTGTAACATAATAACAACATACATCTTATATCTCAATATCCCGGTCATAATTTACAATTACAGTACATCATACCTGATATCTAATAACCGCAAAACTACCATAACCCTTACCATACATGGTACCTACTTAACATTTTATGTTCGAAAATCTTGCAACAAATTACAATTACCAACATTTTAATTATTATCAATAACAACAAGGCTGACTTATCTCTTACCATACAGGATAACCACCTTACCCTTTTTATTACTACACCCTTGCAATGAATTAGAATTACATACATTGTATATGTCTCAACCATACAATTCCTATGACCTTACATGAATAAAAACATTGCAAATAAACAAGAGGAGCTCACTTTTCATAAGTCACAATGCTAACTTAGCCTTCTTCATATTGCAAGAACCTTACCTTTATATGTTGTTAATCATAATGAATTTGCAACAACATTACCCTAAATATAACCATATCATCCCTTCTACATTACAATAGCACTTCAATTTAAATAACAAGGAAATTTACATTTTTATTTATTTATTTATTAAAAACAGTTGAAACTACAACAACCAGACCAACATTAACCATATCGATACCTTTAAACTGTTAGCATTGCAATTTAAAAATAAAAAAGTCCCTACCCTTACGTGTTACAACAACATTAAATAACCATTACCTAATTCATCAATAATAGGTACACTAACTAAACCCTTTCGAAAAGTAAAAACAATAATTTTGTCAATCAACTCTATCACAAACCCTTCCCTTATGATCACCATCATCCATTTATTTATCTCAAATTAAAAATAGGGGAGAGAACAGAAAAGGTGTTTTGATCAGTTAGCATGTCCATTAAGTCTGTCTATAAAAGTTGACAAGGTGCTATGCAGTGACACCCTCCAATACATCTGCCATCAATTAATGCTATTAAATGTGCCATTAGTTAGCTGAAGTTTGGTACATGTTGGCCAAATAAAAAAGTAATTTGCCGAAATTAATGTAGTCGTTAAATTGGAACCGTAGATGATAATCAAAGCAAACCAAATGTTGGTATCAAGCATTGATTGTAGTCCTGACAAATGGCAGCAACAAATTTTAGCTAAAGGCCCAACGCAGTCATAACACAGGGCAAAACGCCAGGAAATACAATGGGAATGCCGTCTCCAGAAAGGGGTCAATTGTCGGTAGTGAGGGTATCAGTTCACATCTTTTTAAGAGCCAAAAACATGGTTATAACCGCCACTCAGTCATTCAGATTGAATCGCAAAATCGAGGTCCTTTAGCAGACACAGTCCATATTTAAATGGCAAGTACGTGGTCACTTACGACATGGTCAAATACGACTTAAATGGCTAAAATCGTGGCAAATTCAACAACGACTCAGTTATTTTCTTTTTAATATCAACCATGGTCAAAAGGAAACACATAGCAATCAATGAGGTATTAAGGCTGTATCAAGTGGCATCACCAGAGGATACCTTCTATCAAGAAGATGCAGTCTAGAGATAGGTACAACAGACGCCATCCCGTTCACTTCGCAAAGTATCCAACGCAAGGTCAATAGAATTTCTGAATTCCTCAAGGAGCAGTACGTTGTCCAACTTCTTCCACGAGTTTAGGCCACAATATGTAAATAACACAGTAGTGTCTAAGGAAACGATGGCCATTTTGGCCTTAAATCCGTCACAGATAAGGGGAAATGTGCATCGAATCACACCAGGAGGGAAATCACAATTTCGGTATTTATAAAGGATAACGCTGACAGGGATGGAGTAATCGTTTTGATTTAAATGCACAGGAAGGAAAAAAAATCATCGCCCAAGGAAGCATGGTTAAACCATGATAGGTAAGGTTGACAACATCAAAATAACATCAATCACAGTACACCCTTACAACACAAAGGTACCGGAGTAAGATAATAAATAACAACCATCCAGTCCAATGATAACCAACATCTATGGAAATTAAACATTCATCCATCTAGATTTACCATTACATAAGAAGATCTAATCATAACCTAATGCATTCTACTCTATGAATCAAGGAGCGTACCGTTGCCTTTCGCCCACTTCGGATGATGTCCCGCGCTTCGTGCCGCGTCCCGCACTCCGTGCTGCTCTCGCTCGCCGACCGTAGAGACCTCACCGGTACCTCCCAGCCAATCGCTAGGGGTACTCTTTTTCCCCCTTATCCCCCCGAGCCGCAAAGGGGCCACACACAATCCAGATGGTCCGTCTAGCTTCCCAGCTCGCCTCGCAAGGCCGAGCTACCACTCCTATCCAAGCTGGAAAATCCCAACTCTCCACAAGTAATCAGTCAAGTCACAATTACGATAGCGTAACGTTATGCTAACAACCGATCCCCTTCTTCCTCATCTTCCCTTTCTTTTATAGAGTTTTTTGAACCTCAAACTTTCCCTAAATCACAATTAATTTAAGTTTTAATAAAAATAATTCTAATTATTCTCCATTGCACAAGTGTTGTCCATCCCCCTCTTTTCTCCATTAATTATTTTCTTTAAATTTATTAATTGCCTCAATTCCCTCACCCACCTAGAATTACTCCTAAATTTACTCCTAGGTGTTCCTAGATCCCCTTACATGTTTTAAATACTTTCCCCAAAAATGATGTTGCTAAATTAACTCAAATTAGAAGGTTCTTAATTGCTAATTCCTTACTATGTTGACCTCGCTTTTTACCATAAGTTCCCCATTTTCCTTTATTATGTTTCCTCCATTACTTAGTTTCCCAATTCTTATTATTCCCTTCTTTCCCCTTTTTATTAAACCCAAAATGGCAGTTGCATTATTAAATCTTTCCCTTTTATTATTTATTTAATATCTTTTGTACTTTCACAAGTTAAGAAATAATTTCTTCCTTGCAAAATTTTTAAATCCCTTAGGTTTAATTAAATTATTACTCTCTTCATTTACCCCAAGAATTTTATGAAGACTAAACTATTACTTAAGTGGGTTTTTGTTTAAATTTTTATTTTTATTCTAGGGTCTTTTTCTTAAGGTTAGACTAAATTTTTACCCTAAAAAGTTTTAGACTTAGGACTTAGATTCTGAACTGGGCGACACTTGGTTAGGGAAGTTGTTTAAGGATTTCTTAAGGTGTTAATGTCTTAGGGCCATATAGGTTTGTTTCTTCATCATCATCAACGTGACGTCCCCTTCAGGATGCACCACATGCTCCAAGGGTGCCACTCGCCAACTTATCTTTCTTTTGCGCGACGTGCCCTTCAGGATGCACCACGTGCTCCAAGGGTGCCACTTGCCAACTTGTGTTTCTTTCACGTGACGTGCCCTTCAGGATGCACCATGTGCTCCAAGGGTGCCACTCGCCAACTTGACTGATTGGTAGACATCTATAACCCCTGGAGTCAACAATCCGCCAGGGGAACTTGTGGGAGACTAAGGGCTCTAAGGAATAAGGTCCCCTCCTTATTGCGTGCCTCTTAGAATCATCATGAGCGACTGTCGCAGTCCTCCCTCATGACATCGTGGATCCTCTCGAACTAGGTAATCGTTAACCTACAGTTCGAGCCATGGTGGGAGTTCTAGTAGGCTGTGGTAGGGATGCTGTCCACCCCTCTCCCTCAACCTCTTTGGAAATCATGTGTGACCCCTTTACTCAATATGTGAGTCTGGTCGGCAAGCTATCATTAGTCTGCATCATCAACAATCGTGTTAGAACATTTCAACATCATATCATTAAGTCAATGAAATATCACCGTAAATAAATCAACCCAAATAGCACACTCCCTGACTCAATCCAGAGTCCAAGGGTTCCACCGATGCCTCTGCATCCTCAAGGTCCAAAACCCTGCACACTCAATAAAACTGAGTCAATAGAACCTACCTACATCAAACCAGTAAAACATCATGTCATCTATCATAACGCATCATAATCAAGGATAAATGTTTTAACATTATAAAAGTCCAGATCACTTGCGAGCAAGTGTCCTCAAAGAATAAGTTTTCTCAGTGCGCCAAAGCAGGATGTTACATACACCCCCTCTTGGTCTAAACTTCGTCTCGAAGTTTCTCAGTATAAATGCCGAAATAAAAGTACCAGAGTATCATAAGTCTATCTATCAAACAAAAATGGGAACTGCTGGCGCATATCATATACGTTCTCCTAGGTCACCGAGTGCAGACTATAACTGTCCCACTGGACCTTGACCTGATCTACCGTTCGACGTCGTAACTGTCAAACGCGATGATCTAATATGTGGACCGGCTCAGCCATGAGCACTCCCTCGTCCGATACCTACAATGAAATCATGTCAATCACATGTGTAGGATCACTAATATAATGTCTCAAAATAGATACATGAAAAACATCGTGCATACACCTCAAAGAATCAGGCAAGGCTAGTCGATAGGCCACGTGCCCCTTTCTCTCCACAATCTTGAAAGGTCCAATGAACCTAGGAGAGAGTTTAACTCCCTTTCCAAAATTGATCGAACTCTTATGTGGTTTAACCCACAAGAAGACTCAATCGCCGACCTCGTAACTACGGTCGACTCGGTGCGTATCGACATAACTCTTCTGTCGATCCTACGCTTATTTAATCCTTTGTCTTATGGTTTTCATTTTCTCTTCCATTTCTTGGATCACTTCTGGTCCCACCAGGACCCTATTCTCAAGCCGATCCCAACTCAAGGATGTCCAACATGGTCACCCATAAAGAAACTCAAAAGGTGCCATCTTAATGGTGCTCTAGTAACTGCTGTTGTAAACGAACTCTACTAGAGGCAAGAATTCATCCCGACGCTTTTGTTGGTCCATCACGTACATGCGCAACATGTCTTCCAAGGTTTGGTTTGTTTGTTCGGTCTGTCCGCTAGTCTCTGGGTGATATGCAGTACTAAAATTAAGTTGGGTTCCCAAGGCTTCTTGAAAACTCATCGAAAATCGTCCAGTAAACATTGATCCTCGATCGGATATAATCTTCTTAGGCATGCCATGCAGCCTCAAAATCTCACTGATGAAAACTCTCACTATGTCAGGTGCCTGATATATCGTACGCATAGGAATAAAGTGAGCACTTTTTTTCAGAGTGTCTACTACTACAAAAATTGAGTCATGTCTCCTTACCGTCGGTGGCAATACAACAATAAAATCCATCGAAATAACTTCCCATTTCGATTCCAAAATGGCATGTGGTTGAAGTAATCCTGCTGGGTGTCTATGTTCATCCTTTACCTGCTAACACTCTAGACATCTAGCCACAAATTTGACTATGTACGCCTTCATTCCCTTCCAGAAGAATAAGGGTTTAAGGTCTGCCCTCATCTTCGTGACTCCTGGGTGAGCCATGTAAACTGCTCTATGAGCCTCGCTTAGGATCAACATCCTCAACTCGTCATTTGGCGGTACGTAAATTCGACCTCTAAACCTCAATAACCCATCACTATCAAAAGAAAATCCCTCATATCGTGGTACCATCATTGAGTTTTGTCCAAAAAAAACCTCGACCTATTTGTACCAGTCATCATCACGCTGTAAAGTGAGAATCTTCTCACGTAGATTCATCTGAAGAGGCAACACCGAAAATATGCATGGCTTCTGACTCAAAGCATCCACCACTCGATTCATCGTTCCCTTTATGTAAGTAATCTCAAAGTTGTACTCGCTAAGCAATTCCGACCAACGCCGTTGTCGCGCGTTCAGGTCGCTTTGCGTAAAAATGTGTTGCAGTCCACAATGATCAGTCCTTAGTTCAAATTTTTGTCCCACAAGGTAGTGTCTCCAAACCTTCAAGGCATATATGATGGCTAATAACTCCAAGTCATGCATCACGTAGTTCTCCTCATGCCTTCTCAATTTCCTCGAAATGTAAGCAATCACTCATATGTCTTGCATCAAGACTCCGCCTAAACCTTCCTTGGATGTGTCTGTGCATACCAATAAGTCCGCGTCCATGTCAGGGACCTTGAGTATCAACGTTGTTGTCAACAAATCCTTAAGCCTCCGAAATGCTTCCGCGCATTTCTCGGTCCAAACAAACTTCTTGTTTTTCTTCTGCAATTCAGTGATCGGATTTGCTATCTTCGAAAATCCCTCGAAAAACCATCGATAATATCCTTCTAAACCCATAAAGCTACGCACTTCTGTGACATTCGTCGGCGCAGGCCATTCCATAATAGCCTCAACCTTGGCCGGATCCATGGTGATGCCTTCGCCGGAAATGACATGCCCTAAATAGTGAATCTTCTATTGATAAAAAGAGAATTTGGACAACTTCCCATACAGTTTGTGCTCTCGCAGACACTGTAGTACCAAGTGCAAGTGCTCGTCATTCTCCTTTGTCGTCTGGGAGTAGATCAAAATATCATCAATAAATACTTGGACGAACTTGTCCAAGTACTCACAGAACACGCCGTTCATCAAACTCATAAATACTCCTGGGGCGTTTGTTAGTCCAAAAGGTAAAACAGTAAATTTGTAATGTCCAAATATCGTCTTAAAGGCGGTCTTAGGGATTTCATCCTCCTTGATCTGTAACTGGTGATACCCTGATCGCAAATCGATCTTGGAGAACACCATCACACCCTTCATTTGATCGAACAGATCATCAATTCTTGGTAAGGGATACTGATTCTTGATCGTAGCCTTGTTCAATTGCCGGTAGTCAATGCAAAGCCTCCATGATCCATCCTTCTTTTGTATGAAAATAACTGGTGCACCCCATGGTGACACACTAGGGCGTATCAGTCCCAGGTCCAACAACTCCTTTAGTTGCATTTTCAGCTCTTGCAACTCCAGGGTCGACATCCGATAAGGCGTTCTTGCTATCGGTTTGGTCCCCGGTTTCAGATCTATGGTAAACTCTAGTTCCCTTTCCAGCGGCATCCCAGGCAACTCCTCTGAAAATACGTCCGCAAACTCCTTCACCACCAGAAGGTGTTCTATACCTTCCACTACTCCCTTTTCGTTTAGCGCGAGGATCGCATAAAGCTTTCACCCCTTGCGCATACTCTTTCGTAACTATAAGGAAGAGACGAACCTCAGGGAAACTCCCTGGTTTTGTCCTACAATCACACATCTCTGTCCTTCGTCATCAACCAAGCTCAACCATTTTGTCTTACAGTTGAGTATCGCCTCATGCGATTCCAACCAATCCATACCGATCACGACGTCATAAGATCCTAAGATTGTGACATACAAGTTGACCCTCGTGAAAAACTCTCCCAGGTTAAGGGCATAGCCCGTAACCTTTCCTCCAACCTTCTGTTTGGCTCCCGAAGCCATCTCTACGAAGTTAAAATCATCCTGTTTGATTTCCTTTACCTTAATCCTTTTTAGCGCTGCACCAGAAATGAAACTCTCAGTAGCACCTGGGTCTATCAAAATACTAAGGGTCTGGTCAGCGACAGTACCTGTCGTCTCGAGAAAAGTTGACTGATGCTCTTCTTGGCAGTTATTCACCGCTGCATGAATCCGATGGGCCTTGCTCATATCTCCCACTGTAGTGGGTTCGGCTGATCCAGACACTCTGTTCCTCTCCTTAGGACAGTCATGCTGGTAGTGTGGCTCCCCACACGTCCAAAACCCCTTCTTCGGCCCAGTAGTCCTGGTACCCGAAGTAGAAGATGACGACCCATCGGCCTGGAAACCTGGTCTGTTCTGCTGAACATGCCTAAACTGCTGCTATTGCGGGCGACACTGCTACTGATGCTGTGGCCCTTGATAAGGTGTCCGCTGCTGAGGCGACAGTTTCCGGGGTGTAGTGGAAGTGGATCCCCTCTGGAAGCCACGATATCCCAACATATGTCTCGCAGGTGTCTGATGCTGCAGTGTTCCAGATGAACCCTACCCTGCTGGTGTCACTAGAGTCCTGGTCTGACCCCCACTGATAAACTCCTCCTTTGCTATGAGGGCCTTTTAGATAGCGTTGTGCAAGGTTTGAGGAATCAAGATCCTAACCTTTGCACGCAGGCTGCCGTTAAGGCCAAACCCAAACTTGTTGACCTTGAGCTTCTCAGTGTTAAGGTGCAGAGCATACTGGAGCAGCTCCATAAAATGTGCCTCGTACTCGGGCACCGTACGACCTCCCTGTCGTAATGCATTGAACTCATTGAGATGATGCTCAATGAATTCCTCTAAAAGTTACCTCTCTCAGAACCATTCCTCGAACAGTTCCCATGACACGTCTTCAATGGCCATGTTCAGCTTCGGCAAGAGCATCTTCCACCATAAGAGAGCACCCCCCTTCAGTTGAAAGACCGCCATGCAGACCTTCATGTTGGAGGTATAATCGTGAAGTGTGAAGCACATCGCCATATTCTCCAACCATGCCTCGGCGGCTGCGTCGTCTGGGGCACGAAAGAACTCAAGAAATTTTACCTTCTCAAGTTCACGGTGAATGCTACCAGTAACGACCAGTGCGCGTGGTAGAACCTCAGCAGGTGCCGACGCCCTAGCCTCGTCTCTGTCCAATCGACTGATTAGTGCATTAGACATGCGCTAAAAAGACCTCATCATCCCGACCACCTCTCCAACTGCTATCTACTCCTGTTCGAGAACCTGCTCGCCTCCCTCGGGGTTGGATCCCTCAGGCGTGGATGCTACTCGAGGCGTCACGCCTCCTCCCCTAGCACCCCGTCGTCTTCCTCCGCGACGTCCTCTAACCATGATTACCTGCACGCACACAATCAAATCGATTAGCAACAATATAATCAAATCTAATAATGTCAATGAAAGATGTAGCAAATCCCAAGTCGCGGGTCGAACCGACTCTGATACCATATGTGACATCCTCCTCGTTACGACAACAACTNTTTTTTGTTTAAGGTGTGTGCCCGTGTGTAAAAAGGAACAGACACACTTGACTTTATGTCGCCACTCGACGAATAACAAGATGCAACCACGATGATCACAACAAGAAGACATAAGGCGCACAACAAGTGACTGCAAGCATTAAATGACCATAGACATAAGGTGCACGACAAGTAATTGCAAGCATTAAACAACATACTGTGTTATGTACAGTACGAACATAGATGGAAGAACCCATAGTAGTAGATTTTACTAATTCTGCACTGGAAAGCAGGGCGTTTAATCTTAGTTCTCTGCTCCAAATAGAGAGAATGTCAGATAGGCTCCTGGCCGACTGCTCAAGCAGAAACTAGTAATCTCTGTCAGGAGGTCGCAGTGGTGGGAACTCTGCCTTTAAATAGCCCGCGACCACTGATATGACCTTAGAGGTGTGTCGCAAGAGTGGAAACCCTGCCTTTAAAGGGCCCGAGACTCTTGATACGACACTAGATTCTTTACACAAAAAAACTTTCACACACACAGACTTAAATACAGAGCGACTAGCTTTATCAGGTCAAAGAGTCTGATAGCATACAACTGTGAGTTTGGACAATTCCAATTATAGTACTAACCCTGAAATTAATTAACAATATCAAACATCCTATATATTACATATACCATAAAATTACAATAACATTATCTTAACAACCTCACATCTTATGTTATAATAACCTTGCAACTAAAACAACAATCACCAAGCACATTACTCCTTGTATGCTACCAATGAAATGAAGTTACAATCACTTTACCATAAAATAAATCAACATTATATTTATATTACCATACCCTTGCCAATGAATTAATAATAGAAAGAAATTATTACTGTAACATAATAACAACATACATCTTATATCTCAATATCCCGGTCATAATTTACAATTACAGTACATCATACCTGATATCTAATAACCGCAAAACTACCATAACCCTTACCATACATGGTACCTACTTAACATTTTATGTTCGAAAATCTTGCAACAAATTACAATTACCAACATTTTAATTATTATCAATAACAACAAGGCTGACTTATCTCTTACCATACAGGATAACCACCTTACCCTTTTTATTACTACACCCTTGCAATGAATTAGAATTACATACATTGTATATGTCTCAACCATACAATTCCTATGACCTTACATGAATAAAAACATTGCAAATAAACAAGAGGAGCTCACTTTTCATAAGTCACAATGCTAACTTAGCCTTCTTCATATTGCAAGAACCTTACCTTTATATGTTGTTAATCATAATGAATTTGCAACAACATTACCCTAAATATAACCATATCATCCCTTCTACATTACAATAGCACTTCAATTTAAATAACAAGGAAATTTACATTTTTATTTATTTATTTATTAAAAACAGTTGAAACTACAACAACCAGACCAACATTAACCATATCGATACCTTTAAACTGTTAGCATTGCAATTTAAAAATAAAAAAGTCCCTACCCTTACGTGTTACAACAACATTAAATAACCATTACCTAATTCATCAATAATAGGTACACTAACTAAACCCTTTCGAAAAGTAAAAACAATAATTTTGTCAATCAACTCTATCACAAACCCTTCCCTTATGATCACCATCATCCATTTATTTATCTCAAATTAAAAATAGGGGAGAGAACAGAAAAGGTGTTTTGATCAGTTAGCATGTCCATTAAGTCTGTCTATAAAAGTTGACAAGGTGCTATGCAGTGACACCCTCCAATACATCTGCCATCAATTAATGCTATTAAATGTGCCATTAGTTAGCTGAAGTTTGGTACATGTTGGCCAAATAAAAAAGTAATTTGCCGAAATTAATGTAGTCGTTAAATTGGAACCGTAGATGATAATCAAAGCAAACCAAATGTTGGTATCAAGCATTGATTGTAGTCCTGACAAATGGCAGCAACAAATTTTAGCTAAAGGCCCAACGCAGTCATAACACAGGGCAAAACGCCAGGAAATACAATGGGAATGCCGTCTCCAGAAAGGGGTCAATTGTCGGTAGTGAGGGTATCAGTTCACATCTTTTTAAGAGCCAAAAACATGGTTATAACCGCCACTCAGTCATTCAGATTGAATCGCAAAATCGAGGTCCTTTAGCAGACACAGTCCATATTTAAATGGCAAGTACGTGGTCACTTACGACATGGTCAAATACGACTTAAATGGCTAAAATCGTGGCAAATTCAACAACGACTCAGTTATTTTCTTTTTAATATCAACCATGGTCAAAAGGAAACACATAGCAATCAATGAGGTATTAAGGCTGTATCAAGTGGCATCACCAGAGGATACCTTCTATCAAGAAGATGCAGTCTAGAGATAGGTACAACAGACGCCATCCCGTTCACTTCGCAAAGTATCCAACGCAAGGTCAATAGAATTTCTGAATTCCTCAAGGAGCAGTACGTTGTCCAACTTCTTCCACGAGTTTAGGCCACAATATGTAAATAACACAGTAGTGTCTAAGGAAACGATGGCCATTTTGGCCTTAAATCCGTCACAGATAAGGGGAAATGTGCATCGAATCACACCAGGAGGGAAATCACAATTTCGGTATTTATAAAGGATAACGCTGACAGGGATGGAGTAATCGTTTTGATTTAAATGCACAGGAAGGAAAAAAAATCATCGCCCAAGGAAGCATGGTTAAACCATGATAGGTAAGGTTGACAACATCAAAATAACATCAATCACAGTACACCCTTACAACACAAAGGTACCGGAGTAAGATAATAAATAACAACCATCCAGTCCAATGATAACCAACATCTATGGAAATTAAACATTCATCCATCTAGATTTACCATTACATAAGAAGATCTAATCATAACCTAATGCATTCTACTCTATGAATCAAGGAGCGTACCGTTGCCTTTCGCCCACTTCGGATGATGTCCCGCGCTTCGTGCCGCGTCCCGCACTCCGTGCTGCTCTCGCTCGCCGACCGTAGAGACCTCACCGGTACCTCCCAGCCAATCGCTAGGGGTACTCTTTTTCCCCCTTATCCCCCCGAGCCGCAAAGGGGCCACACACAATCCAGATGGTCCGTCTAGCTTCCCAGCTCGCCTCGCAAGGCCGAGCTACCACTCCTATCCAAGCTGGAAAATCCCAACTCTCCACAAGTAATCAGTCAAGTCACAATTACGATAGCGTAACGTTATGCTAACAACCGATCCCCTTCTTCCTCATCTTCCCTTTCTTTTATAGAGTTTTTTGAACCTCAAACTTTCCCTAAATCACAATTAATTTAAGTTTTAATAAAAATAATTCTAATTATTCTCCATTGCACAAGTGTTGTCCATCCCCCTCTTTTCTCCATTAATTATTTTCTTTAAATTTATTAATTGCCTCAATTCCCTCACCCACCTAGAATTACTCCTAAATTTACTCCTAGGTGTTCCTAGATCCCCTTACATGTTTTAAATACTTTCCCCAAAAATGATGTTGCTAAATTAACTCAAATTAGAAGGTTCTTAATTGCTAATTCCTTACTATGTTGACCTCGCTTTTTACCATAAGTTCCCCATTTTCCTTTATTATGTTTCCTCCATTACTTAGTTTCCCAATTCTTATTATTCCCTTCTTTCCCCTTTTTATTAAACCCAAAATGGCAGTTGCATTATTAAATCTTTCCCTTTTATTATTTATTTAATATCTTTTGTACTTTCACAAGTTAAGAAATAATTTCTTCCTTGCAAAATTTTTAAATCCCTTAGGTTTAATTAAATTATTACTCTCTTCATTTACCCCAAGAATTTTATGAAGACTAAACTATTACTTAAGTGGGTTTTTGTTTAAATTTTTATTTTTATTCTAGGGTCTTTTTCTTAAGGTTAGACTAAATTTTTACCCTAAAAAGTTTTAGACTTAGGACTTAGATTCTGAACTGGGCGACACTTGGTTAGGGAAGTTGTTTAAGGATTTCTTAAGGTTTTAATGTCTTAGGGCCATCTAGGTTTGTTTCTTCATCATCATCAACATAACGTGCCCTTCAGGACGCACCACGTGCTCCAAGGGTGCCACTCGCCACCTTAGGTTTCTTTTGCGTGACGTGCCCTTCAAGATGCACCACGTGCTCTTCAAGATGCACCACGTGCTCCAAGGGTGCCACTCGCCAACTTGTGTTTCTTTCATGCGACGTGCCCTTCAGGATGCACCACGTGCTCCAAGGGTGCCACTCGCCAACTTGACTGATTGGTAGACATCTATAACCCCTGGAGTCAACACTCCGCCAGGTGAACTCGTGGGAGACTAAGGGATCTAAGGAATAAGGCCCTCGCCTTATTGCGTGCCCCTTAGAATCATCATGAGTGACTGTCGCAGTCTACCCTCACGACATCGTGGATCCTCTTGAACTAGGTAATCGTTAACCTATAGTTCGAGCCACGACGAGAGTGATAGTAGGCTGTGGCAGGGTTGCTATCCACCCCTCTCACTCAAACTCTCTGGAAATAATGTGTGACCCATTTACTCCATATGTGAGTCTGGTCGACAAGCTATCATCATCCTGCATAATCAACAATCGTGTCAGACCATGTCAACATCATATCATTAAATCAATGAAATATCACCGTAAATAAATCAACCCAAATAGCACACTCCCTGACTCAATCCGGAGTCCAAGGGTTCCACCGATGCCTCTGCATCCTCAAGGTCCAAAACCCTGCACACTCAATAAAACTGATTCAATAGCACCTGCCTACGTCAAAGTAGTAAAACATCATGTCATCTATCATAACGCATCATAATCAAGGATAAATGTTTTAACATCATAAAAGTCCAGATCACTTGCGAGAAAGTGTCCTCAAAGAATAAGTTTTCTCAGTGCGCCAGAGCAGGATGTTATGACATGCCTATATAATGAAATGAGCCCCACTCTGTAGCAAATGTTGTCTTATGACTATCTTCTAGTGCAATCCGTTTCTAATGATAACTTGAAAATCCATTTGTAAAAGAATAAGCTTTTTGACCCCCTACATTCTCCAAAACTTCGTCTGTAAATGGGATAGGCAAATGATCATGTAGGAAAGAATCATTCAATTTTATCAAATTTACACAATTCATGATCCCTCCTTGCTTCTGTTCTTGCACCATCATAGGGTTGATCCATTCTAAATCTTCTACAGGTTCGATAACACCAACTTATAGCATATTTTTCAATTTTTGTCTTCACTTTCTCTTTATATATTGGATTCAATATGTAAGGCTTTTGTCTGATAGGTATTGATTTTTTCTTTAAAAAGATCTTCATATATCCTAGATTTCATGCTAACCCCTTCATCTATGAGAATGTTACTGGAAATAAGTCACTTTACTCATGCAGTAATTCTGTAATCCTTTCAATTGTTTGATTATCCCAATAATATCCAATACTTGCCATCTTTGGGTTTTCTGCAGTTCCAATATTTACCTTATTAATATTTAATGGTGCAACATAATCTTATGAATCCATCTTGGTACCTTCTACTTCCCTTTCACCTTCCACTTCTAGGATCTATATGTTGCACAAATTATCTTTTGCTGGATCTTCTGTTAACAGTGTAGAAATTGTTTAACTGTCTGTCTAGCCTTTGTATGATATGATGGAATTATTTCAAACTCTAGTTCTTCAAATATCCCATATCTTACCACTTTTAGAACTATATCAATCTATGGGTTGTCATTCTCAAAGGAAAATGTAACTACAAAGTTCTGATGTATCTCTTCCCAGTTTGTAGTTTCTCTACGCTATTCCTGTTTTGTGTACCAATTCTTCGGAATGCCTTTTAGTGTGTGAACAAAATCGTGTGGCCATTATTATAGTGGTAATAATCTCCATTGAACCATGCACTTTTCTACATGTTTTTTAGGTTGTTCAAATCCCTCATATTTATCCTCATACTTATGGTCCTTCTCTGCACCTAATCTGATGCTTAGTAACCTTTTGCACTGAAACCAATTGTTGATCTTTTCCTTGTGTGTACCCCACCATCTTGTAGGTGTATATTTTAAAGCAATATCTCATGCTGGTAATATTTGATTTTCCATAACCTATACATCATACTTCATTAAGAATTATTCTAAAACATTCAAGCCATAAAAATTAGGAGGTTCTCTTACCTTTGTACCAACCTATCTCAACGCACACGTCATTCTGGCACATCACCTGGTAGATAATTCATGTAGTCGTTGTTGCAATTTATCCAGTCCCGTGTCAGAGTATGAAGCACAAGAAATAATACTCTTCTAACTGAGCATGTCATTTTTAGTTGGTTTGATATAATATTCTTTGTGCATGATAGTTCTGTATAACTGGTTCACATCTTATGTCAGGATATTATCTGTAGGTTCCACATACTTTCCTCCTTCTAAGCTATCTAATGATGCAATAAATTAGTACTCGCCTGATTCAAATATCATCTTTCTTGTCTTCAAGTTAATAATAGAATGGTTATCAAAGGCCCAATACAAACCCAATGGTGTTGGATATGGTGAAATATTGTCCACTATGTCCTTGACTTCAAAATCATCCGTGGTGCACACACCATCTAAATCTACTGGAATCCCCTTTAACCTCCTAATTGGTACCACTCTATGCTGATTTTCCAACTTCAAATTGTGGTTCTCCCATAGCTTCCCAGGTTTTCTTTGGTAGAACATTGACTTCATATCCTAAGTATAGTATAATATCCCCCATATCGAAATATCCTATGTTGGAATTCAATATGAATTCCCTGCTAGTTCTTCTCTTCTTACATACCTAATTTACTCTTTTTACCCCTTCTACCCCATGATTACAATTTTCTAACAAATTCTGCAGTACTTGTAAGGAATTTTTATCACTCAGAAATTTGACACAAGATCCAAAAAAGTTTCTTAAGTTAATTAATTTTTCTGAAGAATTCTCTTAATTTCTCTGATCAAATAATGAAGTCATGTCATAGAATGGTATCTCATCTACTAGTTTCATTCCTGAAGTGGATTCGATTTTTCCATTCAAGATCTCTTATCTAGCTTCCTTGAATATCTCTTTCTCTTTGCACACATAAAACTTATGTTCAGGTGTTGTATTCTTCATGACCCACTAATATTGGTCCTAATCCTTCTTGGATGCATATTCTCCTATATTAGCTCCACCTCTAGTCACTATGTTAATCTTCTTCCCATCTTCTTCTCTTTTTTCCACCTTGATTCATTGTACATTCTGATTAGTCTGGTTCCTCTTGTCTTGTATCTTTATCAAAAGTGTAGGACAATTGATGCAACCCCCCCTTCCCTCCCGGGGATTCTGTGACCTCCCAGTTAAGGATCTTCAATATACCCGAGGAGAATTGGCTCTTCGGGGATTCAATAGACCCTGAACAAATAACACACAAGTCCCTTTGATGTTAACCGTAGGTTCAACTACCCGCAACTCTTCTCTCTGATGCTTTTGGAAACACCAATTTGTGAGTACTAGATCCCACGCTAGACTCCTTCTCCAATGTGACCATGAATATGACCGTGAGCCATATCTCTTTGTAACTATGGCTTCAACAATATTGCAACCTCACAAAGACTACACTATCTTCACACAACTCTGAACTCTATCTCCCAAACTCTCTCATTTGCTGCCACGTGTCTCCTGATAACCAATGGCTAGGATTCGCTTCACGAATTCGCGACTTCAGCTATCCCTGCTCTTACCACACTTCAAACACTCCGAACCATGAAGTTTTGAAAGGATTCCATGGCTAATCTTTCATGCAAATCACCTAGATATGACTGTCTGGAGTGATTCCACTCCCTCCTAGACGGATCTTGCTCGTTAATTTTGTGAAACCTTTAAGGGACTCCTCCCTATTGAATATTTCTCCCTCTATCTCTCGTGAGCTTGTTCTTCTTTCGAAATCTTGCTCATCAGAAAAATTTCTTCAACACTTAATCGAATTTGTCCCTATACAGGCCTTGCAACATGTTTTCCTCCACAACTTGGCTTCCTGGGGATGACTGCGCATGCCTTGCGAAAATTCTTCCCACTCCTCTGCAAAAACACTTACTCTACTCCTCCTAATATTGTGAGTCAAAAGACTCGATCACACACTCCTTGCGGACAATATGTACTCTATGCATACAAAGCTTGACTCTGAACTCTCCAGAATGACTCCTTCGATATTTAGCCAAATATTGACCCTGCGCACATCATGCGACAAACTTCCTTCAACTCAACTCTTTAAGAGAGATTGTGCACTCCTTGCAACAATTCTCACATGCTCAATTTTTCCTCTTGAACAATATGGGTCTAAGTAAGTTTCTTCCTACACATGCCTTCAACTATATCTCTTGAATTTCTGAGTCAAAACAGACTTGGTCATGCACACCTTGCGGATTCTTATGCACTCCTTGCACACATAAGTTTCACGTTATCTCTTTTGAGATTATGATTCTAAACAAACTCTGTCAACACACACCTTACGGACACTATGCACACCTTGCACTTGGTCGTAGAAGAGAAACAATTGAAACTTATCTAATATCTCACAGATTCATACATTCAATCATGTAAATGCATTCATAACATAAACACAAGAAATAATAGAGAATTGAAATGAAAACAAGCCTACCATTCATTCATTTAGATAGACACAACAACACCAAACATTTGGGATAATACTCCTCTGTTATATTCATTCAACTTTTATGTACATGGGTTCATACAATTCTCTTCAACAACAACTATCAACTGCAATAGCAACAACCCCTACAATAGTTTTCAACAACATCTATTTTATTAACAACCTCATTTGGGAAACAATACATTTATTTATACAACATAAGCTCGTTGATATTTCCCTTCAAGCTACCTTAGTGCTATCCTATTGAATTAAAAACTACAACTACTAAGGATTTATTACAATAAATGTTTGTGACGGATAGATAAGATTAAACACATCAAATTTGTACTACAAGCAACTTCATTAAATAAAATACATCCTCCAACAATCTCACACGATCGTCTAGCTCTAAAACATTAAATATGTTCATAAATTTCAATCCTTTCAATATATATGCGTGATACACCTCCTTTAATTCAAAACTATCACTTCAAAATGCATGCTAGTGCGTTGATTTGTCTCCAATTTTTTCTTTGCTGCTGATGTTACTGCATCAACAATCCTCTATTTCATGGTCTTCTGCGTGGCAATACATACGTGTCGCAGGTGCCTCAGGGAAGTCCCTTGCATAGTGCCCTAGTTTCTAATAGTTATGACACACTATTGGTCCTTGAACTCCTCCAAAGCCTCTTCCTCCATGACCTCCTCCTTTGAAGCCTCCTCTATTTCCTTGGTTATATCCGCGTGGTGTGCTATATTGGGGTCCTTGATTATACTACGAATGAAAATTATTGTACTATTGTGGTGTTACACACTGCTGTGTAAGACTATACTATTGTTTCCCTTGAAATTTCTGCACATTATACTATGGTTGTGCTGCAAACTGATGCACGAGATTATATTATGGCTGGTGCATGTTTTTATATAGTGGTTGTTGTGCAGATTATCCTGTTACATGTTCAACCTGTACCCTGCATGTATCTTCAAATCCTTTATTTCATCATCTCCAAGGTTCTACAGTCCTTGTCTTCATCTCCAACCAACTTACAAAAGTTACAAAATTTACTCTTCAGTACTTTCTTGTACTTCTGCATTAGGGGGAAGTGATAGGGATCATTCCCATGTGTTTTTCAAATCTCACAACACGGTCTTCCTGAAGCTAAAGGGTTTGTCATATCCACTCCAATATACTGTGAAAATAATGGACACTCATTCTTGTGATGGCCTTCTATCCTGCATATTATGCACCAAACACCTTCTCTTTTCTCCTTTCCTTTATTCTAATTCAACTGGAATGTTAATTTCTTTAAATATTGCTTCAACTCTTCCACAACTAGATCTGTATTCTTGTATTGGTTTTTCTCTAGCTGTAAAGCAGCTTGCAAGGCCTCACCCTAACTTTAGATTTTTTGTTGTCTAAAAGGATACTTCAAGTGTGGCAACAAAGAATTAACGAACAAGTGTATATGTTGTGTATCAATAATAATTTACTTTAACTTACCTTTTATCCTCTTGAATTTATGGTCCACTTCTAAGATTGATTCTCCTAGTTTCTTTTTGATCTCTATCATTTCATTCATAAACTGGTCATTTGAACTTGGGTTCTAAAATTCATTTATTAACTACCTCTTTACATATGCTATAGTTGTAGGTGTTCCTCTTGGTTTATTTTTTGAGAGACCCATGTACCAATATAATCTGAGGTCTATAAAAGTGATTTCCAATTGAAAAACATTTGTATCCTCATTTTTAATCTTCTTTGCTTCCCATATCTTTTCACAGATGAACACATTTTTTTTTCTGGATCAGTTGACCCATCCCCTCGGAACTATGGTAACCTAATAGTTGGATCTTGTCATGTTGTTGTGAAATTTTTTGAACTACCACCTCCACGCGGTGTATATACTTGATTTATACTTTCTGAACTTGTACTTTTTCTACTGGAACTACATCTAGGAAAAAAATATTCTATGACTAATCACTTGCTAGTTAAATACTTTTTCTTCTTCAGTTGTCTTAGTCACACATGGGGTTGTGGGTTCCACACTAATTTGGATCTGGAATGGAGAGCCTTCTTCTACATCAGACCCATGACCTCTGGTTTTCCTCTCATATGTGGCACACAAGATATCCTCAATATGCCCTGTGGTGTGAAGATCCTCTACCTCTTCCTCATCGCTGTCCAAGCCCTCTCGCTTAGCTACAACCCTCTTCTTACTATTCATCTTATACTGGTAGGGTCATCTGCTATGCATCACACCTACACTCCATATGATTTCCTTGGTATGTTCATCATCCATCATGATGGGGTCCATTGCCTCATTTTTCTGGCTACTC
>ML780125.1:447462-489016 GCA_009831015.1 Picea engelmannii | reverse complement strand
CATGCAAAACTTCTTAATTGAATGGTTGTAGGTTAAATCTCTTACTTTTATGGTTACATTGTTATTATTTTTCTTAATCATTGAAACCCTAGGTGGAAATCACACAAGTAGGTCCTTGCCTCATGTCCCCATGATAGAAAACTTGTTTAGCCATTTGATTAAGGAGAATATATCCTAGCCATTGCTACACTAGTTCCCCTTTTTCTGAGATAGTTTTGAAACATAAATTGAAGAAGGAAGATGTCCTAGGCCTAATTGAGTTTACACCTAGGGTTTTGACCTTTAGGGTTTGAAGGGCCTTGTCTTTACAACACTTTTTATCCCTAGATTTATGTTTTGAAGCTAGCTGTTTTTGCCAAGGAATTTTAAGGAAAGAGGGAGGAGCATGAGGCCTTGCTTAAGAAACACCAGAATGAGCCTCCTCCCCTTAGGGTTTTGACTTTGTGGCCCTACCATTGCAGCACTAGAAATCCTAACTCTCTTGTCCTTGAATTTAGATTCTCCCGAGACCTAGCAATTCCTTCTTGACTCCATTATACCCTAAGGCACTAGTCTAATTATCCAACGTTGAGCTCTTTGTCTATAAAACTAACCCTAGAACAAGGCTGACGTCACCTCTAGTGAGATTGACACAACAATCTTGTCTAGAATGAGCTAATTTGGTGCATGGTGTTAATTCAAAGATTGATTTTATACATTGAATGTTATATCATTTTTAGTTTTTATTGAGAAGTAATATTATAAGCCATAGTCATTTTTGCAATCATTGACTTCGTCAATAATTATTGCCTTTATTGCTCATGTATATTAAATGTTGATAGTCATTAATCTATGAAGTGCTAACCACTACTTGCATGTATTAGTTTTCTTGTTTCCTTGTCTCGCAAACAGGTGCCCTTTCTATGGTTTATCTTCCTCTTGATTATCATCTTGGTGGTAATTTGTGAAAGGGAAAAATCACCTTGATTCTTCACCCCTTTGCCTTTCAAAAGCCCAGATTGCCAGGGACGTCTCCCTTGGGTTTAGCCACCCTAAATAGAAAGAGCCCCCCATCGAGGTGATAGTGGGTGGGGAAGCTCCTGTTACGCCAATTTGATCCCTACCTTTCAGCTACCTGACCTAGACTACAAACTGAGCGATAACATTTTGGCGCCGTTGCCGGGGAACACTGAGTCAATTCTCCTCAAACAAAAAACCTTTTCAGTAAGCCTTGCCTCAGAGCCTTATTTTACAAGCTTACCTGGTGACTCCACTAGGGTGTTTTCCCTTTTATTTGATGATTTCAAGAAAATCATCTGGCGACTCCACAAATAGCTAATGACGACTTGTAGTGGACGTTAGTATATACCTGCATTTACTACTATGACCTCCACAAATCCTGTCATCCCTGTAAGTTCTCCCAAATGGTCTCACAAAGAACTCTTTAGTCCTTTAAGATTACCTAACATCCAAGGGGGGTTACATGATCTGCCCAAGAAGGCCGAGTCCTGGATACCTAAGTTCTCAGGGGAAGATGGATCCTATGGCAACTCTCATTGGACTGACTTCTGTGATGCTTTCCAGTTTCACCAATCCGGACAAGAAAATCTCGATGTTTTCTTAAGGCTCTTTGTGAGTTCACTCACCGGAAGTGCTAGAAAATGGATTAACAGACTCCCGAAAGGAAGCATCAAAATCCCTAAAGACCCTAAACAAGCCTTCCAGAAAGATTGGTGTGAAAAAGAAAGCATGGATTCCCTTTACTCTCAATACACTAATATTTGAAAATCCTCTAGTGAGGGAATTATGGATTTCAATGATAGGTTCAACCTTTTACTCAAGAAGGTCAAGCCTAGTTTCTCAGAAGAAGTTGTCCTCCAACACTACTTGAACTCGTTGGAAGGGGTGTTGCAGTTTACTCTCAAAGATTGGTCACCCTCAACTCTAGAAGAAGCACAAGACCTTGCTAGCAGGATTGAGCAAAAACTTGAGTTCGAAGACTACATCAATCAAGTCAATTTCTCGCACAATAATGATCCCAAGGAATCTAGTAATGAGGATGTCCTCGAAGCTGAGCCTAAGCCCCTAGAAATTCTTGAAGTAAGACTCATGCCTCCCAAAAGGAAATGGAACACAACTTTCTCAAATACAAACAATGTTCTGAATGCCTCAATACAACATAAGACATCCGAGGATTTGGGCATGGCCACTCAGAAAAAACATAACTTTGAAGATGCCTTGTTTGTCTTGGACACACCAATGTTGGAAGATCAAGATATGAGTGAAGCCGATAAGTCTGAAGAAACTGATCCAAGCATTAGTATGTCTTGTATCCTGCAAAGGGTTAAAAGGATTCGTGAAATGTTAGAAATCCCTTTTCTAAAAAGGCAGGATTCAGATGACCAATTACCTTTTAAGGGGATCACCATACTACATACTGGTCATTCTGAGATGGATGAACAAACACCCTTTTCAATGGATCAAGATTGTCCCACTTTTCCTTTGATACGCGCCTTTGATGCCTTAGCCTCCCTGGCTATGCCTGTAGTCCACGCGACCTCCTCGTATATGACCGCAGTCATACTCCTTGTCGGGATTCAGGGTTTCGTGACCCTTGATGTCACGAACCTCTGTCCTCGCTATATCCCGATCTTCGATGCGCCGATGTTCTCCCTTCCGGCCTTAGCCCCTCCTGGCTATACCTTGGTCCACATGACCACTATCTCACAAGACCGCAACCTTGTCTCCTATCGGGGTTTCAGACATCGCAATGCCGAAATGAATAAACACTTTGTCTATGGGATTCCCGATATCCCGATCCTCGATATGACGTCAGCTGTCCCCCACACAATGGAGCTCTCCTTTCTTTCGGAAAATCGAACTTCACGATTCCGAAATGCAAGGAATTTTTGTCCATGAGATTCCTGATATGCCGAACGTCGATATCCCGATACTTGTCGCGAATTTTGCCTGGCGTGAGAAGGGTTAAACCCCATGCACCTCCTATCCGATCTGACAGATGACAAGATTTCTGAATGAGATCCAATGGCTCATGATATCCCCCTTCTGTATGCTTGCTCTGATGCTCTCTGGATGTGAAAACTGATGGTCCAAATCTCCTTCTCTAGCCGATATGATGACGACTGTGCTCCCTACTGAGCTTGCACACTTTCTTCCCAACCTTGGGAGAATTCACCAAACTCAAAGGCCTCAACCTTTGTCCTCTTTTTCCTCTGCGAGCTCCTTTACCTGATTTCTCACCGTGCGTTCTCCTCGACGTTGTTCCTCCTGAGATTTTACTTCCGAATCCCCAAGGGATTCTTGGACTTCTACGCCTCTGCAGAGTCTTTACGCACACACAATGCTGTCTCTCTTGAGCTTCTCACACGGTCAGACCCCTAAGGGGTTTTATCCTTCTTCCTTCTCCCACAGATGGAGAATGTAATGCCCTCTTGGCTATCCTTCACTCAAGCAACTTCTTTCTAAGTCTACAGGGTGTTCAACAACCCTGTGAATATCCCTCAGTGGACTCTTCTTCAAATCACAGAACTCAAAAGAGTTCTCTTCTCCTGTGCCTGTCTGCACACTGAATCAAATGCCCACCTGGCAGAGTGTCTTCTCCCTTTCACTCGCTCAATGCCCACCTGGCATAGCTCTCAGAATCCTCAATGATTCTGGTTCTTCTTGAACTCACAACATAGTTCTATCTTTGTGCACTCCTTGCACTGGCTCGATGTCCACTTGGCAGAGCTTCACAGAACTCCGCAGAGCTTCTGTTTGCAACTGTGTTTTCCTCCACAGCCTTGCCTCCAAGGTGTTCAAAAACCTTGAGGTCTTCCTTCTGAGTTGTTGACTTCAACTATTGTGCCACATCACGTCTTTTTCTGAACCCGCAGAATTCAGAAGTGCAACCGCTGTGCACGACTATTAGAACCCGCAGTGTTCTGTCACACCCTCCTAGTGTGAAGCCTCAAATACCTTCACCTGAAATCAGACACACTCTTGCAAATGAAAACCTATAGTATACATCTACAGCATGTAAGAACACTCACAGACATTCATTCGATACAAAATACATGAAGGAAAAACTGTTTCTGTTTATATTAAATGGCAAATGCCTTTTTTTACAAGGTGTTCCTGAGCATGGCCTGTAACAAGGTCTCGGATCTTATCTTCTACTCTCTACACACAAATCCTCTATTCTATCCACCTCACTTACACAAAATGAGATCCTAAATCTCTTTTACGTGAGGGGGCTCTTCGAGCTCTTCCCTCCAACCTACCTACCCTATTCAATTGCATTGAATGGGCTGTCTAGTCCAGCATCTGGATCTAGATCTCATCCTTACAAACATTAAAGGCCTATCCTATCTACAACCTGTGCAAAGGAACGACTCTATGGCTCAACAACCTAGACATTTAATTACATTAAATTCAAATTCCAAATGAGGCTGCACCTCTCTTCAACACGCGATTTGAATTTGCTGTCGTGGCTGGCTAGCTGGTTGATGTGGAGAGATGCTCCTGCATCATACTCCTCAACTGCAAAATTCATGAGCTATTTCTCATGAGATTCCCATCTATCAACTCTAGAAATCCTCCTGGATCCCAAATAAACCTCTCGAGCTGTTCATCTGCCCCATATCCCTGCTACTGCTGCTGCTGTTGCTTCTTCTTTTCTGCTCAACTGATCCTCGCTGGAAGTTTCTGCTGACCTTAACATCACCCTTCTGATCTCCTTGATCACTTCGTCCAGCTGCTCCAGTGGCTGGTCCTATTTTTGCAGTCTCCCCAGCTACAAAAATTTTCTGCAATTGGGTAGATCATCATGATCTCCCATGATTTCTTCTTCATCAGCTTCCAACTTCACCTGTTGGATGTGCACGCTCTGAACTTTCACCCTCTCTTCCAGGGCTCCAATCTGCTCATATAGATCAACTAAACTAATGCTGTATGTTTCTTCTTCTTCTTCTACTGCAAACTCCCATGTTGTAGTCTTTTCAGTCCCCTGGATGAAAATACTGAGACACTCCTTGGAATGCTCATCATCATCTCTTACTTTCTCCATTGTTAGCTTCAGTGCTACAACTTCCTCAGCTTCCTGGCTGAATATGTTGAGCCATTCCTCATAATGCTCTTTTTCCTCTCCTACTTCTGCTTCTTCTTGGGCAGTCTCAACCACCTTCTTCAATTTTTCTCCCCTAACAGTCTCAGTTGAATATTCTTCTGCTGTTGCTGCATCTGAAACAAAGATTTCTGCCTCCTCCGGGCTAAGTGGTAGGAATATCTGTATTTCCCCAATAATCAGAAGATTATCCTAATATTCCTTCTCCTCTGTCAGCTGCATCTGCTAATCTAAATTCATCTCTGAATTTATGAGACCCTCTGATAGTCTCATCCGCTCATCCCTGCCCACCTGGCAATATGGGATCTATTCGCTGCCCTCCTGGCAGATTATGAGATCAACTGATCCCATTTTCATCAGCACCCCTTGCTGAATTGAACTCACCTCTGAGTCCATGAGACCTTCAGACAGTCTCAAATTCTCATCTCTGCCCACTTGGAAATATGAGATGCTTCCGCTACGCTCCTGGTAGTCTTCGATATCCCGCAACAACCTCATATAATTGCCTAGTTGGCAATGTGAAATTCCTCGGCTGTCCTCATGACAGTCTCTGAGATCGCGTAGTGATCTCAACTCGTTGCCCACCTGGAAAAATGGAATTTCCTCTCTTCCCTCCTGGCAGTTCTTGAGATCTTCAGTTGATCCCAATTCATTCTCCTCACCAAGAATGTCCCCAGTCTCCGGTTCACATATCTGAACCGTTTCTTCTTCTAGTCCATCGAGGTTTTCAGCATACCTCAACCACCCTTTTAACAACCTGTGCTGTCTTATGACCATCAACTCCTTGACTAGCCATTTTGCCTTCATCTTCTTCATGGGCCATTCATATACCCATCTCGTCTTGGATTTCTGCTGCATCCACAGTTCTAGATTTTCTATGTCTGCCCTTATTTCAGCGAGCTCTTTATCCATTTCTGCAAGCTTTTCTGCCTTGCTCTTCCTCCCAGCATGCCTATGGTCTTTAATAGCCATGTTGCTGTCCATATCTGCTCTCCTAGAAAACTTGCTGCTGTCACTCTGCATCAAGAGTGTCTCCAGCTTCATCCTACAGTCTTCCTGACTGCTTATGGACTGTTGCCTACCTGCAAAAAAATCCTTACAGAGTCTCCAACGCTCTGTCCTCCTTTGCTCCTCCCTCTGTTTGCAATATACAAACAAATTTCTAGCTCTGATACCACTTGATGCAGACACAAAATGCACTCTATGTCCACTCACAGGATCAATCAATCACCTCATGCGAGCCGAATTAGCTCTTTCAATTCCTCTGTGGAATCTCTGATGAAAACCCGATCGACAGGTCCTTATCGTTCCTCACGACCTTCTGTATTCCAGCCGTTTCCCTTTCCTTAATAGGGAAAATATACTATCAGTCTTTAGGGTTTCTTGTTTCCTGATGTCAAGAGTTCTTGTCCTCTCAAACTTTCGAACTCCGATCTCCTGATACGCGCCTTTGTTGCCTTAGCCTCCCTGGCTATGCCTGTAGTCCACGCGACCTCCTCTTATATGACCGCAATCATACTCCTTGTCAAGATTTGGGGTTTCACGACCCTTGATGTCATGAACCTCTATCCTTGCGATCTCTTGATCTCCAATGCACCGATGTGGTCCCTTCCGGCCTTAGCCCCTCCTGGCTATACCCTAGTCCACATGACCACTATCTCACAAGACCGCAACCTTCTCTCCTATCGGGGTTTCAGACATCGCAATGACGAAATGCATAAACACTTTGTCTACAGGATTCTTGATATCCCGATCCTCGATATGATGTCAGCTGCCCCCCACACAATGGATCTCTCCTTTCTTTCAGAAAATCAAACTTCGCGATTCCGAAATGCAAGGACTTCTTGTCCTCGGGATTCCCAATATGATGAACACCGATATCCCGATACCTGTCGGGACTTCTGCCTGGAGTGAGAAGGGTTAAAACCCATGCACCTCCTGTCCGATCTGACGACTGACGAGATTTCTGAATGAGATCCAATGTCTCATGATCTCCCCCTTCTGTATGCTTTCTCTAATGCTCTCTGAACATGAAAACGGACGGTCCAGATCTCCTTCTCCAGCCGATCTGACAGTGGCTGTGCTCCCTACTGAGCTTGCACACTTTCTTCCCAACCTTGGGAGAATTCACCAAACTCAAAGGCCTCAACCTTTGTTCTCTTTTTCCTCTGCGAGCTCCTTTACCTGAGTTTTCGCCATGCATTCTCCTCGACGCTGTTCCTCCTAAGATTTTACTTCCGAATCCCCAAGGGATTCTTGGACTTCTGCGCCTCTACAGAGTCTTTACACACACAGTGCTGTCTCTCCTGAGCTTCTCACATGCTCAGACCCCTAAGGGATTTTATCCTTCTTCCTTCTCCCACAGATGGAGAATGTAATGCCCTCTTGGCTATCCTTCACTCAAGAAACTTCTTGCTGAGTCTGCAGGGTGTTCAACAACCATGTGAATATCCCTCAGTGGATACTTCTTCAAATCACATAACTCAAAAGAGTTCTCTTCTCCTATGCCTTTCTGCACATTGACTCAAATGACAACCTGGTAGAGTGTCTTCTCCCTTTCACTCGCTCAATGCCCACCTGGCAGAGCTCTCAGAATCCTCAGTGATTCTGGTTCTTCTTGAACTCACAAAATAGTTCTATCTTTGTGCACTCCTTGCACTGGCTCGATGCCCACTTGGTAGAGCTTCACAAAACTCCTCAGAGCTTCTGTCTGCAATTGTGTTTTCCTCCACAACCTTGCCTCCAAGGTGTTCAAAAACCTTGAGGTCTTCCTTCTGAGTTTTTGACTTCAACTATTGTGCCACAACACGTCTTTGTCTGAACCCGCAGAATTCAGAAGTGCAACTGCTGTACATGGCTATCAGAACCCGCAGTGTTCCGTCACACCCTCCTGGTGTGAAGCCTCAAAGACCTTTACCTGAAATCAGACACACTCCTGCAAATGCAAACCTACAGTATACATCTACAACATGTAAGAACACTCACAGACATTCATTCGATACAAAATACATACAAGAAAAACTGCTTCTGTTTATATTAAATGGAAAATGCATGTTTTTACAAGGTTTTCCTGAGCACGGCCTGTAACAAGGTCTCGGCTCTTCTCTTCTACTCTCTACACACAGATCCTCTATTCTATCCACCTCACTTACACAAAATGAGATCCTAAATATCTTTTACCTGAGGGGGCTCTTCGAGCTCTTCCCTCCAACCTACCTACCCTATGCAATTGCATTGAATGGGTTGTCTAGTCCAGCATCTAGATCTAGATCTCAACCTTACAAACATTAAAGGCCTATCCTATCTATAGCCTGCGCAAAGGCACGACTCTATGGCTCAACAACCTAGACATTTAATTACATTAAATTCAAATTCCAAATGAGGTTGCGCCTCTCTTCAACGCATGATTTGAATTCGCTATCGTGGTTGGATGGCTGACGTGGAGAGATGCTCCTGCATCAATTGTCTTATGGATTATGGTGTAGAGGAGGAAATACCATCCCTTGGGTTGTGTAGATGGATGGGGAAGAGAGATTGTGGTCAAAATTTTTGAAGGAGTCAATAAATTGTGAAATTATTGAGTATTGGGATGTAAAATTATGTATACGCACACACACACATGTACACCTGTATGGTGATGTGCATTGGGGACAATGCAAAAAAAAAGGGGAGGGGAATGTAACACCCTAATTTGGATCCTCAGATTAGAAATGTATATTTGTATACACATGTAATATGTAAACATTGCGGATGGATAGTAACAAAAATAAAATAGACCATTGGCTAGATACAGACAAGGACAACGTCATGGGGGGATATGATTCCATAAGAGAGGGGGATAAAGGGGTGTTTGAGGGGATCATACACATGCCTAGAATCCTATGCCACCTTCCATAATTAAAACCAATTATTGAATGCATGTAAGATGATGGTGGAAGATCCATATCACTAATTATGGTAGCATGGGTTAAGTACGCATGATGTGAATTGTATCATTGAATGCATGTAATAGGTGGATGAAGGAGTCATATCACCTAGTTAATACAAAATGGGATGAATAAAATCATTTTGGGGAATTATGAGATCTAAAAATGAATGGTTGAAAAAGGAAAGGAAATTCAAGTAGGAAGGGAGAGTTGATTTTGAGAGGGAGGGGGGGAAGAGAGGAAAAACATAATTTGGTGATGGAAAAAAGGGGGTAATCATACTATGTGAAAATGTCCATGAGAGGGATTTGGGAATTATGTTGAGAACTAGGATATCATGCCTGTGAGCATGTGAAAATGCTACTGTGAGAACTCCATTTACAATTGTATTTTTCCTAGAGACCTTAGCTAAGAAATTCTTGGAAAATTTGTGATGGAGCCTTGGACGGGATGAGGATTATTTGAGGGATTGACTGTGCATATTGATGGGGAAGATATATGGGTGTTTGGAATTGTTTTAGGATTCAAATCAATGTGAATTTACTAGAAATTGAGTTGTTTTTGTAGATATTAGCCAACCATAGGAGACATTTATTCCTTGTGGAATCACAACTCTCACTCGAGGGTGCCCTGTTGCAGAGAGGAATAGTGCAAAAAACACCTATAGTTGGGTGGAACGTTTGACATCTACAACCAATTGTATAATCATTCATAAATATAGGTGTTCTAGTCACTATTCATATTTATTGTGTTAATGTTGTGCTTGACTATTGTGTTTATTCTATATTTTATGTGTTTAAATGCTGCTATGATTAAGGAACAATGTAAATCTTGAATATTTAAAAATAAAATACTAATTCAAAATTTAAAAATATAATAATTAATTTATACATATTATTCACACTTTATTTTTTAGAATTACATAAAACAATTCATTACACACACACACACATATAAAAACCCAACCCACATATTTCTCATAATATAATTAATATAATATGAATACTCTTGTAACATCCCGCCCTAGCGCACCGAGAAAACCTATTCTTTGAGGACACTTTCTCGCAAGTGATACAGATTATTATGATATTAAAATATTTGACTTTGATTATGATGTGTTATGGGTATATTGACATGTTTTTTTATTGCATTGACATAGACAGGTGTTATTGACTCGGTTTTACTGAGTGTGCAGGGTTTTGGACCTTGAGGATGTAGAGGCATTGATGGAACCCCTTGGAGTCTAGATCAAGTGAGGGAGTGTGCCATTGGGGGTTGATTGTTTTACTGTGATGTTGGTACATTTGATTAGATGATATGATGTGGATATGTTTTGACATGATTTGTTGATGATGCAAGCTGACAATAGCTTGCCGACTAGACTCACATATGGAGTAAAGGGGTCACACACGACTACCAGAGAGGTTGAGGGAGAGGTGTGGATAACAACCCTGCCATAGCCTACTAGCACTCCCGTCGTGGCTCGAACTGTAGGTTAACAATTACCTAGTTCGAGGGGACCCACGATGCCGTGAGGGAAGACTGTGACAGTCGCTCGCGATGATTTTAAGGGGCACGCAATAAGGTGGGGGCCTTATTCCTTAGAATCCATTAGTCTCCCAAAATTTCACCTAAAGGAGTGTTGACTCCAGGGATTATTGATGTCTACCAATCAGTGAAGAAGCGAGTGGGACCCTTGGAGCACGTGGTGCGTCCTGAAGGGCATGTTGTGCAAAAGAAACAAAAGAGGCTAGTGTCACCCTTGGAGCACGTGGTGCATCCTGAAGGGCATGTCGCACAAAAGAAACAAAAGAGGCAAGTGACACCCTTGGAGCACGTGGTGCGTCCTGAAGGGCACGTCATGCAAAAGAAACAAAAGTGGCGAGTGACACCCTTGGAGCACGTAGTGCATCCTGAAGGGCACGTCGCGTTGATGATGATAAAGGAACGAACCTAGATGGCCCTAAGACAAATATCTCATTAAGAAATTAAAAAAAAACTTTCCTAATTATAATGTCGCCCAGTTCAGAATCTAAGTCCTAAGTCTAAAACTTCACTAGGGGTAAAATTTTGTGTACCCTTAAGAAAATATCTCTATAAAAATAAAATAACAAAGTTAAAAAAAAAAAAAACCACTTAAGTAATAATTGTGGACTTCATAAATTTTTGGGTAAAATGAAGAGAGTAAGAACTTAAATAAAATCTATGGATATAAAAGGTAAAGAAGAAATTAATTATTTAACTTGTGAAAGTGTAAAAAGATATTAAATTAATAAAAAAAAAAGGAAAAGAGGTTAAATTGCACAACTGCTGTTTTTGGCTCTAATAAAAAGGGGAAAGAAGGAAATATTGTAACATCCTGCTCTGGTGCACTGAGAAAACTTATTCTTTGAGGACACTTGCTCGCAAGTGATCCAGACTATTATGATATTAAAACATTTGACTTTGATTATGATGCGTTATGATAGATGACATGATGTTTTACTGCATTGACATAGACAGGTGCTATTGACTCGGTTTTACTGAGTGTGCAGGGTTTTGGACCTTGAGGATGCAGAGGCATCGACAGAACCTTTGGACTCCAGATTGAGTCCGGGAGTGTGCTATTGGGGTTTGATTGTTTTACTGTGATTTTAGTACATTTGATTACATGATATGACGTGGACATGTATGACATGATTGTTGATTGTGCAGGCTGACGATAGATTTCGGACCAGACTCACATATGGAGTAAAGGGGCCACACAAGACTACCAGAGAGGTTGAGGGAGAGGTGTGGAAAACAACCCTACCACAGCCTACTAGCACTCCCACCGTGGCTCGAACTATAGGTTAATGATTACCTAGTTCGAGAGGACCCATGATGATGTGAGGGCAGACTGCGACAATCACTCACGATGACTCTAAGGGGTGCGCAATAAGGCGGGGGCCTTATTCCTTAGAAGCCCTTACTCTCCCACAAGTTCACCTGGTGGAGTGTTGACTCCAGGGGTTATTGATGTCTACCAATCAGTCAAGAAGCGAGTGGCACCCTTGGAGCATGTGGTGCATCCTGAAGGGCACATCATGCAAAAGAAACAAAAGGGCGAGTGGCACCCTTGGAGCACGTGGTGCGTCCTGAAGGGCACGTCGCGCAAAAGAAACAAAAGAGGCGAGTGGCACCCTTGGAGCACATAGTGCATCCTGAAGGGAACATCGTGTTGATGATGATAGAGGATTGAACCTAGATGTCCCTAAGACATTTAACACATTAATAAATTTTAAAACAACTCCCCTAATTAAATGTCACCCAGTTCAGGATCTAAGTCCTAAGTCTGAAACTTTGCTAGGGGTAAAATTTTGTCTACCCTTGAGAACACATCTCTAAAAATTTAAAATAGTAAAATTTAAAATAAAAACCCTTTAAGTAATAATATGGTCTTCATAAATTTTTGGGGTAAAATGAAGAGAGTAAGAAATTAATTAAAAGCTGTGGATTTAAAATATAAAGAAGAAATTAATTATTTTTAATTTTTGATAGTTTTAAAAGATGTTGAATTAATAATAAAAAGGAAAAAGGGGTTAAATTGCAACTGCCGTTTTTAGCTCTAATAAAAAGGGGAAAGAGGGAAATTATAACATTTAGGAAACTAGGGAATGGAGGTAACTTAAAAAGGGAAAGAGGGGAACTTATGGTAAAAAGCGAGGTCAACTTAGTAAAGAATCTGCATTTAAGAACCTTCTAAATTGAACTAATTTAGCAACTTCATTTTAGGGAAAGTATTTAAAACCTGTAAGGGAATCTAGGGACACCTAGGAGTAAAAATAGGAGTAACTCTAGGTGGGTGAGGGAATAAGTCAAATTAATAAATTAAAGAAGATAATTATTGGAGGAAAGTGGGGGATGGACAACACTTGTACGAAGGAGAACTATTAGAAGATTTTTATTAAAAATTAAATTAAATGAGGTTTAGGGAAAGTTTGGAAGTTCTAAAACTCTATAAAAGAGAGGAAGGAGGAGGAAGTAGGGATGGATGGTTAGCATAACATTACGCTGTCAGAATTGTAACTTGACTGATTACTTGTGGGGAGTTGAGATTTCCCAGCTCGAAGAGGAGTGGTAGCTCAGCCTTGCGAGGCGAGCTGGGAGCTAGACATACCATCTGGATAGTGTGGCCCCTTTGCGGCTCGGGGGGCTAAGGGGGAAGCAGAGTACCTCTAGAATTGGCTAGGAGGTACCGGTGAGGTCTCGATGGTCGGCGAGCAGGATTGCACGGAGCGCGTGGACGACACTTGGAGCCGACGAACAGGCAACGATACGCCTTTTGGTTGAATGATAGAATGTGTATGATGTATGATTTAGACTGTTGGTGTGATTATTTGGGGTTTGTATTTGGTTCTAGATGCCTAGGAAATCCGTTCCACTACCATACTTGATTCTTATGAAAAAATTCATTTGCCGAATCAATTCCTGAAGTTATTGTTGGAAATCTTGGCTAAATTTACACGTCTGAAATGCATGTTATGTTAGAATTTACATGTCTAAAATGCATTAAGGGTTCGATCTGACTGCAATGCATTTATGTTTAGAAATTATGCAACACAATTTTATTTAATGAAATTTTATGTTTAGAAAGTATGCAAAGAAATTTTATGTTTAGGATTAGTAATGAAATTTTATGTAATATAATTTTTAGGTTAGAATTTGTTGATCCCTTGAAGCCGTGCATTGTCTGGACAACCATGCACAAGGTGAGGTCAAAGGCATCGCCAGGGTTGAGGGAATTGTTTCTGTATTCAAAAATAACTCTTACATCGTTGCATCCTAAAACCCTCTAACTCATCCCAACCTTCCCTTTTTCTAATGGGCGCGTCTGCTGAAGAAGGCGCATAGTGATTTTGGCAATGAAGCCTTCGACTTACAGGAATATCTTGTAACTCGATTCATTGCATGAATCGAACCCTTCAAGAAATCTTCTCCTTACGCCCCAACCACTGCACTGATTTCACATCATTGCACCTCTTCTACCTGTGCTAGATACGCCCAATTTCACCTCGGAAAACTGTGTTACGATCCTGAGATTTTCTTCTTTGCTACAGTGTTAAAATCTTACAAATTTTGCCTCTGCAAACTATGTAGAGTCGTTCTAGTAAATGCTGGAATCACCCTCCCTCTGCGAACTGTAAATTGGTTGCCTGTGATTACCTCTGCAATTCGCGTTGTGTACAACGGTGAAAGGGTGTCTCTAAGACGCGGTCAGTATAAAATGCCAAATTAACTCTCGGTTTCTGACAATCACATTTTACTGTTGCCAATTTAAATTCTGATTTTCTGGTCTGTACCCACAGCCCTTCATTTCTTGTGCCAATTGATGCCTTCGTTTCCTCTTCTGCTGGAAAACGAGATTTGGAAAATCACTAGTTCTACACCTCTGTTAGCCCTCAATCCTGTGGTCAGTGCAATTATCCACAAGCGTTTTCATAGACTGCATTAGATGCCCTGTTGTCAACTCTTTTGCAACCACTATCTATTGGGGTAATTGTAACCTTCCCTTATTTTAGTTTATGCATTGGTAAGGGAACGACTAATAAAAATGTGTTGGATTAATTGGGATTGCGGTGGAAAATAATTCATTATTTAACAAATTGGAAGGATATCTTTTAATGCATGGTTGCTATTTTAAGAAGAAACACGTTACCCTGGCATCATCAATTGTATATTTACTTGGTTATAACTACTTTAATTGTATTTTGAAATCAATCATAAAGATAGTAATCAACCCAATATTTTAGCAGAGGAATTCTTGAATTAAAATCTAGAACTATTTCTGATTGGTAAGAGTATATTCTTCTTAAATCTTTTTAATGAGACAAATTTAAGGTAGAGATTCTGCAAGAGTATACATCTACGCAGTATAGATTGTAGCATTGAATGATTTTAAACGTGTTAAAGTAATAGATCACAACCTTGGAGTATTTAGATGTATTTGAATCATCTTGACTTATCACTACATACATTAAAGTTGGGATATCATGAGCTGGTTGGAATGAAATATAATAGTACCTTCCAAAGGTGACTAATTTATTCTTTAAGTTTATCACATAATTAGTGTGAAGAATAAATTATAACAAGGGAACCTTCCACTTTTATAATTATTAGATATATAAAACATATGGATAAAGGTGCAATCTCTAGTCCTGGTTCATATTAGTTAGACTTATAGGAATTGAGTTGTAGTTGGTAAGCTTAAATTAATCTGATGATATTTTTTTGATGCTCTAGAATTGAAATTATTATAACATTGGTAGAACTACTTATATTGCATAGTAATGGAAAAACTATAGTCCCAGTGATGCAGGACTTGAATTATAGGATGCAAAATTGTCCTTGTTACATGAGAAATGAATATGGGTTATAAATTGTAGTTATGATGGCTATTGCCAGCATATACTATTATTGTAATATGTGTATGTGAAGTTACCATAATATATTGTTATTGAAAATGAAGATGTAATGTTACTGTATTACAAAATAAAATGTAAATGTTATTGTTTGATAAATGTCAAATGTAAGGTTATGGTTACTTTCTTGCAATATTATTGTAATAAAAAATGAAATGTTATTATGTTATCGTAATTTACTTTGTTAGTGACATACAAGAAGTAAGGTGACTGACATTTTGTTTGCAAAGTTATTATAATATAAAAATGTAATGTGGTTATTATTTCCTGGTAATGTTGTTGAATTTTGCTGAATTGTTAACATAACAAAAATGTAATGTCATTGAACTAAGTACAATCAGTTATTATGAGTTAGTAAGTGGGAAATAGAAATTAATTGAATTTACATTATTTTCAAGGGTGGATTGAGTAACATGTCGATTAATGGAATTTAAATGGATAAATTGGTCTATAATTAATGCCAATTGAGTCATAGATAATGCCTTGCCTTAACAATGGTTGGTCATTGACATAGTCCTTCTGACTTGCGCCATTCGTAGAGGACGTGGTTGTTCCTTTAGTTATTGTTGTACTTGGTGGAAATCATTTAGTTTCTTGGTATGCTTGTTTCGGGTGGGATGTAGAAACCTCCATGTTCCCCATAACAGTCTCCAGCCTTGAGACCTTAAATGGTTAAAATCGATGGGAACCTAGGATTGAGCATTGCTTATGTGTCTTGGAGGTCCTAACCATTGCAGGGTAGGTTAGGTGGGTAGTTAGTCTTATATTTTTGTCTGTTGATTGTTGTTCATTGTTGGCAGATGTTGATGTGCGTCTTAGACCTTTATGTTGATATCACATTTGCATGCGTCTTGATTCGTCGTCTTGTGGCAGCATAGAGTATAATGTCTTGTTACCCTTGTACACACCCACACACACAATTTTTTTTTTTTGTACTTATTATACGAGGTTGTCGTTGTAACGAGGAGAATCATTACAAATACAATAATTAGTAAACTAGGGATTGGAGGAAACATAAAAAGGGAAAGAGGGGAACTTATGGTAAAAAGCGGGAGGTCAACTTAGTAAAGAATCTGCATTTAAGAACCTTCTAAATTGAACTAAATTAACAACTTCATAATAAAGAAAGCCTTTAAAAACCTGTAAGGGAATCTAGGGACACCTAAGAGTAAAATTAGGAGTAACTCTAAGTGGGTGAGGGAAATAAGACAATTAATTAATTAAAGAAAATAATTAATGGAGAAACGTGGGGGATGAATGACACTTGTACGAATGAGAAATTTTAGAAGATTTTTATTTAAAACTTAAATTAAATGAGATTTAGAGAAACATTGGAAGTTCTAAAACTCTATAAAAGAGAGGAAGGAGGAGGAAGAAGGGGATCGACTGTTAGCGTAACGTTACACTGTCGGATTAGCGACTTGACTGATTTACTTGTGGGAGTTGGGATTTCCTAGCTCGGAGAGGAGTGGTAGCTCGGCCTTGCGAGGTGAGTTGGGAGCTAGACGTACCATATGGATAGTGTGTGGCCCCTTTGAGGCTCGGGGGGCTAAGGGGGAAGCAGAGTACCCCTAGCATTGGCTGGGAGGTACCGGTGAGGTGTCGATAGTCAGCGAGCGGGAGTAGCATGGAGCGCGCAGATGTCATTCGAGGCAGGCGATAAGGAAACAATATGCTCTTTTATTTGGTAGAGTAGAATGCATATTTATTTACTTCAACGATTATAATTGTATTGTTGTAAAAACGTTAACTCAGCTATGGTAATTCGCTAATCGATGGAAAAATAATCTATACTTCATCTATTGCATCTATATCATTAAACGCCTACCTCTGTTATTTTCCTTGCTCAAATGTTGTGATTGTGCCCTCTGGTGTTGAGAGAACATGTGTTTTTTTATCCCTGCGTCTTCTAAAATTTTTACCTCTGCAATATTTCTTACCTGGATAGCATTTTACCCCTGTGACTTCGACAATTTTTGTTGCTGCTTGGATAGATTTAAGGCTGACAGTTATTGAAGGTTGAGTTAATATTTTACTCCTACCTTACCAATGATCTCACCTATGCTAATTTATGGTCCTAGATTGTTTTATTTAAGGCCAGTGACTACCTTGGAGAACAATGAGATTATCCCTTTAGATAAGGATAGGTTGGGCCGATGATCCTTAAGTTACATGTCCCGATAGTTGGGAAAAGTACGTTCTAGCTATCCCCAACTGCATCCTTACACTTGAATGCTAGATTGTGAAACAAAAAGGGGGGTTTTGTTATTCCTGTCAAAAAATTTTAAAATCTTTCTTGGCCTGTGATGGTTGTATTTATAAATTATGGAAAATAATTTAACGATCCCTGTCTGTGTCATTTTCTGGACTGCGTTTTTTTTATGCCTGGAATTCAAACAAATAATCCTCGCCTCTAATTCCTCTGCATTTAAGTATCCGGTGATGACGGTGCTAACGATTTCCCTTCTCTCTGCGAGTATTTTTGGCTTAAATTCTTAAAGACGTTCCTTCTCCAGAGAGATGCCTGTTGGGAATAGGAATTTCTAACTGGCATAGGCGTGCATTAATTCCCAGATTAAACAAGGGTAAGGGTATTACTGGGACTGTTGATTGCATGTTCATCCTTAGGAGTCCACTGGTGATTTTCCCATCCCTTAGATAGCATTTCGCATCCTCTTATGGGTGAATGGCTACCCTTAGAGACATCACGCTGCCTGGGAGCTAGCAACAACCTTCCTTTTCTCATGAAGACTTCATTTGGTGGTGTGCAGGGAGATTAACTTTTTACACATAGTCATCGTCGAATCCTTCGATCGACGATTATTTGAGTGCATCTGTATTAAATCAGGACTTCTTGCCCAACACTTTCTTTACTCCCTTACGAGTTAATTCCGTCCTCATTGACAAACCCCTTGCTGAAAACCTTCTTATCTCTTTCTGACAACAACATCTCTACGTTTTGTTTTATCTCTGCTCTTTTTATTCGAAGGTGAAATGAGACTGTGGTCACTGCAGTTTGCTTGTTTTAGTCCGCCCATTCAACGTTATTTTGTTTTGTTGGGGCACAACAAGAATTTATGGATTGATTTGATTATATTTTATTATCTGTTAGGGATAGGCAGCGAATATGATCTTAATTACAAGACAACATTGAAAATATTTTTATCATATTTTATTTGACTGTCTTCACTTTATACATTTTATTATATGTTATGGACAGACAACACTGAATAAGTTCTTAATTAAAAGACCACCAATGACCCAAATGTCGGGAAGTTCGCTCTAAGTAGAATTAAATACCTTTCTGGTTATACATGACTTATTTTCTATTGAGAATTTATGAGTCTCCCTAGTATAGAAGGAATTATCATTTAGTGTTTTATTGTGGTCGGTTTTCAAATTTTAAAGGAAAGCATTTCATTGTTCGAATTTGTATGTTAGCCTAATGTTCAATAAGACAAGTAATTCATAAGTTGTTGGGATGAAATATAACAATACCTTCTAAAAGAGGCTAATTATCTTCTTTTAGTTTATCATATAATGAGTGAGAAGAATAAATTATAATAAGTGAACCCTTCCTTATTATAATTATTAGATATATTAATCATATGGATATAAGTGCAAATCTCTATTTATGGTTCATGTTAGTTCGAATTATAGGAACTAGAGGTGTAGTTGGTAAGTTTAAATTAATCTGATTATATTGTCTATGCACTAGATTTGAATTTATTATAACATTGGTAGAATTACTTGTATTACATAGTAATGGAAAAACTATAGTACTAATGATGAAGGACTTGATTTATAGGTTGCGAAATTGTCCTTATTATATGAGAATTGATTATGGGTTATAAATTGTATTTATGATGGCTATGTTTCAATTTGAGGTTATTTGATCCTCCTATTATAGTTGTTCATAACAGGATGGCATTACAGATAATTAGATTGTACTGTATTAAATGGTTTGATTCTTGAGCAAGAGATTTATTCCTAAATTGTTGATGTTTAAATTCTAGGATTGATGGTTATACTAGGATTGGATAAGGGAATTAGACACCTCCTTGTTCCTTAGAACAGTCACCAACCCTGAGACCTTAAATGGTCAAAATCGATGGGAACCTGGGCTTGAGCGTTGCTTATGTGTCTTGGAGGTCCTAACCATTGCAGGGTAGGACGGGCAGGTAGTTATTCTTTTTATTTTCGTCAGTTGTTTATTGCTCATTACTTCCTGATGCTTGATGTGCATCTTGGGTCATTATGTTGTTGTCACCATTACATGCAACATGTTCGTCATCGTGTTGCTACGTAGAGTATAATGTAATTATTACCCTTGTATACATGCACACACTTAAAAAATAATAAAAATGGAAAAAAATATTTCACTTGCTTGGAGAGGTCGATGTCGTGATGAATGGGAGGTATGTTACATATGGTATCAGAGTGGGTTCAACCCGCAACTTGGGATCGCTACGTCTTTCATTGACATGATTTGATTATAAGGTTGCTAATCGAGTTGATTGTGGGCATGTAGGTAATCATGGTTAGAGGACGTCACAGAGGTAGACGACAGGGTGCGAGGGGAGGAGGTGCGACGCCTCCAGTAGCATCCACACCTGAGGGGTCTAACCCTCAAGGAGACGAGTAGGTTCTCAGACAGGAGAAGATAACAGTTGGCGATGTTGTCGGGATGATGAGATATTTTCAGCGCATGTCCGAAGCACTGATCAACCATTTGGACAAAGATGAGGCCAGAGCACCGACACCCACTGAGGTTCCACCGCGCACTCCGGTCGGTACTGGTAGCATTCACTATGAATTCGAGAAGGTCAAAATCCTGAGTTCTTTGGTGCCCCGGATGGAGCAGTCGTTGAGGCATGGTTGGAGAACATGGCGATGTGCTTCGCACTTCACGATTATACCTCCAACATGAAGGTCCGCATGACAATCTTTCAACTAAAGGGGAGAAATCTTCTATGGTGGAAGACGCTCCTACTGCAACTGAACATGGTCGTCAAAGATGTGTCATGGGAACTGTTCAAGGAACAGTTCCGAGAGAGGTACCTTTCAGAGGAATTCATTGAGTGTCAACTCAATGAGTTCAACGCTCTATGATAGGGAGTTCGTATGGTGCCCGAGTATGAGGCCCATTTTATGGAGCTGCTCTGGTATGCTCCACACCTTAACATGGAGAAACTCAAGGTTAACAGGTTCGTGTTTGGCCTTAACGGTAGCCTACGTGAAAAGGTTAGAATTTTGATGCCCCAAACCTTGCACAATGCCATCTAGAAGGCCCTCATAGTAGAGGAGGGTCTTATCAATGGGGTCAGACCAGGACTCCAGTGAGACCAGTAGGGCAGGTTTTATCTGGAACATAGTATCACCAAACACCAGCGAGACATACGCCGGGATATTGTGGCTTCCAGAGGGGATCCACTTTCACTACACCCTGATGAACGATGCCTCAACAACGAACACCTTACCAGGGACCACAGCATCAGCAACAATGTCACCCACATCAACAACAGTTTAGGCCTGTTCAGCAGAACAGACCAGGGTTCCAGGCCAGTGGGTCGTCATCTTCTACTTCGGGTACTAGGATTACTGGGCCGAAGAAGGGGTGTTGGACATGTGGGGAGCCACACTACCAGCGTGACTTTCTTGTGGAGAGGACCAGAGCGTCCGGATCAGCTGGACCCACTATCGTGGGATATATGGACAAGGCCCATCGGATTCATGTAGCGGTGAATAAACGCCAGGTAGAGCATCAGTTGACTTTGCTTGAGATGATAGGTACTGTCGCTAACCAGACCCTTAGTATTTTGATAGATCCCGGTGCTACCGAGAGTTTCATTTTTGGTGCAGCGCTAAAAAGGATTAAGGTAGAGGCAATCGAACAGGATGATTTTAGCTTCATAGAGATGGCCTCGGGAGCCAAACAAAGGGTTGGAGGAAAGGTTACGGGATGTGCCCTTAACCTGGGAGAGTTTTTCACGAGGGCCAACCTGTATGTCATGATATTAGGATCTTATGATGTCATGATTGGTATGGACTGGTTGGAATCGCATGAGGCGATACTCAACTGTAAGATGAGACAGTTGATTTTGGTCGATGATGAGGGACAGAGACATGTGATTGTAGGATGGAACCAGGGAGTTTCCCTGAGGTTCATCTCTTCCTTACAGCTGCAGAAGAGTATGCGCAAGGGGTGCAAGATTTATGCGATCCTTGCGTTAAACGAGAAGGGATTAGCGGAAGGTCTGGAACATCTTTCAGTGGTGAAGGAGTTTGCGGACGTATTTCCAGAGGAGTTACCTGGGATGCCATCATAGAGGGAGTTGGAGTTTACCATAGACCTGAAACCAAGGATGAAACCGATAGCAAGAATTCCTTATCGAATGTCGACCTCAGAGTTACAAGAGTTGAAAATGCAACTGAAGGGGTTGCTGGACCTGGGACTGATATGTCCTAGCATGTCACCATGGGGTGCACCTGTTATTTTCATACGAAAGAAGGATGGATCATGGAGGCTTTGTATTGACTACCATCAACTGAACAAGGCCACAATCAAGAATCAATACCCCTTAATGAGAATTGATGATCTGTTCGATCAAATGAAGGGTGTGACAGTTTTCTCCAAGATCGATTTGCGATCAGGGTATCACCAGTTATGGATCAAGGAGGATGATGTCCCTAAGACCGCCTTTAATATGAGGTTTGGACATTACGAGTTTACTGTTTTACCGTTTGGACTGACAAACGCCCCAAGGGTATTTATGAGTTTGATGAATGGGGTGTTCTGCAAGTACTTGGACAAGTTTGTCCAAGTGTTCATTGACGATATTTTGATTTACTCTCGTACGATGGAGGAGCATGACCAACACTTGTGCTTGGTACTACAATGTCTGCGAGAGAACAAATTGTATGGGAAGTTGTCCAAATGCTCTTTTTACCAATCGAGGATTCACTACTTAGGGCATGTCATATCCGGTGAAGGCATCACCATGGATCCAACCAAGGTCAAGGCTATTATGGAATGGCCTGTGTCGATGAATTTCACGGAAGTGTGTAGCTTTATGGGTTTAGCAGGATACTATCGATGGTTTGTCAAGGGATTTTCGAAGATAGCAAATATGATCACGGAATTGTAGAAGAAAAACAAGAAGTTTGTTTGGACTGAGAAATGCGCGGGAGAATTTTGGAGGCTTAAGGAGTTGTTGACAACAACGTCGATACTAAAATTCCTTGACTTGGATGCGGACTTCTTGGTATGCACAGATGCATCCAAGGAAGGTTTAGGAAAAGTCTTGATGCAAGATGGACGCGTAATTGCTTACATTTTGAGAAAACTGAAAAGGCATGAGGAAAACTACGTGACACATGATTTGGAGTTATTATCCATCGTATATGCCCTGAAGGTTTGGAGACACTACCTTGTTGGATAAAAATTTGAACTAAAGACTGATCATTGTGGACTACAACACATATTTACGCAAAGTGACCTGAACGTGCGACAACGACGTTGGTCGAAATTGCTTAGCGATTACGACTTCGAGATTACTTACATAAAAGGAACAATGAACTGAGTGGCAGATGCTTTGAGTCGGAGACCACGCATATTTTCGGTGTTGCCTCTCCAGACAAATCTATGTGAGAAGATTCTCACTTTACAACATGAAAATGACTGGTACAAAGAGGTCGAGGGTTTTATCGGAAAAAACACAATGATGGTACCATGATTTGAGGGATTTTCATTTGATAGCGATGGTTTATTGAGGTTTAAAGGTCATATTTACATACCTCCAAGTGACGAGTTGAGGATGTTAATCCTGAGCGAGGCTCATAGAGCAGTTTACATGGCTCACCCGGGAGTCACAAAGATGAGGGCATACCTTAAACCCTTATTCTTCTGGAAGGGAATGAAGACAGACATAGTCAACTATGTGGCCAGATGTCTAGAATGTTAGCAGGTAAAGGCTGAACATAGACACCCAGTAGGATTACTACAATCGCACGCTATTCCGGAATCAAAATGGAAGGTTATTTCGATGGATTTTATTTTTGGATTTCCACTGACGGAAAGGAGACATGAATCAATTTTCGTAGTAGTAGACACTCTGATAAAGAGTTCTCACTTTATTCCTATGCATACGACGTATCAGGCACCTGACAATTCTAGAGTTTTCATCAATGAGATTGTGAGGCTGCATGGTGTGCCTAAGAGGATTATATCTGATCGAGGATCGATTTTTACTGGATGATTTTGGATGAGTTTCCAAGAGGCCTTGGGATCCCAACTTAACTTTAGTACTATGTATCACCCAGAGACTGATGGACAGACCAAATGAATGAACTCAACCTTGGAGGACATGTTGCGCATGTACGTGATAGACCAACAAAAGCGTTGGGAGGAATTCTTGCCACTAGTGGAATTTGCTTACAACGATAGTTATCATAGCACCATTAAGATGGCGCCTTTCGAGTTTCTTTACGGGAAACCATGTTGAACGCCCTTGACTTGGGATCGGCTTGAGGATAGGGTCCTGGTGGGACCAGAAGCGCTCCAAGAAATGGAAGAGAAAATAAAAACCATAAGACAAAGGATTAAAGAAGTGCAGGATCGACAAAAGAGTTATGCCGATGCGCACCGTTTCAACAGTAGTTACGATGTCAGTGATCGAGTATTCTTGCGGGTTAAACTGCACAAGAGTTCAATAAAGTTTAGGAAGGGAGCTAAACTCTCTCCTAGGTTCGTGGGACCTTTCAATATTGTGGAGGGAAAGGGGCCCGTGGCCTATCGACTAGCCTTGCCTGATTTTTTGAGGCATATGCATGATGTTTTTCATGTATCTATTTTGAGACATTATATTAGTGATCCTACACATGTGATTGACATGCGTTCCTTGTAGGTATCGGATGAGGGAGTGCTCATGGCTAAGCCAGTCTGCATCTTTGATCATCACGTTCGATAGCTACGACATTGAATGGTAAATTAGGTTAAGGTCCAGTGGGACAATTATAGTCCACACTCAGCGACCTGGGAGGACACATATGATATGCGCTAGCAGTTTCCATTTTTTTTTGATAGATAGACATATGATATTGTGATATACTTAATTTTGGCATTATACTGTGAAACTTCGGGATGAAGTTTAGACCAAGAGGGGGTGTATGTAACATCCCGCCCTGGTGCACCGAGCAAACCTATTCTTTGAGGACACTTGCTTGCAAGTGATCCAGATTATTATGATATTAAAACATTTGACTTTGATTATAATGCGTTATGGGTAGATTGACATGTTGTTTTACTGCATTGACATAAACAGGTGCTATTGACTCGGTTTTACTGAGTGTGCAGGGTTTTGGACCTTGAGGATGTAGAGGCATCGATGGAACCCCTTGGACTCTAGATCGAGTCAGGGAGTGTGCCATTGGGGTTTGATTGTTTTACTGTGATGTTGGTACATTTGATTAGATGATATGATGTGGATATGTTTTGAAATGATTTGTTGATGATGCCGGGTGACGATAGCTTGCCAACCAGACTCACATATGGATTAAATGGGTCACACATGAATACCAGAGAGGTTGTGGGAGAGGTGTGGACAACAACCCTGCCATAGCCTACTAGCACTCCCACCGTGGATCGAACTGTAGGTTAACGATTACCTAGTTTGAGGGGACCCACGATGCCGCGAGGGTAGACTGCGAAAGTCACTCGTGATGATTATAAGGGGTGAAAAATAAGGTGGGGGACTTATTCCTTAAAATCCCTTAGTCTCCCACAATTTCACCTGGTGGAGTGTTGACTCCAGGGGTTATTGATGTCTACCAATCAGTCAAGAAGCGAGTGGCACCCTTGGAGCACGTGGTGCGTCCTGAAGGGCACGTCGCTCAAAAGAAACAAAAGAGGCGAGTGACACCCTTAGAGCACGTGATGCATCCTGAAGGGCATGTCACGCAAAAGAAACAAAAGAGGCGAGTGGCACCCTTGGAGCACATGATGCATCCTGAAGGGCATGTCGCACAAAAGAAACAAAAGTGGCGAGTGACACCCTTGGAGCACGTAGTGCGTCTTGAAGGGCACGTCGCGTTGATGATGATAAAGGAATGAACCTAGATGGCCCTAAGACAAATATATCATTAAGAAATTTAAAAAAAACTTCCCTAATTATAATGTCGCCTAGTTCAGAATCTAAGTCCCAAGTCTAAAACTTCGCTAGGGGTAAAATTTTGTCTACCCTTAAGAAAATATCCCTATAAAAATAAAATAGTAAAGTTAAAAAAAAAAAAAAACCATTTAAGTAGTAATCGTGAACTTCATAAATTTTTCGGTAAAATGAAGAGAGTAAGAACTTAAATAAAATCTGTGGATATAAAAGGTAAAGAAGAAATTAATTATTTAACTTGTGAAAGTGTAAAAAGATATTAAATTAATAAAAAAAAAAGGAAAAGAGGATAAATTGCACAACTACCATTTTTGGCTCTAATAAAAAGGGGAAAGGGAAATATAATAATTAGTAAACTAGGGATTGGAGGAAACATAAAAAGGGAAAGAGGGGAACTTATGGTAAAAAGTAGGAGGTCAACTTAGTAAAGAATCTGCATTTAAGAACCTTCTAAATTGATCTAAATTAGCAACTTCATAATAAGGAAAGCCTTTAAAAACTTGTAAGGGAATCTAGGGACACCTAGGAGTAATTTTAGGAGTAACTCTAGGTGGGTGAGGGAAATAAGACAATTAATTAATTAAAGAAAATAATTAATGGAGAAATGTGGGGGATGAATGACACTTGTACGAAGGAGAAATTTTAGAAGATTTTTATTTAAAACTTAAATTAAATGAGATTTAGGGAAAGATTGGAAGTTCTAAAACTCTATAAAAGAGAGGAAGGAGGAGGAAGAAGGGGATCGGATGTTAGCGTAACGTTACGCTGCCGGATTAGCGACTTGACTAATTTACTTGTGGGAGTTGGGATTTCCCAGCTTGGAGAGGAGTGATAGCTTGGCCTTGCGAGGTGAGTTGGGAGCTAGACGTACCATCTGGATAGTGTGTGGCCCCTTTGTGGCTCGGGGGGCTAAGGGGGAAGCAGAGTACCCCTAGCATTGGCTGGGAGGTACCGGTGAGGTCTCGACGGTCGACGAGTGGGAGCATCACGGAGCACACAGACGTCATTCAAAGTGGGTGATAAGGCAACTGTATGCTCTTTTATTTGGTAGAGTAGAATGCATATTTATTTACTTCGGCGATTATAATTGTATTGTTGTAAAAACGTTAACTCAACTGTGGTAATTCGGTAATCTATGGAAAAATACTCTATACTTCATCTATTGCAATTGTATCATTAAACGCCTACCTCTGTTATTGTCCTTGGTCAAATGTTGTGATTGCGCTCTCTGGTGTTGAGAGAACATGCATTTTGTTATCCCTGCGTCTTCTAATTTTTTTACCTCTGCAATATTTCTTACCTGGATAGCATTTTACCCCTATGATTTCGGTGATTTTTGTTGCTGCTTGGATAGATTTAAGGCTGACAGTTATCGGAGGTTGAGTTAATATTTTACTCCTACCTTACCAACGATCTCACCTATGCTAATTTATGGTCCTAGATTGTTTTATTTAAGGCCAATGACTACCTTGGAGAACAATGAGATTATCCCTTTATATAAGGATAGGTTGGGCCGATGATCCTTAAGTGACGCAAGCTGCCCTCACTGACCAGCTGCTTCCACCAGGACCTCATTCACACTAGCCCGAAGAGCTGTAATACCCTTCGAATCCCGTATCGGGACTTCCTGTCACCCACAGGATACTCCTCTGGTCTCCCGGTAATCCCTTTGGAAAATCAGGTCTCACGGTATCGCGTACCCTATATGCACCTCTTGTGCAACTCCAAACTCCAAACCCCGAATGCCGATAGTCAACAGTCAACAGGTCTGTAATTCGGGGATTTCCCTATCGGGGAATCGCCACTCGAAATGTCAAAGACATGACTTTCCAAACCCCGATCGCCGAGGTGTCAATCCTCCGATGAAATGCCACCTGGACTCCACTCGCTCCTTGGGGTCCCATGTGACCACGTCACCTTGGGATTTTGCAGATCACGGATCCACGACACGATTTTCCTTTGATAATGAAAACCCCGAACGCCGAAACCCTGACCTCTTGAGATCTCGCGCCACGTGCCCTGTTCTGATCGACAGCCCCAATTAAATCGGGAAATCGCGAATCGCGATTTCGATGTGCATGCAACTCTTGCACTCGCCAACCCCGATATGCCGATATGCAATGGAAAATGGTTCTACCCACGCTGGAGGGTTAAATCCCTCACTCCTTTCCCCAGATCCAACGATCCACGGGACTTCACGATTCTTCACAGAAATTCAAGTCATTGATTCTCTTCCTCTTGAGAATCCTCTGGCTTCCAAGTTTTCTCTTGGTTCGAATCTCTCCCAGGCCTGTTCCCACAACATGAATGAGGAACTATCCCTCCTGATATTTGTCACTCTGACTCCTTCATAGGTCTCCGCACTCGCTGCTCACACTCGACCTTCAACAACTCTCAACAGTGCTGAAGTCTCCCAGGTATTGTGCGCTCACTGTCACCGCAACTCCGACCTTCCCCTTCTTAGACTTGCTACTAAGACTTCACGTCCAACCTGCACTCACCTGCACGGTTCGAATAACCAAACACAACCCTGGGATATGAGAATAAGAGGTTAACTGTAGAGCCTCCTCAACGCACTCTATGTGGAGGAATTCAACTGCACTCTATGCAGGAATCTCTCGGCTCAGACAGAGAAACAATTGAAACTTATTCTCGCCTCTCTCCCAGATTTCTAATCTGCCATGAAATCACATATGCAGCATATACAATGAAAGCATAACAAGAAGCAAGTAAACAACAACATAATATCAACAACACGCAGAGAATAATCACAGCCATGGAATTGAATCAAAGCTCTCCTATTAATTCAATATCTATACATGGGGATTCTTCACCAATTCTCTTCTTTGATCTCAATGCTAATGCTTGATAATTCTGCTGCTCTGAATGAATTACAATAATACAAAGGAAGGTGCCTATATTCTGTTTTCCCTCTCGAAAGCAAAACTGTCTAATCTACAGTTAATTCCTATCTAACAGGATTAAAACTATTAAATGCCTTCCTATCTATAATACAATACGAGTGTGCTCGCTTTGAATGCCTTCATTTAAATGGCGGCGCAATAATCTTCAAATTAATTCAAAAATGTATGTGCTGGCGTTGTCCAACTGTCTTCTTTGCTCCATGCGCTGGCTCACTTGTTGAGGTGCGGATGCTCTTGCATCATACTCCTCGGCTCAAAAGAATTCATGGGCTCCTGTCCATGAGCTCTTGCACGGTGTGACCATGCTTTTTTATAACTGCCTCTGTCTCCCAGCTGGCATCCTCCACTGGGTGATTCTTCCATTTCACCAGGTATTCAAAATACTGCTTCCGCCTGGTCTTCTTTCCTGCTCACTTGTCCAGAATACACTCTATCTGCGGCTTCTGTGCAACTGGTAATTGCTTCTGCCACTGGACCACTGGTTCCTCAAGTCTGGCTCCTTCATCCTTAGCCCTGTAGGGGTATAAATCCAAAATGTTGAAAATCAGAGATATCCCGATGCCATCCGGCAACTCAAGCTCATAGGCATTTTCCCCGAACTTCTTCAGGACTTTGCATGGCCCGATCTTATTCATCTTGAGCTTGTTATATGTTCCCCTCGGGAACCTTTCCTTTCTCAAATGTGCCAGAACCATGTCTCCAAATTCAAACTAAAGCTGCCTCTTTCTCTGATCAGCTCTGCGCTTATACTCTTGATTGGATTTCTGCAGTCGTTGCTTCACCTCCGCGTGAAGTTCTTGCATCGCCTCAACAAATTCTTCAGCTCTCGCGCTGCTAGTCTCAGCCTGTTCTGACTCCCTGAGCTCAGAAACTCCTCTCGGCTATGTCCCATACAAAATTTGAAACGGGCTCTTACCTGTACTCTGATTCACCGAATCGTTGTACGCAAATTCTGCCTGTGGTAGGATCTTATCCCAGCTACTGTGATGCTCCGTCACCAGACTTCTCAGCAAGTCTCCTAGACTTCTATTGACCACTTCGGTCTGTCCATCTGTCTGCGGATGGTAAGAAGAACTGAATTCCAAGTCATTCCCCAACTTCTTCCATAGCGTCCTCCAAAAATGACCTATGAACTTCGTATCCCGATCCGAGACTATGCTTCTCGACAATCCATGCAATCACACAATCTCCTTGAAAAATAAATTCACGATGTGGGTCGCATCACTGGTCTTATGACAAGGTATGAAATGTGCCATTTTCAAGAACCTGTCCACCACCACAAAGATGGAATCAACTCCTCGTTGTGTTCTCGGCAACCCTAGCACAAAATCCATGCTAATTGCCTCCCATGGTCTCTCGGGTATAGGCAATGGCTGATAGAACCCTGTGTTCTGCTTTCGGCCTTTTGCATGTTGACATATTCTGTACCTGTCAACAAACCTCTTCACATATGCATGCATGCTTAGCCGATAATATGATTCGCTCAGCTTGGCGAATGTCTTGTCATGTACAAAATGACCTGCTAAGCCTCCACTGTGCTTCTCCTTTACCAAATTCTCCCTCATAGAGCAATCTGGAATGCATAGCTAATTGCCCCGAAACAACAATCCCTCCTGGATCATATAGTCAATCCACGGGCTCCGATCTCTGAGAATTGGGTTCTCGGCTACCTCATATGCTTCTGCAAAGTCTGCATCACCTGCATACATATCTTTCAGATTTTCAAAACCCAAGGTTTTGACTCTAAACTCCTGCAGCAACAAGCATTTTCTGCTCAAGGCATCAACCACCTTGTTAGCAGTCCCCGAAATGTGCTTGATTACAAACGTAAAATTTTGCATGTACTCTACCCATTTTGCATGCTTTTGATTCAGCTTCTCCTGCTGACTTATGAATTGCAATGCGTGATTATCGCTGTACAATACGAATTCCTTGGGTATCAAGTAATGCCTCCACTTCTTCAATGCCTGTATGATGGCATAGAACTCCTTGTCATACGTGGAGTATTTCAGCTTGGCATCATCCAGCTTCTCACTGTAGTATGCAACAGGTCTATCATCCTGACTCAAGACCCCTCCAACAACATATCCACTAGCATCACACTTCACCTGGAAGGTCTTCTGAAAATCAGGCAGCACTAACACCGACTACTCTGTAATCTTACGCTTCAACAGATTGAAGCTCCTCTCAGCCTCGACTGTCCAGTGAAAAACTTTATGTCGCTTCTTCACCGTGTCCATCATTGTTGCGCTAATTCCACTGAAATTTCGAATTAATTTTTGGTAGAAACTAGCTAGTCCATGAAAACTCCTTACCTCAAAAACATTCCTCGGCGATGGCTAATTCCTAATTACTTCAACCTTCTCAGGATCCATCTTCAATTCATTCACCGAGATTACAAAACCCAAATAAATGAGTTCTGTCTGCATGAACGAGCATTTCTTCAAATTAATCAACAACTTCTCCTGCTGCAGTCTTCTCATCACAATGGATAAATGCCTCAAGTGTTCATCTCTGGTCTTGTTGAAAATCAATATGTCATCCAAGTACACTACCACAAACTTGCCAATGAATTCCCACAGGACTTCATTCATCAGCCTCATGAATGTGCTCGACGCGTTTGTCAAACCAAACAGCATGACCAACCATTCGTACAAACCCTCGTTTGTTTTGAATGCTGTCTTCCATTCATCTCCCTCTCTCATCCGGATCTGATGATATCCTCTCTTGAGATCTATCTTCAAAAAATAATTTGCCCCACTCAGGCAATCCATCAAGTCATCCATTCTCGACAGTGAAAATATGTACCTGATGGTGATCTTGTTTATCGCCCTGGAGTCTGTACACATCCTCCAGCCTCCATCCTTCTTTGGACTCAGTACTGTCGGAACAACACATGGACTAAGGCTCTCCCTCACCAATCCTTTATCCAGCAGATCCCGTACCTGCCTTTTGACCTCCTCGTTCTCCTGAGGTGTCAGTCTGTACACTGCCTTGTTTGAAAAACTTTCTCCGGGTATGAGGTCAATGTGGTGACTCACACTCCTCATTGGTGGCAACGAACGAGGTAGTTCATCCACGATGATATCAGCGAACTCTCCCAGCAGTTCCTGAATCTCTTCGAGCAAGTCATCCACTCTTGTGCTTGTCAGAACAATTCTTGGTTTCCTGACAACAAAGAACTGTGGATCCTCATCCTTCTCCAGCACCGTGAGAAGTTCTTTCCCGCTCATGAGAAGTATCGTACTGCTCACTTCCGGATTCACTTCCTTATCCTTTATCGGAAGCAACTTGTGGGTTCTCCCATCCTTATCCAAGGTGTATGTGTTCATTCTCCTGTCATGAACAACATTCCTGTCATATTGCCATGGTCTACCTAGCAATATGTGACATACATCCATGGGAATGACATCGCACATAATCTCATCATGATAACTTCCAATTTTAAATTTAACTAAGCATTGTTTAGTGACACTTACCCGATGTCCTTTCTGTAACCACGAGAATTTGTATGGACTCGGGTGCTTAGTTGTCTTCAGCTCCAGCTTCTCCACCATCTCGGTCAAAACGAGATTATCGGTGCTCCCACTATCCACTATGACCTTGCACTTTCTGTCCTTGGCTGTAAAAGCCGTTCTGAACAGTCTTCTCCTTTGTACTGAGCTATCCACCTCTTTCTCAGGTGCCAAAAGAATTTTATGCGTCCCAAGCGATCTTCCGCTGTCCGCATCCTCGATCTCAACATCACGCTTCTGCCGTGCCTCAGTGATGTGAGATTTTCCTCCGTCCATCTTCCTCTCTGGACAGTCAACAGCCTTGTGTCCGTACTTTCCACATGTGAAACATGTGATAACTCCTCCACGACCTCTTCCTCTACCTCGGGTACGAGGAATTACATTGGCGTCAGCATATCCGCCACCCTGTTCAGTATGCTGCCTCCTCGGCTCAGCATATTGTTGCCTTTGTTCAGGTTGTGGTTGCCTCTGCTGTGAGGTTCCACCTCTCTCAACTCTACCCTGAGGCCTCTACCACTCCTCCTTGGGCTTCTGAGTTCTTTCTTGGGCAATCGCCTTGCCTTTGGGCTGACTTCTGCCTCGCCCACGCTGACCTTGCTTGCGGCTCAGCTTCTCTTCGGCTTTGAGAGCCATCTGGTACGCATCCTCAACTGTTCGGATGGTAACCATGCTCAATTCATCCTGAATGTCATACCTGAGACCATTCAGGTATCTCGCCACCTTTTCGTCATCACTCTCCCGATGACCAGCTCGAATGTTGAGCCTGTAGAACTCCTCGATGTACTCTTTCACCGTCATCAACTTCTATCTCAGGTTCTGCATACACCTGAACAAAGTGTTCTGGTAGTCTCTCGGAATGAACTTCGCCTTCATCTTGGTGATCATCCGATCCCAGCTTTTTATCTTTTGTTTCCCCTTGCAGCGCCTATCAGCCTGCAATTCATCCCACCATAAGGCTGCATGTCCTTTCAGCTTCGTGACAACATGCCTTACCTTCTTTTCCTCTTCGATATCTTTGTAATCGAATTAGGTGTCGAGTGCTCGGATCCAATCCAGCAACTCCTCAGCATTTAGACTTCCCTCATAGATGGGAATGTCCATCTTTGTCTTCGAGCTCATCCTCGAAATGGATCTGATCAACCTCTCTGTTGATGCATCCTCTGCTGTGACTTCTTCAGTATCATGTCCAGCTTCCTCTTCCACCTCGGAATCGCTGAACTCTCCAGCGCCAGCTCCACGTCTCTGCACAGTCTCCATCTCCTCCATCCTTGCTCGGAGATCTCGCATCTGGCGTTCCATCTCTGGATTCCCTGCTGGCCTTCCTCTCCTTCATGCATCCCTGTCTTCACGATCAGGTGACTGTCTCTCCCTTCTGGGTGGCATGATGTAAATTTCTCTCCTCCTCTGCTACAGAAAACAAAGGCACTTTGGCTCTGATACCACTCTGACGCAAGCTTCCCTCACTGACCAGATGCTTCCACCAGGACCTCATTCACACTGGCCCGAAGAGCTGTAATACCCTTTGAATCCCGTATCGAGACTTCCTGTCACCCACAGGATACTCCTCTGGTCTCCCGACAATCCCTTCAGAAAATCGGGTCTCATGGTATCGCGTACCCTATATGCACCTCTTGTGCAACTCCAAACTCTGAACCCCAAATGTAGATATTCAACGGTCAACAGGTCCGTAATTTGGGGATTTCCCTATCGGGGAATCGCCACTCGAAATGTCAAAGACCTGACTTTCCAAACCCCGATCGCTGAGGTGCCAATCCTCCGATGAAATGCCACCTGGACTCCACTCGCTCCTTGGGGTCCCACGTGACCACATCACCTCGGGATTTCACGGATCATGGATCCATGACACGATTGTCCTTTGATAATGAAAACCCTGAACGTCTAAACCCCAACCTCCCAGGATCTTGTGCCACGTGCCCTATTCTGATCGACGGCCCCGATTAAATCAGGAAATCGCGAATCGCAATTTCGACGTGCATGCAACTCTTGCACTCGCCAACCCCGATATGTCGATATGCAATGGAAAATGGTTCTACCCACGCTGGAGGGTTAAATCCCTCGCTCCTTTCCCCAGATCCAACGATCCACGGGACTTCGCACTTCTTCACAGAAATTCAAGTCGTCGATTCTCTTCCTCTTAAGAATCCTCCGGCTTCCAAGTTTTCTATTGGTTCAAATATCTCCCAGGCCTGTTCCCACAACATGAATGAGGAACTATCCCTCCTAATCTTTGTCACTCTGACTCCTTCAAAGGTCTCCGCACCCGCTGCTCACACTCGACCTTCAACAACTCTCAACAGTGCTGAAGTCTCCCAGGTATTGTGCATTCACTGTCACCGCAACTCCGACCTTCCCCTTCTCAGACTTGCTACTGAGACTTCACGTCCAACCTGCACTCACCTGCATGGTTCGAATAACCAAACACAACCCTGGAATATGAGAATAAGAGGTTAACTGTAGAGCCTCCTCAACGCATTCTATGCAGAGGAATTCAACTGCACTCTATGCAGGAATCTCTCGGCTCAGACAAAGAAACAATTGAAACTTATTCTCGCCTCTCTCCCAGATTTCTAATCTGCCATGAAATCACATATGCAGCATATATAATGAAAGCATAACAAGAAGAAAGTAAACAACAACATAATATCAACAACACGCAGAGAATAATCACAGCCATGGAATTGAATCAAAGCTCTTCTATTAATTCAATATCTATACATGGGGATTCTTCACCAGTTCTCTGCTTTTCTCTTAATGCTAATGCTTGATAATTCTGCTGCTCTGAATGAATTACAATAATACAAAGGAGGGTGCCTATATTCTGTTTTCCCTCTCGAAAGAAAAACTGTCTAATCTACAGTTAATTCCTATCTAACAGCATTAAAACTATTAAATGCCTTCCTATCTATAATACAATACGAGTGCACTCTCTTTGAATGCCTTCATTTAAATGGTGGCACAACAATCTTCAAAGTAATTCAAAAATGTATGTGCTGGCGCTGTCCAACTGTCTTCTTTGCTCCACACGCTGGCTTGCTTGTTGAGGTGCGGATGCTCCTGCATCATTAAGTTATACGTCCTGACAGTTGGGAAAATACGTTCTAGCTATACCTGACTACGTTCTTACACTTGTATCCTGGATTGTGAAACAAAAAGGGGGGTTCTATTATTCCTGTCAGAAAATTTAAAAATCTTTCTTGGCCTGTGATGGTTGTATTTATAAATTATGGAAAATAATTTAACGATCCCTGTCTGCGTCATTTTCTGGAATTCATTTTTGTTTTATTCCTGGAATTCAAATGAATAATCCTCGCCTCTGATTCCTTTGCGTTTAAGTATTCGATGATGACGGTGCTAACGATTTCCCTTCTCTCCACGAGTATTTTTGGCTTAAATTCTTGAAGACGTTCCTTCTCCAGAGAGATGCCTATCGGGAATAGGAATTTCTAACTGGCATAGGCATGCATTTATTACCAGATTAAACAAGGGTAAGGGTATTACTGGGACTGTTGATTGTGCGTTCATCCTTTGGAGTCCATTGGTGATTTGCCCATCCCTTAGATATCATTTCTCATCCTCTTCTGGGTGAATGGCCACCCTTAGAGACATCATGCTTCCTGGGAGATAGAAATGACCTTCCTTTTCTCGTGAAGACCACATTTGGTGGTGTGGAGGTCGATTGACTTTTTACACACAATCATCGCCGAATTCTTCAATCGACGATTATTTGAGTGCACGTGTATTAACTCAGGACTTCTTTCCCAATAATTTCTTTACTCCCTTACGAGTTAACTTCATTCTCGTTGACAAACCCCTTGCCAACAACCTTCTTATCTCCTTCTGACAACAACATCTCTACGTTTTATTTTATCTCTGCTCTTTTTATTCGAAGGCGAAATGAGACTGTGGTCACCGATTGACAGTTTACTTGTTTTAGTCTTCCCATTCAACGATATTTTGTTTTGTTGGGGTGCAACGAGAATTTCTGGATTGATTTGATTATATTTTATTATCTGTTAGGGACAGGCAACGTTGAATATGATCTTAATTACAAGACAACATTGAATATATTTTTATCATATTTTATTTGACTGTCTTCACTTTATACATTTTATTATATGTTATGGGCAGACAACACTGAATAAGTTCTTAATTAAAAGACCATCAATGACCCAAATGCCGGGAAGTTCACTCTAAGTAGAATTAAATACCTTTCTGGTTATACATGACTTATTTTCTATTGAGAATTTATGAGTCTCCCTAGGATAGAAGGAATTATCATTTAGTGTTTTATTGTGGTTAGTTTTCAAATTTTAAAGGAAAACATTTCATTGTTCGAATTTGTATGTTAGCCTAATGTTCAATAAGACAAGTACTTCATAAGCTGTTGGGATGAAATATAATAGTACCTTCCAAAAGAGGCTAATTATCTTCTTTTAGTTTATCATATAATGAGTGAGAAGAATAAATTATAATAAGTGAACCCTTCCTTATTATAATTATTAGATATATTAATCATATGGATATAAGTGCAAATCTCTAGTTATGGTTCATGTTAGTTCGAATTATAGGAACTAGAGGTGTAGTTGGTAAGCTTAAATTAATATGATTATATTTTCTATGCACTAGAATTGAATTTATTATAACATTGGTAGAATTACTTGTATTACATAGTAATGGAAAAACTATAGTACTAATGATGGAGGACATGATTTATAGGTTGCGAAATTGTCCTTATTATATGAGAATTGATTATGGGTTATAAATTGTAGTTATGATGACTATGTTTCAATTTGAGGTTCTTTGATCCTCCTATTATAGTTGTTCATACCAGGATGACGTTACAGATAATTAGATTGTACTATATTAAATGGTTCGATTCTTGAGCAAGAGATTTATTCCTAAATTATTGATGTTTAAATTCTAGGATTGGTGGTTATACTAGGATTGGATAAGGGAATTAGACACCTCCTTGTTCCTCAGAACAGTCGCCGACCCTAAGACCTTAAATGGTCAAAATCGATGGGAACCTGGGCTTGAGAGTTTCTTATGTGTCTTGGAGGTCCTAACCATTGCAGGGTAGGACGGGTGGGTAGTTAGTCTTTTTATTTTCATCGGTTGTTTATCACTCATTGCTTCCTGATGCTTGATGTGCGTCTTGGGTCATTATGTTGTTGTCACCATTGCATGCGACATGTTTGTTGTCGCGTTGCTGCGTAGAGTATAATGTAATTATTACCCTTGTATACACGCACACACTTAAAAAATAATAAAAAGAGAAAACAATATTGCACTTGTTTGGAGAAGTCGATGTCATGACGAACGTGAGGTATGTTACAACTCCATTTAATAATATATAAAACATGTAGTATACATACCCCTACCTAATATATTATATTATATTATATTATGGATATAAGATATGAGTACACTCCATATATTATATTAGCACGTGGCTAATATATGGAGCAGGGGGATGGGGGAAAATAATAGAAAAAATGTATTATATGTACCACATACATAGCCAAGGGATGATATAATATATGAGGTGGGGTGAACCCCATATATTAGATTATCCACCCTATATATTATATTATCCTTGGGCTAATATATGAGTATGTATATTAGGTGCCCCGTATATTATCCAAGGGTTAATATAATATAATATATGGGGTGGGCTGCATCCCATATATTATATTGTCCCTTTGAATAATATAATATATGGGGTATGTCTTCCATGTTCTCCATATATTAGTCAAGGGATAATATTTGGGGTACATATACCATGTGCCCTAGACTAATGTAATATATGTTGACTAATATAATATAATATATGGGGTGTATGTTGAATAATATAATATATGGGGTGAACCCCACACTTTATATATTATTAGTTATTGTGTAATATATGGAAAACATGGTATTATTTGGGGTGTATGGTATAAGTACTTTACATATATAAGGTGCATCCCATATATTATATTAGTCATTTCTTAATATATGGGATATACCATGCACTTCTATATTAGTCAAATTGATATAATATATATGATACACCCTATGTATTAACTTGACTTGGTTAATATAGGGAGTACATGGTATACCACATACTTCAAATATTGTGTTTTTTTAAAATATCTCATATATTATATTATTTTGACTAAATAGTATGTGAGATAGTTCGATTAATATATGAAGTGCATGCATGCCACTTATTCCATATATTAGTTAAACTAGCATATAAAGTACTATATGCAATTATTTCAATTGCTTTATATATATATATATATATATATATATATATATATATATATATATATATATATATATATATATANTTTTTATATATATATATATATATATATATATATATATATATATATATATATATATATATATATATGAATATTTGAAATTATGTATCTCACATATTAATGTATTAATTTGAATATTAATTAAATTAATATATGAATAAATAGTTTATAACATAGAAAAGTATTCATAATTATTTTAAGTTTGTGAATATAATTTATGTATTTTTTTTAATTAGTCACCGTTTATATTCTCTCATTTATAATTTATGTATTCATCAAATGGATTCTATTAAAACATTAGTACATTATTTATTATATGAGTAATAATTTATGATTACTACATTTCTTATTAAAAATAAATCATAAATTCAAAAGTACTTTTATTTTTAGTCATATATTAATATAAGATTTTTTATTAGTTTTATTTCTGGATACCTTTTTGCAGTGTAGATAGGGGAAATAATATGAGGTGCCTAGGGAGGTACTTAAGGGGAATAATAGTAAATAAATATTTTTATGTATTAATGTCATTTTTAATAAATAAAGCCTAGTGTGGATGCAATAAATGTAAGAGGAGTTACTAGAAGGTTTCACTTCTAAAAGTTTCCTCTAGGATGTTCTTAGGTGGTTGGTAGCACTATATAAATGGGTTCAAACAATGTAATTAGCAACTCAAGAAGTATTTTATTTGGAGAATGTATCTCATTAGGAGGTTTCCCCCTCGACAAGGTAAGTGAACATGAGAGGATACCTTCCGTAATAAAATATATTGTATGGTGTTGCCCTACCCTGAGAGCTTTCATAATAATAAAGTGTGGGTTTTCTATATTGTTCTCTAGATGTATTGTGGTGTTATCTAAATCTTGAGCGCGAACATGGTTTTGGCCGAGACGTGCTGGTGTGTTGGTGAGGGACTGAGTGTTTTTATCGACTATGAGAGAGGACGTGTTTTTGGCCGAGATGTGCTGGTGTGTTGGTGAGGGACTAAGTGTTTTTCTCGACTGTGAGCGCAGACGTGGTTTTGGCTGAGACATGCTGGTGTGTTGTTGTTGGTGTGTTGGTGTTGGTGGACTCTCCTTCGTGTAGTTGTGCTATCGTTTTGGTGGGTGCTTCTTCGGGCAAGCCGACTGAGCTTCAAGTAAGCTAAAAATTCTCACTGTAATATTTTTGTTTTTATTTTAATTTTGATTTTATTTTTTAATTTTAATTTTAAGTTAAATTTCGGCCCCTGTAGCCAAGACATGGGCACAGACCTAGTTTTGGTGCGGACGTGTTGTCGTGTTGGTGGGCGCTCCTTCATGCGGTTGTATTGTCGTGTTGGTGGGTTCTCCTTCGGGCAAGCGAGACGAGCTTTAGGTAAGCTCAAAATTCCCACTGTAATATTTTAGTTTTAGTTTTAATTTTAATTTTAATTTTAATTTTATTTTTTAAGTTAAATGTTAAGTTAAATTTCGGCCCCTGTAACCAAGCCATGGGCACACAAATGACTTGGCCATAGGGCTGGGCCCCTATGACCAAGTCACAGTCCACTGGACTGTGACTTGGCCGCGTGGGGCCGACCCTATGGCCAAGACGTGGGCACGCCAATGGCTTGGCCACAGGGTTGGGCCCCCGCGACCAAGTCACAGTCCACTAGACTATGACTTGGCCATGGGGGGCCAACTTTGTGGCACAATTCAACAGTTTTAATCTTTGATATATTGCCATTTTGATATACAGTTATTTGGAAAACAGTTTTTGGTATACTATCTATGATATACTGTCATTTTGAAAACAATTTTAATCTTTGTTTTGTCGTCTTCTATTTTTGTATAATATAGGATAAGTTCTGACAGTGAAAATGTCAATAAATTTCTATAGTTTTTTAAATCCATAATTCTGCACTTCTGCCATTATTTTCAGCTTCTTTGTATGCCCCTTTCAAAATATCACCAGTTTTGCAAAGTCTTAGAATTAGAAATAATGATCTGCTTTAGATAGAAACAGTATTATTATTAAATATTTAAACTTTAACTCACTATAATATTTATCATATTTATTGAGAAGTTCCTATGCAGTATCCCAACCAACCATCATATATTATACACTATAACAAGTAAACTATGCATGTTGGAAAATATGGAAAATATATTGAATGATTGAATTTCAAAACAAAACATCCTAGAAAAGAAATTTTTAGATCACAAAGGTAATGTAAGAATATCACCTAAACTACTCCATTAGCATCATTGTAGACATTACCATTTGGAACCATTAATTTTGTGACAATTAAGACTCACTCAATTGCATCTTCTTCAAAATATATATGTCATTAAAACTCACATTACTATTTGTAGAAATAGGCTTCATTACCACCATAAATTTTGTGACAATTAAGAATCACTCAATTGAATCTTCTTCAAAATATATATCCCATTAAAAATCACATTACTATGTTTAAAATAGGTTATGATGCACTTACATTTGAAATTATTGTCATGATTGCTCTCAATCAATGTGAATTTTCACCTTATAGGACTATATTTTATTTAGATTTATAACTCCAACTAAGCCTCACAAATATTACATTTGCTCCATTTGCTCCACCTCATCTTAATATAACTTAATATTGAAGACAATTTAAAAACTACTTGTTTATATGTTCAAATTATACACACAAACAATAAATTTATAAACAATATGGATATACTTAAAAATGACAATTTGATATAAAGACATTAATAAATAATTTATAAACAATATGGAATTAGTTAATTTGGTATAGACATTTAACAATCCAATATTAAGTTTTTAAATTTGATATAGAAATTTAACAATCAAAAGAATAGAGTAAGCATTTAAGTGATTAGTCTGTTCATGAGCAGTTAGCCAGGAGCCGAATCTATTGTCTTTCACTCCGGTGTTAAAGACTTAGATTCAAATGCCCTACTTTTATGTGCATAGATAATTTCTTATTAAAATTGGCTATGAATTGGTTGTGGGGGGCCAACCCTGTGGCCAAGGTTGTAACATCCCGCTCTGGTGCACTGAGAAAACTTATTCTTTGAGGACACTTGCTCGCAAGTGATCTGGACTTTTATGATGTTAAAACATTTATCCTTGATTATGATGCGTTATGATAGATGACATGATGTTTTACTTCTTTGA
>ML780125.1:424977-447412 GCA_009831015.1 Picea engelmannii | reverse complement strand
TGCTCGCAAGTGATCTGGACTTTTATGATGTTAAAACATTTATCCTTGATTATGATGCGTTATGATAGATGACATGATGTTTTACTTCTTTGACGTAGACAGGTGCTATTGACTCAGTTTTATTGAGTGTGCAGGGTTTTGGATCTTGAGGATGCAAAGGCATCGTTGGAACCCCTTGGACTCCGGATTGAGTCAGGGAGTGTGTTATTTGGGTTGATTTATTTACTGTGATATTTCATTGATTTGATGATATGATGTTGACATGTTCTGACACGATTGTTGATGATGCAGGCTGACGATAGCTTGCTGACCAGACTCACATATGGAGTAAAGGGGTCACACACAATTTCCAGAGAGGTTGAGGGAGAGGTGTGGACAACAGCCCTGCCACAGCCTACTAGCACTCCTGCTGTGGCTCGAACTGTAGGTTAACGATTACCTAGTTCGCAAGGAATCCACAATGCCATGAGGGTAGACTGCGACAGTCGCTCACGATGATTCTAAGGGGTGCGCAATAAGGAAGGGGCCTTATTCCTTAGAGCCCTTAGTCTCCCACAAGTTCACCTTGCAGAGTGTTGACTCCAGGGGTTATAGATGTCTACCAATCAATCAAGTTGGTGAGTGGCACCCTTGGAGCACGTGGTGCATCTTGAAGGGCACGTCTCACAAAAGAAACATAAGTTAGCGAGTGGCACCCTTGGAGCATGTGGTGCATCCTGACGCAAGACCGCACTCCACTGAGCTCGACCACTTCAACCAGGACCTTCTTATGCACTCAGCCCGAAGAACTTTAAGGTTCTTTCGATCCCTTATCGGGACCTCTCAATACCCACAGAACTCTCTCCGCGATCTCCCCTTTACCTTATCGGGAAATCGGGTTTTGCATTTTCGCGAAACTCGTGTGCACGTTCCTCGTGCTAACCAAAACCCAGAAACCCGATGGGTCTCGATGACGATACATCTTCGTTCCTGTTGGGGATTTTACCTATCGGGAAATTGGCATATGTGATGTCATGGTTCTTTGGCACTAGAAACCTCCGATCCCCGATTCGTGATGGGACCTTGCGTTGACCCCGCAAAGGTTGACTCCTCCGACACCTGTCCTCCTCTCCAGTGCTTATGGCTCAGACTTCTGTGCGATCGGGAAATCATGTTTCGGGAAATTGTGATTCCCGTTACACAAACTCACGAGGCTCTCCAAGTCCCGAACCCCGATGACACCTGTCTCCTGCGGTGACCCTGTAGTTGTGTGTCCATCGCGATTCAGAGTTTCGCGACTTATGTGGTCACAGATCTCTTGTCAATGGAAATCCTGATTTTTGAGGAGTCAAGTCCTGATGGACTCTGATTCCTTCCTTACACGTTAAGGCTTGACCTGTGTGCAACTCTTCCGAGATCTGACGGCTGGCGGGGTTTCGCTAATCTCCCCTGCGAATCTTTACCGTCGACTCCTCCTCCTTGATGTTTTCTTAAAAACAAATAAGTGCTTCTGCCGAGACTTGTTCTCCTAGCCCGCGCTTATAGATCCTACTCGAAACCTTCCTCGACACGAACTTTCTACGATCCCCTTCAATGCTATCACAAGGGTTCTATCCCTCTTTGAGCTTATTCACTCTGACTCCTTCAGAGGAATGTATGCGCACTCCTTGCGCTTGGCATTCAACAACTTCTCAAGTGTTGAATCCTCCTGACTCTACACACTGTCTGCAGCAACAGTCTTTGAGCAATTTTCTTAGAATCGCAACCCTGAGGCTTCCTCTTTAGCCTGCGCACTCCTTGCACGGCTCCAGTGCAAAATCTACACTTCTTCACTGAATGAGGACAAAATCTTGCTCTAATTGAAACCTACAGTCACACACTCCATGCGGACAAATTCAACTGCACTCCTTGTAGGAATCCCCTGGTTCACTTAGAGAAACAATTGAAACTCATTCACTCTTTCCCTCAGACTTCAGTTTCGAAACATGAAATCATATACACAGCGTATCAAAGAAAATGCATAACCAGAAAAACAAACATTCATGAGCACATAAACAACATACACAGAGAAACAACATCAACCATGAAATTGAATCAAAGACTCTCTTCTATTAATTCAAATCTATACATGGGGTTCTTCATACAATTTCTCTGCTTCCTCTTCTCTTCTGAAATCTTGAGAGAATTATCTTACAATATACAAGTGAGGGTGTCTATATCCGTTTTCCCTCCTTCTATCTAAAACTGTCTAATCTGGAAATAAAATCCTATCTTCCTACATTAAATCTATTAAATGCCTCATCTACCTAAGGACGAGAGCTTAAAGGCTCAAGGTCCACTAAAATATACAAAGGCGCTTTCATAAATGGTTCATTTATACATTGGCGCATCATCTTAAATGAAAATACAAAAAGTTTCGGCTAGCCTTGTCTAGTTGTTCGTTGTCTTTCATGCTGGCTTGCTTGTCTTGGGCGATGCTCTTGCATCACATCCTGAAGGGCACGTCACGCAAAAGAAACAAACAAGGCGAGAGGCACCCTTGGAGCATGTGGTGTGTCCTGAAGGTCACGTCGCATCGATGTTGATGAAGGAACAAACCTAGATGGCCCTACGACTTTTATCTCATTAAGAAATTCTTAAACAACCTCCCTAAATAATTGTCGCCCAGTTCATAATCTAAATCTAAGTCTAAAACTTCTTTAGGGTAAAATTTTGTCTAACCTTAAGAAAATGACCCTACAAAAATAAAAATAAAAAATTGGACTAAAAACCACTTAAGTAATAGTTTTAGTCTTCATAAATTTATGGGGTAAAATGAAGACAATAATAATTTAATTAAAAATCCATGGTTTTAAATTGTAAAAAAGAAACAAATTATTTAACTTGTGGAAGTATAAAAAGATTTTAAATTAATAATAAAGGGAAAAGAGTAAATAGTGCAACTGCCATTTTGGCTCTAATAAAAAGGGGAAAGAAGGGGATAATAAAAATTAGGAAACTAAGGATTGGAGGAAACATAATAAAGGAAAGTTGGGAACTTATGGTAAAATGCGAGGTCAACATAGTAAGGAATTTGCAATTAAGAACCTTCTAATTTGAGCTAATTTAGTAACTTCATTTTTAGGGAAATTATTTAAAACATGTAAGGGGATCTAGGAACACATAGGAGGAAATTTAGGAGCAACTCTAGGTGGGTGAGGTAAATGAGTAAATTAATAATTTAAATAAAATAATTATTGGAGGAAAGAGGGGGATGGACGACACTTGTGCGAAGGAGAATATTTAGAATATTTTTATTTAAACTTAATTTAAAAGTGATTTAGGGAAAGTGTGAGGTTTGGACAACTCTATAAAAGAAAGGGAAGATGAGGAAGAAAGGGATTGACTGTTAGTGTAACGTTACGCTGCCGGAATTGTGACTTGACTAATTACTTGTGGAGAATTGGGATTTTCCAGCTTGGATAGGAGTGGTAGCTCGGCCTTGTGAGGCGAGTTGGGAAGCTAGATGGACCATCTGGATTGTGTGTGGCCCCTTTGCGGCTTGGGGGGCTAAGGGGGAAGCAGAGTACCCCTAGCGATTGGCTGGGAGGTATCGGTGTAGTCTCTATGGTCGGCGAGCAGGAGCGGCGCAAAGCAGGAGCGGCACAGAGCGCGGGGTCATCATTCGAGGCGGGATTTAAGGCAATGGTATGTTTTTCATTTGCATGATAGAAGGTATGAGTAACTTAGCCCTATCTTATTGTTATTAGCATTTTTGTATTGGCATTGTGAGATGAAAATACTTAACTTCAAACGGCTTGGGTTCTTGTTGGATTAATTGGTTTCTTGCCTTTCTCTTAGGCGATTGTAATTGTGGGACAATTATAAAAATATTACTTCTTACTCTGCTATTGCATGTCGGTATTAGATAAAATAATTTTATGATCTCGGCATTGCCGACCTTCCTTGGATCTATGCGATCTCCCACCGTGCCTTGCGTTTGTTGTCTGCATTTTTACATTTTTGTGGGTGTATTTACATTTCTATGGGCGTTTAAATATCCCAATGGGCGTTTTTACCTTTGCCGTGGGCGTTTTTACCTTGCCGTGGGCATTTTTACACTTCTATGGGTGTATTTACATTTTTGTGGGCATTTAAATATCCCAGTGGGAATTTTTACCTTTGCCGTGGGCGTTTTTACATTGCCGTGGGCGTTTTTACACTTCTGTGGGTGTATTTACATTTCTGTGGGCGTTTAAATATCCCAGTGGGTGTTTTTACCTTTGCCGTGGGCGTTTTTACATTGTTGTGGGCATTTATAAACTTCTGTGGGCATTTTTATATTGATGTGGGCATTTTTATATTACTATGGGCATTTTCTATTACTGTGGGTGTTTTGTATATCACTGTGGGCATTTTCATTTTTGTAAATTTAGATCTGAGAATTTGTTCTGGCAATAGATGTATGGGCATTTCATTTTTGTAAATTAGATCTGAGAATTCGTTCTGGCAATAGTTGTATGGGCAATTTCGTTTTGTAAATTTAGATCTGAGAATTTGTTCTGGCAATATATGTATGGGCATTTCATTTTTGTAAATTTAGATCTGAGAATTCATTTTGGCAACAGTTGTTGGACATGATAGCTCTTGATGTTTTTAATCAGCTGTTAACCTCAGGACAACGCACTATCCTTGTGACACCTTATTTATTAAATTATTTGTTTTCATTTAGAGACGAAATTTATATATTAAACCATTAATCTAGAGACACCCTATCCCTCGTAAAATCTTAATGGGTTGTATTCTAAACTGGAAGTAGGAAAGTATTGCTCATGTTTTAAGTGTCGATTGAGATTGGATTATTTCGAATTAATTGAATGCATTCAATTTTGGCATAATGGGCAATCGACTTTATTGTTAAGAGCAACCTCCCTTGTCAGTAATGTTTTCTGAATTAGCAATTCAATTATTTGGGTTAATGATAGCAATCTACTTTATTTAATAAAGGCAATCTGCCTTGTATTAGTTAACTTTTCATAACAACAACTACTTTATATTAGTTAGTATGTATTAATAGCAAGCTACTTTATTTGGCTGGTGTTTCAATTAATGTTAATAGCTAGTAGACGAGAACATGGTTAAATTAGAATTGCCCAATTTGAAGGTGTAATGATTACAGTGGAGTGGTGAATATTGACTATTGCAATTTCCAGACTTGCTGATTGATCTATGATTGAGAATGCATTATTAATTGCTTGCGATAAGGGTCTTGTGATCGCTTAATTGTACATTTAATGGCAGTATTCTAGTTGATATAGATGCTATGGTCATCAAGAGTAATGACTAGTTGGAAGGAATGTTGGATTAAGGATGGGTTGCATTTAACCTTGCTAAAACTGGTTGCATTTAGTGTCCAATGGCTAATGGCTCTCCTTTTTTTAATTTTAGCCAAGCTAGTTAGCCTACAGTTGATGTTACTTACATGTTAACCTTGGCGAAGTTCCGACTGGCTTATTGATGTATATTTAGTGTTGTTTTAGATGGCACCTTATGGCCTTATGGATGCAGTACCGATGGTTTTAGTTATCGCTACTTGAGCAGTGGTTAGTATGTAGTGAATGATTGACATAGATTTAGTTTTTACGCATTGAGGATTTATGTAGTAGATGGTGGATCTAGATATTTAGTTTTTATATAGTTATTTCTAATGATGGCTTAAACTTACTTATTCTTGCGCCCATGATTATTTAAGAATTGAATGACATGTTGCCTGATGAATGAGACTTGCGCGTAATGGAAGAATCATGTAATGTAATGCTTCATGTTAAATGCTACGGTAATGATTTCTTTTTATTATTAATTCATTGGCAAGGTTGTGGTAATATAAATGTAATGTTGATTTATTTTATGGTAAAGTTATTGTAACTTCATTGCATTGGTAGCATACAAGGAGTAATGTGATTGGTGATTGATGTTTTAGTTGCAAGGTTATTATAACATCATATGTGAGGTTGTTAAGATAATGTTATTGTAATTTTATGGTATATGTAACGTATAGGATGTATTGAGATTGTTAATTAATTTCAGGGTTAATACTATAATTGGAATTGTCCAAACTCACAATTGTATGATATCAGACTCTTTGATTTGATAAAGCTAGTCGCTCTGTATATAAGTCTGTGTGTGTGATTATTTTTGTGTAAAGAATCCGGTGCCATATCAAGAGTCTCGGGCCCTTTAAAGGAAGGGTTTCCACTCTTGCGACACACCTCTAAGGTCGTATAAGTAGTCTCGGGCTCTTTAAAGGAAGAGTTCCCACCACTGCGACCTCCTGACAGAGATTACTAGTTTCTGTCTGAGCAGTTGGCCAGGAGCCTATTTGACATTCTCTCTCTCTGGAGTAGAGAACTAAGATTAAACGCCCTTCTTTCCTGTGTAGAAATAGTAAAATCTACTACTATGGATTCTTCCATCTGTGTTCGTACTGTACATAACATAGTATGTCATTTAATGCTTGCAGTTACTTGTTGTGTGCCTTATGTCTTCTTGTTGTGATCATCATGGTTGCATCTTGTTAGTCGTTGGGTGGCGACGTAGAGTCAAGTGTGTCTGTTCCTTTTTACAAGCGCGCACACACCTTAAACAATTTTTTTTTTTGCACCTGTTAAAGAGTTGTTGTCATAATGAGGAGGATGTCACAAAGGTGTGGGCATGCCCACAGCTTGGCCACATGGTTGGCTCCCCGCGTCCAACTCAAAGTAATTTCAAACGTTTCATATTTTATAAAAATTTCATAAAAATTTCAAACTGTCAAACTTTTTATTTCAAACGTTTTGTATTTTATAAAAAATTCAAATCTTTAGGAATTCAATTTATAAATCCATTTTTACATATGTAATATTAGAGTATCATAAGTTTCTTACAAATTTTAGCTTACAATGTTTCTTACAATGCCTTGTTTACCGTTAAATTATATTAACTCTTTCGTAAGTTATGTTGTTTTCAATCTTTTAAGTAATGTTGTTTTCAATCTTTTTGCACTTTATGCTACAAAACATTGGTTGTAGGTTTTTAATAATGTGAATCTAGATTATAAAATGTATTCAAAATATTTTGATGATATAAGATATTGGTTGTATGGTTTTAATAAAGTAAGTAGATTATAAAGTTTATTCAAAATATTGAGGATATTGAAGGAGTCACACACATGAAATGGTGTCCTTAGCATATGATATTCTCATATTATAAATATAATCCATGGGATCCCTTGATCTATAACACCTTGAATACCATTTCACCACTTCTCAACAAATGAATGCATATGGTATGTTTGTTGTGTGTACAAGGATACAATTCCCTCAATCCCTTAGACACCTTGCATTTACGAATGTCAATTTTCCCATGGAAAAATTCCTTTGATTGTTTATGCAAGGAAAATAACATGGAATGTATTTCATCCAACCACACTACTTTGGGCATAGATGTCCCTATATTGGATTTGATTCCTAGATATATTCTCCCTTAGTTAAGGCCTCAAACAAAATTTCATTTAAAAACTCAATAATTAACATGATTATGTAATTCACGCCAAGTTTTTCATTTTTTTGTGTTCTTCATTTCATAACAAGAGAAATAAATATTTGTTGACAAGAGTCATTTATATTTGGACTAGATTGACAAAAAAAAATCTTGAAACCATCTAGTGAGACCTAATGATAATGTGTAAGTAAATATCCCTCTAAGCTTCACATGTCCTACATATTGTCATGAGTCTTGGTCACATCTCTGTGTAAGACATGAGTGACCTACTTGTGTAGATTTGGTTTTTTCTTGAAATTCATCCGATCAAAATTCACTGATTGAATTTCACTTTTTTCAGTCTCTAGAACAAAAAAATTCAACACTCACTTTTGATATGGCTTCTCTTTCAAACCATAGACTCTTATCATAGTAAACTACTAAAAAAGGAACCAGTCTCCCACTTTGGTGGTCTTTTCCAATTGTAGCGACCCTTTGACTAAAGGAATAATTATAATGAATACTTCATTTTGGATAATAAAGTCTAATTTATAGAAATAAAAGAGTCTTAGATGGGAACTAATTATTATACTCATTTATTACTTCACACATATTGACCAAAGTTATTGAATGCTTATCTTATTGATGACATTTATATTCATATAATATAACTTCAAATTGACAACTTATTAATTAATTCATTAATAACCTAGACATTAGTAACTAATGTGTTTATTTAACCTTTAGTCTCCTTGATCCTTTCCTCTCCTAGCAGCTCCTTTGATGCAGGAGCATCCACAACACCTCAAGCAAGCCAACACATTGAGAGGAAACAACTGGACAACGCCAACATGTATTTTTGAAATACTTTGGAAATTGTTGCACCGCTCTTCAATGAAGTCATTCATAAAGAAGCGCACTTGTATTGTAAAGGGGAACTTGAGCCTTTAAGCTCACATCCTTAGTATATAGGAAGTCATTTAATAGATTTAATGCAGGTAGATAGATGTTTAAGTCTAGATTAGACAGTTTCATTTTTCGAGAGAGAAAACAGATATAGACACCCTCCTTTGTACATTGTAAGGGGATAATTCAGATTCATTCATTCAAGAGAAAGAAGAGTAGAGCAAGAAGAGAACCTGTGAAGAACACCCATGTACAGATTTGAATTAATAGTATAGAGTCTTTGATTCAATTTCACGTCTGGTGTTGTTTCTCTGTATATGATGTCTATGTCCTCTTGAATGTTTACTTTCTGGTCATGCAATTGCTTTGATATGCTATGCATGTGATTTCAGAGTTTTAATAGAAGTTTGAGAGTGAAGAGAATGAGTTTCAATTGTTTCTCTGTCTGAGCCAGGAGATTCTTGCATAGAGTGCAGTTGAATTCATCCGCATAGAGTGCGTTGATGAGGCTAGATAGTTAAACCCTTATTCTCGTTCATCCAGAAATTGGTGTAAGTTTGAAAAGTCATGCAGGAGAAGTGCAGACTAAACTTGAAGTCTCAGTTGTTGTTCTGAGTAAAGGAGTAACGATTGCTGCTGCAGGAAGTGTGCAGAGTCTGGAGAAATTCAACATTTGGGAAGCTGTTGAACGCTGAAGCGCAAGGAGGGCGCAGACAGTCCTCTGAAGGAGTCAAAGTGAATAAGCTCAAGAGGGAGAGTTCCTGTGTGACATCTTTGAAACAAGCACAGAAGATTCGCATCGACGAAGGCGCGAGTGAAAGTCCCAAGCACAGGCTTGAAGAACAAGTCGTCGTTGAGGCATTGGGTCATTTCCAAGAAGTCCTTCAAGGAGAAGGAGCCAACGGTCAGGATTCGTAGGAGAGATTCGCGAAGTCCCATCGACCGCCAAATCTTGGAGAAGTTGTGAGGGATTTATCCCTTAGGCTCAGGAGGAACCAAGATCCATCAGGATTCGGCTTATCGGGTTTCACGGAGGCAAGAGTTTCATATTTGTGGAAATCGTGATTAGCAATTTCTCGACGTAACGGGAGCCGTCGATTGTCATTAGGACACATGGAACGAGATCCCGGGAAGTCGGGGTTTGACATTCGGGGTTTTCTAGCACAAAGGAATTGCGACCTTTGTAATCGCGATCACGCGATCCCTGATATAACAGAGAGAGAGGTGACGTGACAAGGAGGTAGCGCACGTGCCATTGGAGTTCGGGGTTTGGAGGTTTGTGGTGTAATTGGACTGCGACATCGCATGTGTCAATTTCCCGATAGGGAAATCCCAGACAGGAATGGAAGCGTTGACTTTTGACCCATCGGGTTTCGAGGTTTTGGGCAGCACAAGAACCTCGCACACAAGTTTCGCGATAACGGGAAACCTGATTCCCCAACAAAGCCAAGGGGAGATCGCGGAGGGAGATTTCTGTGGGTAGTGAGAACTCCCGTAAGGATTTGGAAGAGTGTTCTAACTCTTTGAGCCTGAGCGAAAGAAGGTCCCGGTGGAAGCAGTTTTCCAGCGAGGGGCGACTGCGTCCGAGTGGTATCAGAGCAGGGGAATATCTTTTGCTTTCTGTAGCAAGAGAAGAGAATACATCATGCTGCCAAGAAGATAAATACAGTCACCAGATCCCGAAGACAGGGAGCTGAGGAGAAGAGGTAGGCCGACAGGGAATCCAGAAATGGAGCGGCAGATGAGAGATCTCCGAGCAAGGCTTGAGGAGATGGAGACAGCACAAAGACACGGAGTTGGCATAGGGGATCTTAGTGATTCCGAAGTAGAAGAGGAAGCTGGACATGAAGAATAGGTCACAACCGAGGATGCATCAACTGAGTGATTAATCAAAGCTATCGCCAGGATGAGTTCAAAGACCAAAATGGACATTCCAGCTTATGAAGGAAGCCTGGATGCAGAAGAGTTGCTGGATTGGATCAGAGCTCTTGACACCTACTTCGATTATGAAGATATCGAAGAGGATAAGAAGGTAAGGCATGCTGTTACCAAGTTGAAAGGACATGCAGCCTTATGGTGGGACGAGCTATAGGCAGATAGGCATTCCAAAGGAAAACAAAAGATTAAAAGATGGGATAGGATGATCGCAAAGATGAAAGAGAAATTCATCCCAAGGGATTATCAGATCACTCTGTTCAGGCGAATGCAGAACCTGAGGTAGAAGCTGATGACGGTGAAGGAATACATCGAAGAATTTTATAAGCTCAATATTTGAGCAGGTCATCGAGAGAGCGATGATGAGAAGGTTGCTAGATACTTGAATGGTCTGAGATACAAAATTCGGGATGAATTAAGCATGGAAACTATCAGAACAGTTGAGGATGCTTATCAGATGGCTCTAAAAGCCGAGGAGAAGCTGAGCTGTAAGCAAGGATAGCGAGGGCGAGGCTAAAGTCAGCCCGGAGGCAAGGCATTTGCCCAGGATAAATATCAGAAACCCAAGGAGGAATGGAAGAAACCTCAGGGTAAGATTGAGAGAGGTGGAACCTCACAGCAAAGACAGCAATATGCTGAGCCAAGGAGACAACATACAGAGCAGGGTGGCGGTTATGCTGACGTGAACACTTTTCCTCGTACCAGAGGTAGGGGAAGAGGCAAAGGAGGAATAATCACATGTTTTACATGTGGGAAGGATGGACATAAAGCCATTGATTGTCCAGACAGGAAAACAGACAGAGGAGAAACTCACATCGCTGAAGCGCAGAGGCAAGATGTTGAGAATGAAGATGCAGACAACAAAAGATCGCTTGGGATGCATAAATTCCTTTTGACACCCGAGAAGGAGGTGGAGGACACAACTCAGAGAAGCAAATTGTTCAGAACCGCATGCACAACCAAGAACAGAAAGTGTAAGGTTATTGTGGACAGCGGGAGCACAGACAATCTCGTTTCGACCGAGATGGTAGAAAAGTTGGAGTTGGAGACGACAAATCACCCGAGTCCATATAAAGTATCTTGGTTACAGAAAGGACATCAGGTGAGTGCACTAAATAGTGTTTATTTGAATTCAAGATAGGTGGATATAATGATAAAATCTTGTGTGATGTTATTCCTATGGATGTATGTCATGTTTTGCTGGGTAGACCATGGCAGTATGACTGAAATGTGGTTCATGATGGGAGAATGAACACATATACTTTAGAGAAGGATGGAAGGACACATAGATTGCTTCCAATAAAAGATAAAGAGGTGAAGCCAGAAGTAAGCAGTACCATACTTCTCATGAGTGGGAAGGAGCTTCTCACAGAGATGGAGAAGAGGGAAGATCCACAATTCTTTGTGGTCAGGAAACTGAAAATTGTCCTGACTAGCACAAGAGTGGATGATCTACCAGATGAGATTCTAGGAACTACTGGGAGAGTTCATTGACATCATCGTGGATGAATTACCTCATTCGTTGCCACCAATGAGGAGTGTGAGTCATCACATCGATCTCATACTAGGAGCCAGTTTGCCGAACAAAGCTGCATACAGATTGACGCCACAAGAGAATGAGGAAGTCAAGAGGCAAGTACACGAGCTGCTGGATAAAGGACTAGTAAGGGAAAGTCTGAGTCCGTGTGATGTTCCAACAATGCTTAGTCCGAAGAAGTATGGTGGCTGGAGAATGTGTACAGAATCCAGAGCGATAAACAATATTACCATCAGGTATAGATTTCCACTGCCGAGAATGGATGATCTGATGGATTGCCTGAGTGGGGAAAATTATTTTTCAAAGATCGATCTAAAGAGCGGATATCACCAGATTCATATGAGAGAAGGTGATGGATGGAAGACAACATTCAAGAAAAATGAGGGTTTGTACGAATGGCTGGTCATGCAGTTTGGTTTGACAGACATGCCGAGCACTTTCATGAGGTTGATGAATGAAGCCCTAAGGGAATTCATCCGGAAGTTTGTCGTCGTATATCTGGACGATATACTGATTTTCAGCAAGACGAAGGCTGAGCATTTGAAGCATTTGGCCATTGTGATGAGAATACTGCAGCAAGAGAAGATGTTGATCAACATGAAGAAGTGTTCCTTCATGAAGACATAACTCATCTATTTGGGTTTTGTTATTTCAGCGAATGAGTTGAAAATGGATCCAAGTAAGGTGGAAGTAATAAAAAATTGGCCATCACCGAGAAATGTTTTCGAGGTGAGAAGTTTCCACAAATTGGCAAGTTTCTACAGAAAGTTCATTAGGAATTTCAGTGGAATTAGCGCCGCGATGATGGACACAGTGAAAAAGTGACACAAAACTTTTCACTGGACAACAGAGGCTGAGAAGAGCTTCAATCTGTTGAAGCGGAAGATCACAGAGCAACCAATTCTGGTGTTTCCTGATTTCCAGAAGACATTTCAGGTGAAATGTGATGCCAGTGGGTACGCTATAGGAGCGGTCTTGAGTCAGGATGACATACCAGTTGCATATTACAGTGAGAAGCTGGATGAAGCAAAGCTGAAATACTCCATGTATGATAAGGAATTTTATGCCATCATACAGGCATTGAGGAAGTGGAGGCATTACTTGATCCCAAGAGAATTTGTATTGTATAGCGATAATCATGCATTGCAGTTTGTGAGTCAACGGGATAAGTTGAACCAAAAACATGCAAGATGGGTAGAGTATATGCAGAATTTTACATTTGTAATTAAACACATTTCAGGGACTACTAACAAAGTGGCTGATTCTTTGAGCAGGAAATGTTTGTTGCTGTAGGAGTTCCGAGTCAAAACTTTGGGTTTTGAGAATCTGAGGGACATGTACGTAAGAGATACAGATTTCAGGGAAGGATATGAAGCAGCTGAGAACCCAGTTCTTAGAGACCAGAGCCCATGGATAGACTACATGATCCAAGAGGGATTGCTGTTCAAAGGCAATCAACTGTGTATTCCAATTTGCTCCATGAGGGAGAACTTGTTGAAAGAGAAACACAGTGGTGGATTGGCCGGACACTTTGGTCATGAAAATACATTCGCAAAGTTGAGAGAATCATATTTCTGGCCAGGCATGCGAGTAGATGTCAAGAGGTTTGTTGACAGGTGTCGAATATGTCAACATTCGAAGGGCTGGAAGCAGAATGCAGGTCTTTATCAGCCATTACCCATACCCGAGAGGCCATGGGAGGCGATTAGCATGGATTTTGTATTAGGTTTTCCGAGGACGCAAAGGGGAGTTGATTCCATCTTTGTGGTGATAGATAGGTTTTTGAAGATGGCACATTTTATTCTGTGTCAGAAGACTAGCGATGCGACCCACATCGCAAACTTGTTTTTCAAAGAGGTTGTTAGACTTCATGGATTGCCGAGAAGCATAGTCTCGGACAGGGATACCAAATTCATAGGACATTTTTGGAGGACGCTATGGAAGAAGCTAGGAACAAACTTAGCGTTTAGTTTAGCATATCATCCGTAGACAGATGGGCAGACAGAGGTGGTGAACAGAAGTCTAGGGGATCTATTAAGAAGCTTGGTGACGGAGCACCATAGCAACTGGGATAACATATTGCCACAGGAAGAATTTGCATACAACGATTCGGTGAATCGGAGTATAGGAAAAAGTCCATTTCAGATTGTGTATGGGACACAACCAAGGGGATTTTCTGAACTCAGGGAGTCATAACAGGATGCAACTAGCAGTGCTAGCGCTGAAGAATTCGCTGAAGCGATGCAAGAACTTCACAGCAGGGTGAAGCAGTGATTGCAAGACTCAAATCAGGAGTACAAGCACAGAGCCGACCAACGGAAGAGACAACTTCAGTTGGAAGTTGGTGATTTAGTTCTAGCACACTTAAGGAAGGAAAGGTTCCCAAGGGGAACATACAACAAATTGAAAATGAAGAAAATTGGGCCATGCAGAGTCCTCAAGAAATTCATAGAAAATGCATATGAGATTGAGTTGCCGGATGGCATCGGGATATCTCCGATATTTAACGTTTTGGATTTATACCCATACAGGGATGAAGAAATAGAGGTTAGAACTGAGGAACCAGAAATCCAGTGGCAGAAACAAATGATGATTGCATAAAATCCACAGATGGAGTGCATACTAGACAAGCGAGTGGGAAATAAGACCAGGCGGAAACAGTACTTCGTGTACCTGGTGAAATGGAAAAATCACCCAGTGGAAGATTCTAGCTGGGAGACAGAAGCAGTGATATAGAGGCATGGGTAGACCGTGCAGGAGCTCATGGACAGGATCCCATGAAATTTTTCAAGCTGAGGAGTATGATGCAAGAGCATCCACAACACCTCAAGCGAGCCAACACATTGAGAGGAAACAGCTGGACAACGCCAGCACGTATTTTTGAAATACTTTGGAAATTGTTGCGCCGCTCTTTAATGAAGTCATTCATAAAGAAGCACACTTGTATTGTAAAGGGGACCTTGAGCCTTTAATATCACGTCCTTAGTAGATAGGAAGGCAATTAATAGATTTAATGCAGGTAGATGGATGTTTAAGTCTAAATTAGACAGTTTCAGTTTTCGAGAGGGAAAACAGATATAGACACCCTCCTTTGTACATTATAAGGGGATAATTCAAATTCATTCATTCAGGAACAAGAAGAGTAGAGCAAGAAGAGAACCTATGAAGAACACCCATGTACAGATTTGAATTAATAGAATAGAGTCTTTGATTCAATTTCATGTCTGGTGTTGTTTCTCTGTATATGATGTCTATGTCCTCTTGAATGTTTACTTTTTGGTCATGCAATTTCTTTGATATGCTGTGCATGTGATTTCAGAGTTTTAATAGAAGTCTGAGAGTGAAGAGAATGAGTTTCAATTGTTTCTCTATCTGATCCAGGAGATTCATGCATAGAGTGCAGTTGAATTCATTCGCATAGAGTGCGTTGATGAGGCTAGACAGTTAAACCCTTATTCTCGTTCATCCAGAAATTGGTGTAAGTTGGCAAAGTTGTGCAGGAGAAGTGCATATTTAACTTGAAGTCTCAGTTGTTGTTCTGAGCAAAGGAGTAACAACTACTTCTACAAAAAGTGCGCAGAGTCTGAAGAAATTCAACGTTTGGGAAGCTTTTGAACGCTGAAGCGCAAGGAGGGCACAGACAGTCCTCTGAAGGCGTCAGAGTGAATAAGCTCAAGAGGGAGAGTTCCTGTGTGACATCTTTGAAACAAGCACAAAAGATTCGCATCGACGAAGGCATGAGTGAAAGTCCCAAGCACAGGCTTGAAGAACAAGTCATCGTGGAGGCATTGGGTCATTTCCAAGAAGTCCTTCAAGGAGAAGGAGCCAATGGTCAGGATTCGTAGGAGAGATTCGTGAAGTCCCGTCGACCACCAGATCTTGGAGAAGTTGTGAGGGATTTATCCCTTAGGCGCAGGAGGAACCAAGAGCCATCGGGATTTGGCTTATCGGGTTTCACGGAGGCAAGAGTTTCATATTTGTGGAAATAACGATTAGCGATTTCCTGACGTAACATGAGCTGTCGATTGTCGCGAGGACATGTGGCATGAGATCCTGGGAAGTCAGGGTTCGGCGTTCAGGGTTTTCCAATGCAAAGGAATTGCGACATTTGTAATCATGATCATGTGATCCCCGATATAACAGAGAGAGAGGTGACGTGACAAGGAGGTAGTGCATGTGCCATTGGAGTTCGGGGTTCGGAGGTTTGTAGTGTAAGCGGACCGCGACATCGCATGTGTCGATTTCCCGATAGGGAAATCCCTGACAGGAACATAAGCGTTGACTTTTGACCCATCGGGTTTCGAGATTTTGGGCAGCACAAGAACCTCGCACACAAGTTTCGTGATAACGCGAAACCCGATTCCCTGACAAAGCCAAGGGGAGATCGCGGAGGGAGATTTCTGTGGGTAGTGAGAACTCCCGTAAGGAGTTGGAAGAGTGTTTTGACTCTTCGGGCCTGAGTGAAAGAAGGTCCTGGTGGAAGAGGTTTTCCAGTGAGGGGCGACTGCATCATCCTTGGTTAGGCTAGGCTCACTGACTCTTGGTTGTGTTGATGGACACCTCTGTAGTTGAGCAACATAACATTACCATTCAATTATTCCTCCCCTTTCTGAAGGCTTACATTTGTTATATATTTCTTGGAGGAGGCTTGGGAGAGGCTTCTAGATCTTCTAGAGGCCACTACAAATTCAAATCATGTGAGTTCCTAGGCCTTTGATATGAAGATCCAACTCATCCTTCATATATCACCTCATAAATCCTCAATTCTAGAAATCTAATAGTTCCTCGCTTGATGAGCCACTAGTGTCTAGTGAGGGTCTTTCTTGTTGTCCACTGGGTGATCTGCCAGGATGCCAATAAGGGATAAAAAAAGGTTTAATCCTTAGGCAAAATATGTATTTGATATTCTATCCTCTGATGGCTTCCTATTTGGCCTATAGGGTGGAAATTAAAGCTATAACAACCATGTAGCATTTGTTTCCATTATGGTTTTATCTTCCATCCCTTATCTCTTAAGTCATCAGTTCGTGCCTGAGCAGTCAGCCAGGATTCGAATCAATGTTCATCACTTCAATGTTTAAAGACCTATAGATTCAAATTCCATGCTTTTCTATACATGGATGATGAGTGAAGGATAATAATTTTCCCTTCTGTATAACCCTTAATTATCTTTGAGTTGATTGATTCATGAATGAATTTTTAGTCTTTGTGCATTCTTATGAACGAGAACCTCTACGACTTGATTGTTTAAAACTTTGATTTCTCTCTGCTTTTTTAATTTCTTGAACTTGGGTACATCTCTGAATTTTTATTGATAAACTATGCATTGTGGATATATATTGAGGAGATATGTTGATACGGGATTCTCCAAACATTCCTTGCAAACTCTCTAGGTTCTCCTAAGAAGGAAGAACAAGAACTCCTTCTTCGACTAAGACTTCGAGTGACCAACAACAATCTCGTCAGAGGAGATTTTCAAACGAGTCTGTGAATATATCAACTGCAGAACTTGCTCAAGAAAATGCTATGGATGCAACCTTCTTATATAGGTTGCGCATTGATACTCCTACGCTTGAGAATGTAGGGAATACCTCAGGACAAGAGAATATTTTTGGTAATTTTCTTTGATTTTCTTTATTTTTGTTGTATTTTTGTGTATTTAAATTTATGTGAAGTTAAATTTTATAATTAATTTCAAATGTGTGTGTAGACAATGAGTTTAGAGCAAGGGATGACAATGAAAGAGAGAGTGGCTTTCACGAATATTCAAATGTCGGTACAGAGGGTGAAGGTGGATTTAGGAGGTTGCATTATCAAGAAACAAAATATTACACGCTTACATCCACCTATCCTTCGGATGTTGGTGATGAACTTCCTTGGGAAGGGATTATTGAAGAAATGATGCTTGAATGATGCTTAAGTGTTAAAAGGAGGTTGCAAAATGATTTGGTGGTCTTGGAACTCCTTCAAGAGAGTAAACAAAGATTGCAAATTGTTTTGCATTCATTGGAAAACTTTATGGATGCATATCAGAAGATGGGGCCAACCACTGACAGTTTTGTGTATCTAATGAGACAATGGAAGTCAGAGGTGATGGGCCTTGATAAATGAGAGGTAGTAAAAAATAGAGTTTCAAAAGAAGACGCCATTTCGATGTTCAATTTCAAAGAGGGCCCAAAGAGGAAGATGTTGAAGGTGCAATATTTTAAGCACTTTGACATTACAGGACATCTGTATAGCATATTTTTGGCGGCATATGAAAAATTTTCGTGGAAAGATGAGGTTACACACTATTTTTCAAGACACTTTTTTGTAGAGTTTTACTTTCACATGCACCCTGATTATACTAGTCTACCATCCAAATATTATGGGACCGGTAAATGATGTACATATGATCGCAAAGGGGCATATTGAAGTGCAACATTGCCGATGCCTTCACAACCTTTAGTACCTCACCCAACAGGGGTATTGTCTTCACATCTAGAGTTGCAGACTATATCAGAGGTTGGCAAAGAATCCAGGAGTGCATACGGGGAAAATTTGGAAGTGATTTTTTATGGTGTTGATGTTGGCATGAACTATCAACGAGCAAAAGCCAATTCTCGTGCCAAATTTTTTTATAAAACAAATGCGGAGTTAGATACCATGTCAACAGAAGATGTTTTGGAGTATGAAAATTTTTGTCGGGATGGTTGGAAGAAGGTCATTCAAAATGATGACCCGAACCGTAGATTGGTATGTGTTCTATTTAAGAAATTTTTGACGCATTTTATGATAATTTACTTCTAATTCTAGATTTAGATATCATTGTAACTATAGAAATAATCGAGTTGTTATTGCCATTAATTGTAGTTTGAAGATATGTTAAATGAATCTCCAGTAAGTAGGGAACTTGATTCCACAAGTTTAAATTTGGATGGGTTGAATCAGGTATGTGTTTTCTAATAGTTGTTCAATCTCCACTCTTTTGAATAAGAGATCAACAACATTTATAATTGTGTATAATTGTGAACACATTGAATCATTTATTTAGTTCTTAGTTTTGTTTTTCATAGATCCCTATTCCATCTCCTTCTACTTGGGCAGGCTTGTCTCAATTCTCATTGGGAGAGTTTGAAGAGGGTGATAGTTCACATGTATCATTTAATGTCTTAAAATAATTTAAAATTAATGTGTTATAATCATTTAAATTTAATTTTTCAAATTTGAAATGTGTTATATAGGCTAATGTGGAGAAGAGAGTACCCGAGAGTGTTCTTGGGAGGGAGATTGGGATTGAGGAGGAAGCGGAGGAAGAACTTAGATTTGGGAAGGATGTGTCAATTTAGGATGATTCATAAATGTATGTTTTTGACTTTTATTAAATTTTTGTTTTCTCAAATTTTTAGTTTAGCCTTTCCTATTCAACGCTTTGATCAATTATTTTGAAATATATAGAACCCCTAGATAAGTTTATCGTTGCCTTAAATGGTGTACATTCAAACTTATTTAAGGTTAGATCATGATGAAAACCTAATTTTGAACTTGAACATTTGAATATTTGAGAACAGACTCTATCCCACATCAGAAAAGGGAAAGTTTCTAAATTTTCTTCGATTGCATTCCTTTCTTTCTTGTCCAAGAATGACGTAGTATGGAAATTTGTGTTTTGTACATAAAAAAAAGTGAATTCCTTCTTTCCAGGGTATTTCCAAACTCTTAACTAAATTGGTTACTAATCACAAAAACCAACATTCAATTAGATTTACAAATAGGCTCACACATAATTTCAAAGAGAATTTCATTATATATAATATGAATACATCCCATTTAAATGGTTTTGAAGAATGACTTAATATACATGTGGAGATTTGTGTTTTCTTCATGTACATACAAGATTATATGAGAACATCTATTCCATCGCAAAAAGAGGAGATAAGTATTTTCTAGAAGAATGGTTTTTAAAATGGAGATTTGTGAACTTTTTTAGAGAATAAGTAGTTTTTTGGAAGAGTGAATTAATATGAAGATTTATGTGTCCTTTAGTTTGAAAGGGCATCGTGGAATTTGATTATCTAACCACTGCAGAAGAAGTGAAAAGTATTTAACTGCTGAGGAGATTAGTATTTTATTGCTGTGTAAATATGATCAAATAACATCACCTAGGATGAGAATTTCTGAAGGATTTGGGACCTTATCCAGAAGGAGAATTTCACCTAAAGGATTTGAGACTTTATCCACAAGGAGATAAGTATTTCATTGGAAGAATGACTTAATATGGAGATTTGTGAATTTTCTTCATACATAGTTCTATATTTATTTTCAGATTATTATCTAACTCTAAATCACATTTTTTTTTTACCAAGAACACAATAACATCACTTGGGATAAGAATTTCACTTGAAGGATTTGGGACCTTATCCACAAGGAGAATTTCACCTAAAGGATTTGAGACTTTATCCACGAGGAGATAAGTATTGCATTGGAAGAATGACTTAATATGGAGATTTGTGAACTTTCTTCATACATAGTTCTATATTTATTTTCAGATTATTATCTAACTCTAACTCACAATTTGTTTAACCAAGAACATAATTTTGCCCTTTAAATTTTTTAAAGATTTTAGATAAGATTTACAAATTGTTTAAATCACGTACTCTTAATTGGAGAGTAACTATCTTAAATCTATTTAACTGTGGTTGGGTATGCTATTATTTCTTATTGTTTATTTAATATTTAGTTATAGTATATATGCTAATATGTGTTATTTGTTTTTTTATTATTGTTTTTTATTGTTACAGATGTCTAAATTATATTTGGTGGAAAATATGTTTACAATATATTTTGTAGAAAAGAGTATGTTGGAGGATGAGACTTAACTTATTTGGTATGTATGCCAATTTTGTTTTAATCACAATTTTTGAATTCTGTATCATTTCGTATGTTTGAATTGTAAATTTTTAATTTTTGAATTCTGTTTTTTTTTTTTTTTTCCAGGTATAAAGTGATCTATCTTAAAGCAATGGCTTACAGTCCAGAATTTTGGAGTTAAATGTCTTAGTTTTTGTTATCATCTTAAAATGGATGTGGAACTTATGTATTTTACAGTGTAACTATTCAGACTTTGATTATATATATATTTCATAATTTTGGAATTCAAATAACAATTTATTGTTTTATATTTGATTTCTCAAAGTTGATGGAAAACAAAGTGGCAAAGATAACTAGTAATGAACTAATGTTTTGTATATTATCCTTTTTACAATGCATTAAATTAAGCATCAAACTCTTAAATACTTTTATGTTATGTATTAATTTAAATATTTTATTTTATGTTCACCGTGGACTGTCAAAAATATGATTCTATTTACATATCATCAAATAATTTTGGCAGAATAATTTTAGCAGATTAATTTATATTAAACAATTTTTTTTTCTAGTTACTAATGACCTTGTTGGTTACATAGATGCACTTAACCAATAAAAAAAACTAAAGGAAAAACTAAAGGAAAGATAGACATATGAGATCTGCTAAATAAATTGGTTACATAGATGCACTTAACTAATAAAAAAAACTAAAGGAAAAACTAAAGAAAAGATAGGCATATGAGATCATAGATGCACTTAACTAATTAAAAAATTAAAGGAAATATAGGCATATGAGATCTGTTAAATAAATTGGTTACATAAATGCACTTAACTAATAAAAAAAACTAAAGGAAATATATGCATATGAGATGTTAAATAAATTGGTTACATAGATGCACTTAACTAATAAAAAAAACTAAAGGAAAAACTAAAGGAAATATATGCATATGAGATCTGCTAAATAAATGAAAAGAAAAAATTAAAGTGAAATAATACAAGAATGTGTTGTTATTTATCTATTTAAGAATACACAAAGTCAATAATACAAGAATGTGTTGTTGTTTATATATTTAAGAATATGCAAACTCAATAGATGGACAAGAAAACAATGAAGTGCCAAACATACATGATTGTATCATTGCATATCTATTTAAGAATATATGATAATAGACAACACGTTAAATCATGCAAAACTTATTTGAGAATATATGGTAGTAGAAACACTTTAAACATGCAAAGCCTATGCTGGTATCAACTGCACTAAAAGGAAGAAATTCTCATGATCTACCAATTTCTTTTTAGAATACTTGTGTTTGATTTTGGAAGAAGGTAACCAATGTGGAATTCAAAGGAGGAAGTATGCATTTAAGCATTATGTTTTAGACATGCCAAGGAACAACACATACCCCTTGTACAACTCAGATAACATGTATGAAAGAGAATTACATTAGGAAAATGATTTGCAGGCTATGGTTTAGTACTATTCACATAAACCCACATTTTTGTAAGGGTCTTCACTTGACTTTAGGCAAGGTTGTATTAATTTCCTTAACTTTGTTAGAGAGGAGATATATTAATTATAATTTAATTCTAATGATTAACACTTCTAAATAAGTTTACATGAAAATCAACTTAATTATTAAAATGAAGATTCTAAATAATTTCAAATTTTAAATGTAAATCAACTTAATAATTAGAATGAAGATATTGGTATATATATGATATTATTAGTAA
>ML780125.1:410417-424469 GCA_009831015.1 Picea engelmannii | reverse complement strand
AAATTAATACAATATTATTAAAATAAAACGGAAAAAATGCTATTGAAAAAAGTAAGTGTTCAATGGAAATGGTGTTTAACAATTTTTTAGTTTAAAATAAAATGCTCACAGTACAAGAGGTATACAACTAAATTTTTAATGGTGTAATACTCATAAAATAATTTTGATTGGTGTAATGGCTGAAAAACACAGATAAAATATGGTTGAACCATATTTTATCTTTGTTTTTTAAGAATGATCTGGAGTTTTTTATACATACCCTTTTTATAAATATCCTATTTGGAAATATGGTTGAAAATAGTCAAAACAAGTCATCAAATTCTGGAATGTACTTTCAATGAAAAATAAAAAATTCTGGAATATACTTGTGCCACTTGTTTAAAAACATCGTAATGGTATTCCATATTCAATTATTCGTTCATGATCAACTTTGGACATTTTCCATTTTCTAACTTTTTATTTATTGAACTTCTATTAACTTTATGCGTGCTGCACATACCAAATGACTATATTGACAACTTGTGACATCTGACTGATAGCATTGAAAGTGAACATGAGTATCGGTTTGATGGGTTTGTTAAAAAAAATATCCTTTCAATACAATGGATCCTCTTTCATATATAAAACCGTTATCATCAAAATCTTCTAATAGCCTCATCTTTTGTTATGTGCATCGCATCAAATAATATTTCACGTTTTCAGTGTTGTTTATAGGTGCAACCATGACAAAAAAATTTCTTGTAAATAATTGTATATATTGGATAACAAATAGTTCGTGTTATATTATAACACAAGTACATCTACAAGTTATTTGAAAAAATTTAAACATAAAAATTACCTTCTCTAACAAGATCAAAAACTCTATCGCCATCAACTGACACTATAGTTTCATTTGATTCCATATCCTCTGAGCTTTCAAGTGGAATTTTCCCTTTTACATTAAGTTCGGTATGTCTCCAAGCTTTAACATATCCTACATTTTCATTTTCGCAAATATCTATGGATTCTATGTCCTCTATGCAAACTGAAAAAAAAAACAAGACTCATTTATTCTATCAAATGAAAACACATTTTGAAAACGTTTTGTTTTAATTGAATGTATTTTTGGTGTCCCAGATATTGTACTGGCGTCATATGAGATTGATTTATTTACATATTGGATTCCAACATACCAAAAAAACCTGCACAAGACAAGAACTTGTTAACTTGAAATCTCTCAAGAAAATGATTGAAGTTTGAATATAAATTTGAACACGTTCAAATAAAAATATCGTGTGTACATGTGTAACATTTATATATAGACACACCTACGCACATCCCTTGATGGATTATATTCATGGATTAGCGCCATTTTGCACCATTCAACAACTTGTTCAGTGGATTCAAATCGATCGTCATGGGGATTCATCTGATACCTTCAAAGTGCTCATTTTATACATGCCCCTACACTGTCGTGCTGACCTTTTCCATGACCAGTCTAAAAAAAATTCCAATAATGTGTAATGTTTAATTTTTTATGAAGACAACATAACCAATAGAATGATTGTGAAGATTTGAACTGACCTTCATACCCATATGACCATATCCAATGTCGATCGAATCTGATTTCACGTTCTTTAAATGGATCATAAAATTGATCAAAACAATGTTGTACATAATGTGTGTCGTGTGATCGATCATCACGTATATAAAAGTGATATTCTTTAATAACATGTCGATTGTTGTTGGTTTTTTCTATGTTATCAAGACTCCATTGAACATGTCTATATAGAACGTGGACAAATATCGTGACTTGATCAGAATGATAATATTCACTTTGTATTTCTTTTTGTGCAGCGAATGTGTAATTCTATGCAAAATCAACCACAGACAAAATTGTCCCTAGTGGAAACACTTCATGGGATTGTTTGAATTGTATATCTTGCCATCGATCTTTATGTGAATGCTTGGTGTATTTATAATTTTCTTCCTCAAACTTCTTCAAAAAATATATCGCACATATTTTATCTACCTTCAAATCAATCCTTTTGGAAATAACATTTGAAGAATGTGGAGCTGTTTTGTTGATATATTCATATCTCTTCCAATTGACTCTTATATTAGAAAATGATTGATCATTCATATCAATATGATACTTTGAATGAAACAAACTTAGATTTCCACAACGATCACATTTATTTCCACCAACACATTTTTTTTTGTAAAATAAATCATCATCTTTTCTTTCACATAGAATTTCATATATAAAAACACAGAATGTGGAAGGAGGAGGTGGACTTGGCCATTAAATTTTACCAAAATCCAAGAAAGTGTCATAATACAACTCAAATTCCACATGATAACGACAACAACAAGTGTCATGAACAATGATGGGTTTAACAAACCATGGGTTTTGTTGCACAAATGTATTGATGGAAATTTTAACTTCTTTGTGCTCTTCTTTGAACTTATTGAACAATTATATTTGTGTCATTGGCAATATATGTTTCGGATGTTCTTCATATTTTTTTCGTGCTATTATTCATCACAACACATCCATTTTATGTGGTGAAACACGAGATTCTTTCAACCAACAATTACGGGCCAATTCTTTAACATTTTTTGCAAGTCTATCTTTGTAGGGTTGTCTAGAAATCATTGTCCAAAAGACGAGTTCATCATTTGCATCTATTTGCAATCGAAATTTTCTATGTTTGTGCAATGTTTTTCTTGACGTTCTCGTCATTTTTTCTATGTGTCTTGTCAAACGATCTTTTGTATTGCTAGATGAAACAACTGTTGTTTGTATCACTCTATATGCAACACATACATCTTCTTTTTCAATATTTTCCAAAAGATTTTAATACACTAGTTATATTGTTAAAGACATTCTGTTTCACCTTTGTATCCTTTGTCGAATTTTGAATACCCAATAATGATGTAGATTATTTTAAATTTCTTGACTTCATTAGACAGAGTAAAAGTTGAGCTTGTACTGTTACTGATTCATCTTTTAAAAAAGTATTTTACATATTCTTAGTTCGATATCTTATATAATTATTATCTTTTTTCTTCCCAAATTTGTCAGTATCAACATTTTCTAATATTTCATCATCAATGTTGATAGATTCTCCTGCATATTTCAAGTGAAAGTTTATATTAAAAAACATAACCTGAACACAAATGCACTAAACTATATATACTTGAGTGAGGCAGGAGCATCGCCAACTCAGCAAGCGAGCCAACACATCAAGCGGAGACCAGCTAGATAAGCGCACCCAAATTTTTTGAAAAAGTTCTTTGGGATTGTAGCCCAAGTTTTAAATGATCCTTTATGAAGGAGCGCCTTTTGTATTGTATCATACCTCAAGCCATACGCTCTTGCTTGAATTAGATAGAAGGCATTTAATAGATTTAATGTAGGTAGATAGGATTTTATTTCCAGATTAGACAGTTTTAGAGTCTGAGAGGGAAAACGGATATAGACACCCTCAATTGTATCATTGTAACATTAGCAAGAATCAAGCATTCAGAAGAGAAGAGCAAGCAGAGAAATTGTGAAGAACACCCATGTATAGATGTTGAATTAATAGAATGAATTTCTGATTCAAATTCATGGCTGGTGTTGTTTCTCTGTGTATGTGTGCTATGTGCTCATGAATGTTTGTTTTTTTGGTTATGCATTTGCTTTGTATATGCTGTGCATGTGATTTCAGGGTTTAAATTGAAGTCTGAGAGGAAAGAGAATAAGTTTCAATTGTTTCTCTATTTGAGCCAGGAGATTCTTGCAAGGAGTGCAGTTGAATTCATCCACAAGGAGTGCATTGATGAAGGCTCGATAGTCTAACTTTTGTTCTTATTTGCCCAGAAGTTGATGTGGGTTGTTGAAGCCGTGCAAAGGAGTGAGAAGGTTGGAGAAGTAGAAGTCTCAATTGTTAATCTGAGCAAAGGGAGATTGAAGACTACTGCTACAGGAGTTGCACAGAGTCTGAAGTATTCAACACTTAAGGTGGTTGAATATCAAGCGCAAGGGGTGTGCGAAAGTTTTCTCTGAAGAATCAGAGTTGAAAAGCTCAAGAGGTGTAGCACCTTCGTGGGTTCGTCAAAGGAAAGCACTGGGAGCTATGCGTGGACGTTTCAAGAACGAGTTCCAAGTGAATGCTTTGAAGGGCGAAGTGCGATAAGGAACACTTAGTCATTTTTGAGAAATCTCCAAAGAGGAGAATTCGACGGTCAGGGTTCACAGGAAACATTGGTGAAATCCCGACAGCCATCAGATCTCGGGAAAGTTGTGCAGGATTTTTAAGCATAGAAAACGAGAGAAGGAGCCAGGGAGTCATCGGGACTTGACTCGTCGGAAGATCGGGTTTTCTGCGGTTGTGAAACTCTTGTAGAAAGGAATCACGATCCGCGAATTCCCGAAAGGATCTCAACCGTGGATCACAATAGGGACATGTGGCAAGAGATCCCAAGGATTGTCAATCAGAGATCGGGGATTCCGGAGACAGGAGCCTTGTAAGTTGACATCGCTATTTCCTGAGAAGATCAGAGCTGTTGGTTACAACAGGGATACGTGGCGCGAGATCCCGGAGAGTCGGGATTCGACATTTCGGGGTTCTCGCATACAACAAAATCGTAGCAGGAGAAACCGCGATTTCGCAAAACGCGACGGTCCCACAGTCACATCATTCTAGAGGAGGACAAGTGTCGGGAGGTCATCTCTGCAGGGAGACGAAGACAGGTGGCATCAACATATCGTGAGCTCGGAGGTTCGTGAGTTGGAGCCACAAAGTTTAGCGTCAAAGTCTGCGAGGTCGCGAGAGGCGATATCTCCATAACCATTGGTTAGCCTGTGAGACCGCAGAGTACAGTAAAGGAGGACAGGTGGCATCGGAAGTTGGGGATCGGAGATCCCAGATGCATGAGTTCTATGCTGATCGAAATCGCGAATTCTGAAATCCCGATAGGGAATATGGGCCTTAGTCTTGTGGACTGGCGGGTCACATGCGAGGAGAGTTAGGCAAAGGGGTTAAAGAGCGTAGCAGACCATCAAAGATCAGGAATCGAGGATTCTCACTAGCAGTGACCCACGACAGCGTGAGTACCAATTTCCCGACGGGGAAATTCCCGATAGATAGTAAGGAAGCCGTGGGTGAATACTATATCGGGTTTCGGGGATTGTGAGACCTGAGTGCAGGACTTGCGATCACGAGAGGTACGATTTCCCGATAAGGCAACCGAGAGGTCATAAAGAACATCTTGTGGGGTATAAGAGTCCCGATAAGGGATTTGAAAGAGCATTGGAGCTCTTCAAGCCTAGGAAAACCGAAGGTCCTGGTGGAAGCGGACGTGCCCCGGGTGGCCGTTTGGACCAAGTGGTATCAGAGCTCGATTGAATATTGGTTTTCTATAGCAGAGAGAGAGAATCCACCATGCCTCCAAGGAGAGAAAGATAATCGCCTGATCCAAAGGATAGGGATGTGCGAAGAAGAGGTAGGCCGACTAGAAATCCAGAGCTAGAAAGACAAATGAGAGATCTCCGAGCAAGACTCGAGGAGATGGAGACAACGCAGAGATGCACAACAAATGATGGAGATTTGAGCGACTCTGAAGACAAATTTGAAGCCGAACAACAGGGAGAAGTTGCAGCTGAAGATGCAGCCAACGAGCGGTTAATTAAGGCTATCGCTCGGATGAGTTCGAAGACAAAAATGGACATTCCAACTTATGAAGGAATTCTGGATGCAAAAGAGTTGTTGGATTGGATCAGAGCTCTTGACACCTACTTCGATTATGAGGATATTGAAGAGGATAAAAAGGTATGGCATGCTGCCACGAAATTGAAAGGACACGCAGCATTATGGTGGGATGAACTTCAAGCAGATAGACGTTCCAAAGGCAAACAAAAGATCAAAAGATGAGATCGAATGATTGCAAAGATGAAGGAAAATTTCATCCCAAGGGATTATCAGATCACATTGTTCAGGAGAATGCAGAACCTGAGACAAAAGTTGATGAAGGTAAAGGAATATACCGAAGAATTCTATGAGCTCAATATCAGAGCAGGTCATCAGGAGAGCGATGATGAAAAAGTTGCCAGATACATGAATGGCTTAAGATATGATATCCAGGATGAAATGAGTATGACAACCATCAGAACGGTTGAAGATGCGTATCAGATGGTGTTGAAGGCATAAGAGAAGTTAAGCCGTAAGCCAGCACAACGAGGCCAAGGCAAGAGCCAGCCAAGGGGAAAATCAGTTGCCTAAGATAGGTTCCAGAAATCTAAAGATGACTGGAAGAAGCCTCAAATAAGAATGGAAAGAGGTGGAAGTTCTCAGCGAGGCCAGCACGCTGGACAATGAACGTAGCAGGCAGAACAGAGCGGAGGATACGTTGATAACAATACTTTTCCCCGTACCAGAGGTAGAGGAAGAGGCAGAGGAGGAGTCATCACATGTTACACATGTGGGAAAAATGGACACAAGGCGGTTGATTGTCCAGATAGGAAGATAGATAAAGGATAAGCTCACATCGTCGAAGCACAGAGGCGAGCTGCTGAAGCAGAAGACAAAAGGTCATTAATGATGCGTAAAGTTCTCTTAACACCCAAGAAGGAGGTGGAGGACATAGCTCAGAGAAGCAGACTGTTCAGAACCACATGCAAAACCAAAGACAGGAAGTGCAAGGTCATTGTGGATAGTGGAAGCACCGACAATCTCGTTTCAACTGAAATGGTGGAGAAATTAGAGCTGGAGATGACTGATCACCCGAGTCCATATAAAGTTTCATGGTTGCAGAAGGGACATCAGGTGAGTGTCACTAAACAGTGCTTAGTGGACATCGAGATAGGAGGATATAATGATAAAATTCTCTTTGATGTTATTCCTATGGATGTGTGTCATTTATTGCTAGGCAGACCATGGCAATATGACAGAAACGCAATTCATGATGGGAAGATGAATACGTACACTTTAGAGAAGAATGGGAGAAAAGACATGTTACTTTCGATAAAAGATAAAGATGTGAAACCGGAAGTGAACAATAGGGTACTTCTCATGAGTGGGAAGGAACTTCTTGCAGAGGTAAAGAAGAAAGAAGATCCACAATTCTTTGTGGTCAGAAAACCGAAGGTTGTTTTGACCAACACAAGAGTGGATGATCTACCTGAGGAAATTCAAGAACTGCTGGAAGAGTTCGCTGATATAGTGGTGGACGAATTACCTCATTCGTTGCCACCGATGAGGAGTGTGAGTCATCATATAGACCTCATACCAGGAGCTAGTTTACTGAACAAAGCAGCGTACAGGTTGACACCACAGGAGAATGAGGAAGTCAAAAGGCAGGTGCAGGAATTGCTGGATAAAGGACTGATCAGGGAGAGTTTAAGTCCGTGTGCCATTCCAATGGTACTAAGTCCAAAAAAAGATGGAGGTTGGAGAATGTGCATTGAATCTAGAGCCATTAACAAGATAACCATCAGGTATAGGTTTCCATTGCCATGGATGGATGACTTGATGGACTGTCTAAGTGGAGCCAAATTTTTTTCAAAAGTGGATTTGAAAAGCGGATACCATCAAATTTGCATGAGGGAAGGCGATGAGTGGAAGACAACCTTCAAAACCAATGAAGGGTTGTACGAATGGATAGTCATGCCATTTGGTTTGACGAATGCATCAAGTATATTCATGAGGCTGATGAATGAAGTGCTGAAGGAATTCATTGGTAAGTTTGTCATTGTTTATTTAGATGACATATTGATTTTCAGCAAAACAAAATAAGAGCATCTGAAGCATTTAGTTGCAGTAATGAGGAAGCTACAACAAGAGAAGTTGTTGATCAATGTGAAGAAGTCTTCATTTATGAAGAAAGAACTCATTTACTTGGGGTTTGTCATATCGGAAAATGAATTGAAGTTGGATCCAAGTAAAGTGGAGGTAATTAAAAATTGTCCATCACCAAGAAATGTTTTTGAGGTGAGAATCTTTCATGGATTGGCAAGTTCCTACCAAAAATTCATTAGGAATTTCAGTGGAATTAGCGCATAAATGATGGACATAGTCAAGAAAAGACATAAATCTTTTCATTGGACTGAAGAGGTAGAGAATAGCTTCAATCTGTTGAAGCGAAAGATCACCGAACAACCGGTTTTGGTGTTGCCGGATTTTATGAAGACATTTAAGGTGAAATGTGATGCAAGTGGATATGCCATAGGAGCGGTCTTGAGCCAGGAGAACAGACCAATAACATATTTTAGCGAGAAGATGGATGAGGCAAAAGTAAAGTACTCAACGTATGATAAAGAATTTTATGCCATCATACAGGTCTTGAAGAAGTGGAGGAATTACTTGATCCCAAAGGAGTTTGTATTGTATAGTGATAATCATGCATTACAGTTTGTGACTCAACAGGAGAAACAAAATCAGAAACATGATAAATGGGTAGAGTATATGCAGAATTTTACATTTGTAATTAAACACATTTCAGGGACTGCTAACAAAGTGGCTGATGCTTTGAGCAAGAAGTGTTTGTTGTTGCAGGAGTTTCGAGTCAAGACCTTGGGTTTTGAAAACCTTAAGGACATGTATGCAGGTGATGCTGATTTTGCAGAAGCATATGAGGCAGCTGAGAATCTAGTTCTCAGAGACAGAAGCCCGTGGATGGATTACATGATCCAAAATGGACTGTTGTTCAGAGGAAACTAGTTATGCATTCCGAATTGCTCCATGAGGGAGAATCTGCTAAAAGAAAAGCACAGTGGCGGATTACCAGGACATTTTGGCCACGATAAGATGTTTGCAAAGTTGAGCAAAGCACACTTTTGGCCAAAGATGTGAAAAGATGTCAAGAAGTTTGTTGACAGGTGCAGAATTTGTCAGCATTCAAAGGGTAGAAAGTAGAATACATGATTCTATCAATCCTTACCCATACCTGAGAGGCCATGGGATGAAATCAGCATGGATTTTGTATTGGGATTACCGAGGACACAAAGAGGACATGATTCGATCTTTGTGGTGGTGGACAGGTTTTCCAAAATGGCACATTTTATTCCATGCCAGAAAACCAGCGATGCGACTCATATTGCGAATTTGTTCTTCAAGGAAATTGCTAGACTTCATGGTTTACCCAGAAGCATAGTATCGGATAGGGATACAAAGTTCATTGGACATTTCTGGAGGACACTCTGGAAGAAGATGGGGACTAACTTGATGTTTAGTTTAGCCTATCATCCTCAGACGGATGGGAAAATAGAGGTGGTGAATTGAAGTTTGGGAGATTTACTCAGAAGCCTAGTGACAGAGCACCACAACAGTTGGGACAATGTGTTGCCACAGGCAGAATTTGCTTACAACGATTCAGTGAACAAAAGCACATGCCAAAGTTCGTTTGAGATTGTATATGGCAGAAAACTAAGGGGAGTATCTGAACTGAGGGACTCAGAGTAGATCGTGACAAAGAGTGCAAGCGTTGAAGAATTCGCAAAGGTGATGGAAGAACTTCACAGTAGGGTGAAGCAACGATTGCTGGAGTCAAACCAGGAATATAAACGTAGAGCGGATCAATATTGGAGACAAATTCAGTTTGAAGTTCGTGATCTAGTTTTGGCACATCTAAGGAAAGAAAGGTTCCCAAGGGGAACATACAACAAGCTAAAGATGAAGAAAATTGGGCCATGCAGAGTCCTGAAGAAAATGGGAGAAAACGCTTATGAGATTGAATTGCCGAATGAGATAGGAATATCTCCAACATTCAATGTCTCAGACTTATATCCATATAAGGCTGAGGAAGCAGGAGCTAGAAGTGATGAACAACCGGAGATCTAGTGGCAGAAGCAGATGCCGATTGCAGAAAAGCCACAGATGGAGAGTATACTTGACAAGAGAGTCAGCAAAAGGACCAGACGGAAACAATACTTCGAGTATCTGGTGAAATGGAAGAATCACCCAGAGGAAGATGCCAGCTGGGAGACAGAAGTAGTCATTCAAAAGCATGGACAGACCATGCAGGAGTTCATGGACAGGAGCCCATGAAAGTTTTCAAGTAGAGGAGTATGATGCAGGAGCATTGCCAACTCAGCAAGCGAGCCAGCACATCAAGCGGAGACCAGCTGGATAAGCACACCCAATTTTTTTGAAAAAGTGCTTTGGGATTGTAGCGCAAGTTTTAAATGATCCTTTATGAAGGAGCGCCTTTTGTATTATATCAGACCTCGAGCCATACGCTCTTTTCTGAATTAGATAGAAGGCATTTAATAGATTTAATGCAGGTAGATAGGATTTTATTTCCAGATTAGACAGTTTTAGAGTCTGAGAGGGAAAATGGATATAGACGCCCTCAATTGTATCATTGTAACATTAGCAAGAATCAAGCATTCAAAAGAGAAGAGAAAGAAGAGAAATTGTGAAGAACACCCATGTACAGATGTTGAATTAATAGAATGAATTTCTTATTCAAATTCATGGCTGGTGTTGTTTCTCTGTGTATGTGTGCTATGTGCTCATGAATGTTTGTTTGTCTGGTTATGCATTTTCTTTTTATATGCTGTGCATGTGATTTCAGGGTTTAAACTGAAGTCTGAGAGGAAAGAGAATAAGTTTCAATTGTTTCTCTATCTGAGACAGGAGATTCTTGCAAGGAGTGTAGTTGAATTCATCCGCAAGGAGTGCGTTGATGAAGGCTCAATAGTCTAACTTTTATTCTTATTTTCCCAAAAGTTGATGTGGGTTGTTGAAGCCATGCAAAGGAGTGAGTAGGCTGGAGAAGAAGAAGTCTCAGTTGTTAATCTGAGTAAAGGGAGATTGAAGACTGCTGCTGCAGGAGTTGCACAGAGTTTGAAGTATTCAACACTTAAGGTGGTTGAATATCAAGCGCAAGGGGTGTGCGAAAGTTTTCTCTGAAGAATTAGAGTTGAAAAGATCAGGAGTTGTAGCACCTTCGTGGGTTCGTCAAAGGGAAGCACTGGGATCTGTGCGTGGACATTTCAAGAACGAGTTCCAAGCACAGGCTTTGAAGGGCGAAGTGCGAGAAGGAACACTTAATCATTTTTGAGAAATCTCCAAAGAGAAGAATTCGACGGTCAGGGTTCACAGGGAAGATTGGCGAAATCTCAACAGCCGTCAGATCTCGGGAAAGTTGTGCAGGATTTTTAAGCATAGCAAACGAGAGAAGGAGCTAGGGAGTCATTGGGACTTGACTCGTCGGAAGATCAGGTTTTCTGCAGTCGCAAAACTCTCGTGGAAAGGAATCGCGATCTGTGAATTCTCGAAAGGATCTCAACAGTGGATCACAACAGGGACATGTGGCAAGAGATCCCAAGGATCGTGAATCGAAGATCGGGGATTTCGAAGACATGAGCCTTGTAAGTTGACATCGCGATTTGCGATTTCCCGAGAAGATCAGATCCATTGGTTACAATAGGGATATGTGGTGCGAGATCCCGAAGAGTCGGGATTCAGCATTTCGGGGTTCTCACATACAACGAAATCGTAGCAGGAGAAACCACGATTTCGCAAAACGCGATGGTCCCACAGTCACATCATTCCAGGGGAGGACAAGTGTTGGGAGGTCAGCTCTGCAGGGAGACGACGACAGGTGGCATCGACATATCGTGAGCTCGGAGGTTCACGAGTTGGAGCCACAAAGTTTAGCGTCAAAGTCTGCGAGGTCACGAGAGGCGATATCTCCATAACCATTGGTTAGCATGTGGGACCGTAGAGTACAGTAAAGGCAGACAGGTGGCATCAGAAGTCAGGGATCGGAGATCCCAGATGCATGAGTTCTACGCTGATCGAACTCGCGAATTCTGAAATCCTGATAGGGAATATGGGCCTTAGTCTCGTGGACTGGCGGGTCACATGTGAGGAGAGTTAGGCAAAGGGGTTAAAGAGTGTAGCGGACCATCGGAGATCGGGAATCGGGGATTCTCACGAGAAGTGACCCACGACAGCGTGAGTATCGATTTCCAGACGGGGAAATTCCCGATAGAGAGTAAGGAAGCTGTGGGTGAATACTATATCGGGTTTCGGGGATTGTGAGACCCGAGTGCAGGACTCGCGATCACGCGAGGTCCGATTTCCCGATAAGGCAGCCGGGAGGTCATATAGAACATCTTGTGGGGTATAAGAGTCCCGATAAGGGATTTGAAAGAGCATTGGAGCTCTTCGGGCCTAGGAAAACAGAAGGTCCTGGTGGAAGCGGACGTGCCCCGGGTGGCCGTTTGCACCATTGAGTGTTCATCTTGTATTATCTAAATTTATGTACATACCTATAGGTGATTCGACTTCTGCTTCAATTTCGGTTTCAACGTCTTCTGCTTCAATTTTGGTTTCAACACCTTCTACTTCAATTTCGGTTTCAATGTCTTCTTCGACATTATGAGACAAATCTATTTATGTTTTTTGAAAAACATCAGATTGTAATTACAATCAATTATATTATTTACAATATTTTAAATTTGAATTCTATACTTTGAATTTTGTACTTTCTGAATATAGTCCCAATGTGTGTCTTTTTTTCGATCATCATATGTGCATGCATACCTAGTTGAACTTCTTTTTGTTGAAAATCTCTATTGAAATTATCATCGTTTATTTCTTCAATATTTGCACGTTCTCATTTTTTTCTCCAATAATGCTCTTTCCTTTGTTCGTTTTGGTGAGTATCATCTTGATTGCGATCAATTTTTCTCTTGTGCAAAATTTTGTTTCCCATGACTTTTATAGTTATCTGTAAAATATATGTTCAACAAAGACTTCACTTTGAAAAAATGCTCAACATTTATCTTTCAACATATAAATTGTTATTCCAATAAAAACTTGAACAAGCATCAATTACCTTATTCAACAAAAACCAAAAAGATGATTCGAAACTTTGTTTAGGTGCTCTAGAAAACCATCCTGTATCGATATCGATCCTTCGATTAAGCCTATGGAACAAAGGGAAGAAATAAATAAAGAAAAGAATACAGCTACAATCAGTAATAGAAATTCTTTGAAATCCCTATCCCTGAGCTCATATATGTCCGTCCATCTGATGAATTGAGTTAAATGTGTTCGCTCGAAAGCGTATTTATACGATTTCGCGCGAAATGAAACTATACAACGTGTCTTTTCATTTTTTTTGACCGACGGAATTTTCTCAACACACTTTTCTGCCGAAAGAAGTTTTTTTCAGCCGAAAACCTTGAAAACCGTGCTCTTTTGACAGTTTCCATTAAAAATTAGTCTTTTGGCCGAAATAATATTTTTTTGGCCAAAAGAGTTTTTTGGTTGAAAAGATGAAATTGGGACTGAAAACAAAAAATAGAGAATTGACCCAAGCTTACTTGGACTTCAGAGGTTGCAGACTCCTACAAATACTGAGAATTTGGTTTCGAAAATGACACCAACATTTCCAAAATTGAATCTACTTTCAATTCCTACAATTTGTTTTCTTTTTCATTATTTTCATCTAATTTTATTTAATTTTTTTAAAAAATCACTGCATAATATTTTCAGCTGACATTATGATTCGGTGAAATGAAATATCGGTATCTCTAACAATATACAGTGAAAAATTTAGAAAAACCTATATTCATAATCCTTAAACTGTTCTTTTCAAAAGGGTATATTTAGATTTTACTTTTAAGTAAAAATTAAGATAGATCCAAGGTGTAGAAAAACATGTGTTTAAAATCTGTAACGTTTTCATCTTGGTCAACTTAAAAAAATTCTAGAAATTATAATATTCATCCGTTAGATTCAAAATTATAGTCATAATAAAATGGAGTCTCTGTAGATTGTTGCAATATATTTCATTTCTTAAAAACATAAGTTTAATAATAGATACATTGTTGTGGGAAAACATAACTCAGTATCATTCCTTTCATGTTTAAGGAACATACTGTTAAACAATTGTCAAATTGACATATCAAATATTGATAAAATAAAAATAAAAAATAGTCATTGGAAAGCTAACAAAATTCTTCACAAGTTTTGTTTTTACTGTAAAGTGAAATTCTAAAAAAAAAAAAAACTTTTGTATGCCGGAAGTTGAAGAACTTGTGAAAATACAATTTTTTTTTTTCTCATAAAA
>ML780125.1:343940-408248 GCA_009831015.1 Picea engelmannii | reverse complement strand
TAATAATAATCTTTTTTTAAGGTTACGGCCAAATCAAATACCAAATTAGTGTATGAGACTCTCTTGTTTGTGAGACAAGGGATCCCCTCTACCCAACGATTTGACTAGTAAAATCTTGATATATTTTTATAATAATGAAATAAAATAATATACCACATAATCATATTATAATAAATCTCAAAAACATATTAACAATTCAAATAAATAAATAATAAATATATTTTTTCCTATTTTTAATCCATGCTAGTTTTTTTTGACACATTACATGAATACTTATTTCATATTATTTATTACTTTAACAACTTTGTCCGTAATGTATCGTCATATAAAATATTATTTCATGACTAGTTAGTTGTAGAGCATCCAAAGTCCGCATGATTTCAGTATTATCGTGATTTTTTACAATAACTTTGCAAACAACCATGTCTCTTCCTTCGATAATAATATTATAAAACAATGTCAATAAAATCTAAACTAGAAATTGCCATGTGGTGTAAATATTAGTGAAAAGGTACGTAAACAAGTGTTGTGTGGCACTGTCTAGTGAATGATTGATTTTATTGTATATTTTATTTTGTTTTTTATTTCATGTATTTATCATTTATTTAATAGTTAATTTGTTGAGTTAATTAAAAGTTAATTTATTTAGAAATATTATTCTCAATTTATAGTTGTAGATCGTGGACAAGTGCAAAATATGTTCAGATGTATTAATTTAATACCATTTAAAAATTAAATAGTTCAAATTCGTTTGTGGCAATGTCATAGCCAAAGAATACATAGCCACAACCAAATTCTATGAATGCTTTCTTTTTATTTATTTTTCAACATTATAGTTTCTCCTAATCCTGTTCATGTTATGCTATTTTTACTAATTAAATATATTTAAAAAATGAATATTTATAACAAATAATAAATAGAATATTTATTATCAACTATCTAACATTATCTAAAAACATTATTTTCAAATATTAAATTATTAATATCAAATATTAGTATTGTACAATTTAATTACATAAAATTATTAAAGGATGTTAAATCTCTTATTTAAAAAAAATATTGAATTAAACAAAACAAATCCTTTTTAAATTCTATATTTAAAAATATTAAAATAAATAATCATTTACATTAAATATATATTTTTTATAATTTTTTTTTTAAATTTTATATTTAAAAATATTAAAATAAATAATCATTTACATTCTATTTTTATAAACATTTAAAATTTTATATTTAAAAATATTAAAAGAAATAATTATTTACATTAAACATGTATTTTTATAAAATATAAATATTAATTTTTAAGTGCATTATTGAATCATATACATAACATAAATTAAGATGAAATTATAATTATGTTTATGTTTATATTTACAAATATTAAAATAAAAGTCAAGAAATCTGAATGATAAGTACGTTAGATATTACTAAATTTTAGATTTAAAATATTGAAATAAATAATTATCACACCACATTTTCTCCTTAAATTTTGATTTGACATTTTTTGTAATAGTATCTTTATTCTGCAAAATGGTTTCTTCCATGAATCCCCAATAGTTTAGCCAAGACCGAGCGTTTTTATTCCATCCTCGCTTGAGTCGATGGTGGTTATGACTTGAATTTGAAGAAATTTTTGGTAGCCTCTTGTCTTCCATGTTGTTTAACTTGTTCTTATACATTAGGTATCTAGTCATAGCCATGCTCTCAATGGGGGAGAGGCTTGTTTCTAAGAGGAGGATGGGATAAGATGTATTTCCTTTAATTTTGAGATTATAGGTTATAAATTCTTTTGTATTTGCTCTATCTTTCTCCAGGATTCACGAGGGATACTACAACCCTAGAATTCACATCCATAAAGAATAACATGTGTAAAAAGAGTCTCAAAAAATAGTTTCTTCTTATCCCAACTCCAAAGATCAACGGATTTACAATAAGCTTTCCATCCCCCAATAATCCTTTTCTCAATGCTATAATTCCAATTGAACTTGTGGTGAATATCAATTCCAAGATATTTGTATGAAGTCACTTCCTCCAAATTGTTGTTGTCATATACAAAGGTATCATAAGGGATCTTATTGGATTTAATAATCATGACCTTAGTCTTATCAGTACTAACAGTCATACCCATATTGGAGCAAAAAACCTTGATGATTCTTAGTTGGTTTTCAAGATCATGGGGACTCCTTTCCATAAGAACAATATCATCGGCATAAAGAAGAATATTGATGACTATACCAGTGAGAGTAAGGCTGACACAACCTGCTTTTTCCAATCATTCTTCTAACTTATCAATGTATATGCCAAAAAGGGTAGGGGACAAGGGACAACCTTGTTTGACTCTGATATTGCAGTTAATCTCTTTTGACTAGCCCTCAATGTTTTTAAACTTAGCAATAACTTTCTCATACATCCTTATTGCAGTAGCCCTCGACTGGAGAGGCACTTTTATCTCTTCTAACCTATTCCAAAGGTTTTTCCTAGGAACCATGTCAAAAGATTTTTTAAAGTCAACAAAACAACAAAAAAGATTGGTTTTAGTATTGCAGAACTCCTCTGCAATGATCCTAAAGGTAACAGGATGGTCCATCGTTGAATGATATCTCCTAAACCCAACCTAGCCTTTATATCTTTTACCGTGACTTTCTAGCCAAAGGCTAGTCTTCTTTTCCAAAATAATTCCATAAAGCTTGGCTAAAATCAGGCTAACCATAATGGTCCTATAATTAGAGGGAATTTTTCTATCCCCATTTTTAAAAATAGGAACAATGAGGATTTGCGTCCATGGTTTAGGGAATCCTTGCATGACTGCTAAATTGAAGAGCTTGTGTATGTGAGGGATAAGGATTGACCCTCTAATTTTAAAAATTTCATCTTGGTAGCCTTCAATGTCCTTAGCTTTCCCATTTGCAAGTTGCTTAACCCGGAACTCTATGTCATCTAAAGAAAAAACTTCTTCCTTTGTAGGGACAATAGGATTGGTGTCCATGGCATTAGGGAACTCATAAAGAATTTTAAGGTAGGAATTATAGTCCCTTAAGGAAATCCTATTATTTTCTTTAGTATTGAAATTTATAATTTGGCTCCGGAACTTCTTACGATCCAACTTGTATAGTTGTGAAAGTTACTATTGCCTTTTATTGATATAGTATCTTTTTTTCCTTTTAATTAGGGATTTGTACGTATTGATCTTATTGAGTTTTAACGACTCATTAGAAGCATCCCTAATGACTTTCCTAGAAATTTTATATTCTTTATCATACCAAGGGTTGGTCATTCTATTAGTCTTTTTATAGGACACCTCAAAAGAGAACTTGTTAATAGAAGTGGAAAGGGTAGCTGTAAAATTATGATAGAGTTCTTCAATGTTTTCCTTATAAGTTAGGAGGTTTAATTTACTATTTAAATAATTTAAGAAAATGTCAAATTTACTTTTGTCAAAGCGCAAATTCCTTTGATTATCAGAATTATCTTCAATGGTGCTCCTATGCATGGAAAATTTTAGAGTTAGGGTTAAAGGTTTATGATTATAATCAGGCTCATGGTCATTTCAAAGGTCAAAAGTTGTTATTTGGTTGGAAATGGGGATATCATATATCACATAATCTACAACACTACTACCTAGCCCATGAATACAAGTCATCTGGTTGGATTTTGGCCACTTCATTACTCCATTGCAAATTATTAGGTCTTGAGAGATGTAGATCTTAACCAACTCAGTACCAAACAAATTCTAAATTAGGTCTTCAAATCTTTTTTTGTAGCTATTAGATAAAACAAGGTCCTCATATATCCATAAAGGATTATGGTTGGAGTCATTACTTAAAAGATTAGCTTGTTTAGTTATAGTCCTAGCATTAAAGTCTCCTAGAAGGAGGATATTACCTTCATTTTTCAAATTATAAATATCTTGTTCTAAATTATTATAGGGACACTTTTCATCTAGATTATTTTTCTTATAAAAAGTAAAATTAATAGGTGCAAAATAACAAATTTCTATATACATCTTCTTTGGTGTCTGAAATTTCTATCCAAATGTATTGATTAAGAGGGTCAATCTTATGAAGTTGAATGTGAGGAGAAATACTCTTTCTAATATAACAAGATATGCCTTCTATCCCTCTACAGTGGGATTTTTTGTTCCATGCCGACCACAAGACAAATCCTTCCATGTTAGGGACCTTAGACTCCTCATGCTCCCAAGTTTCAACGAGACAAATAATATCAATATCACTCAGGATCCAACTTATCATAGAACCTTTACACCATGGAAATCCACGTCAATTCCAAAAAAGGATCTTGAGTGTCCCAAATTCCTATTTATTATTATTATTTTGGTCTCTATCCCTAACAATAGCTTTTTGATTTCTAATTATTTCCCATTTTTCTTCTTTCCTGGATTCTTTTACCTTTTTAACTTCCTTCCTTAATTCAGCTTGGTCTTCGAGAATGAGGTCTTCATTTATAAATATTCTTGACCCTTTTAAGATCAGATATTTACTAAGTATGCTATATTTATGGTCATTACAACTTACTTTGACACGAATCAACCTATCTTTATGATCAATTATTTTTCCTAGCATCTTTGCTTCTAAGATGTAAGTTGTATCAATTTGTGATTTATTTTTTAATTCTTCTTTTACTATTGCTAGCGTATCCTCCTTTTATTGTTATTTTATACCAAAAAATATGAGGTTCAAGGATTTTTTGTTACGCTCATGGTCGAGTTCGATTAGCTTATTCATTTCCTCTTTGATGGGTTTGATATCCAAATTTTTTCCATATTATTAAGGGTCAAATTGTTGGTTAGTTTTTCTTCTAGCTCTTTAATCCTATCTCTAAAATTGACAGACAGACTCCCAGACTGGCGGGCTCAAGATTTTGATTGTTTACAGATGGTGATCCCTATCAACTATCTAACATTATCTAAAAACATTATTTCCAAATATTAAATTATTAATATTAAATATTGATATTGTACAACTTAATTACATAAAATTATTAAAGGATGTTAAATATCTTGTTTTAAAAAAATTGAAGTAAGCAAAACAAAGCTTTTTAAAATTCTATATTTAAAAATATTAAAAAATAAATAATCATTTACATTAAACATGTATTTTTATAAAATATAGATATTATTTTTTAAGTGCATTATTGAATCATATACAAAGATGAAATTATAATTGGGTTTATAATTATATTTAAAGGTATTAAAATAAAAGTCAAGAAATCCAAAGGATAACTATGTTAGATATTACTAAATTTTAGATCTAAAATATTGAAATAAATAATTATACACATTAAATATGTACTTTTCTAAGTATGGACATGAGATTTTATAAAGTATGTACGACTTCCTCGTTCCATACTTAGTCACTTTTTGGATAGCGAGTTCACTAGATGGTGGGCTCAAAATTGCGCTTCTATTGTTCTGTTTCCTCCAAACAACACTAGGAGTTCCACGATATACAAATTGGAGGGCGGATTGTAGGGCTTGCAGGCTCAAGATTGTGATTTTTGATGGATGGTGATCTCTATCAACTATCTAACATTATCTAAAAACATTATTTCCAAATATTAAATTATTAATATTAAATATTGAAATAAATAATTATACACATTAAATATGTACTTTTATAAAGTATTTACGGCTTCCTCATTCCGTACTTAACCAATTTTTGGATCCTCGGGCTTGCGGGCTCAAAATTGTGTTTTTATTGTTCTATGTCCTCCAAACAACACCCGATGTTTCGTGATATACAAATTGACAGGCAGACTCTCGGGCTCAAGATTGCAATTGTTGACGGATGACGATTCCTATCAACTATATAACATTATCTAAAAACATTATTTCCCAATATTAAACTATTAATATTAAATATTGATATTGTAAAATTTAATTACACAAAATTATTAAAGGATGTTAAATCTCTTATTTTAAAAAAAATTGAATTAAACAAAACAAAGATTTTTTAAATTCTATATTTAAAAATATTAAAGTAAATAATCATTTGTACATTAAACATGTATTTTTATAAAATATAGATATTAATTTTTAAGTGCATTATTGAATCATATACTAAACATAAATTAAGATGAAATTATAATTAGGTTTATGATTATAATTAAAAATATTGTATAATAATAATTAGGTTTATGAAATTATAATTATGTTTAAAAATTATATTTAAGATGAAATAAAAGTCAAGAAATCCAAAGAATAATTAAGTTAGATATTACTAAATTTAATATTTAAAATATTGAAATAAATAATTATACACATTAAATATGTACTTTTATAAAGTCTGGACATGAGATTTTATAAAGCATGTACAGATTCCTCATTCCATACATAGCCACTTTTTATATCATGGGTTCTCAGGCTCGCAGACTCAAAATTGTGTTTTGATTGTTATGTGTCCTCCAAACAACACCCAGAGTTCCGTGATATACAAATTGATAGGTGTACTCCGAGGCTGGTGAGCACAAAATTGCACTTCTATCATTTTGTGTCCTCCAAACAACACTCAAAGTTCTGTGATATACAAATTCATAGGTAGACTCCTATTTAAATATTAATATTGTACAATTTAATTACATAAAATTATTAAAGGATGTTAAATCTCTTGTTTTAAAAAAATTACAAAACAAACTTTTTTTAAATTCTATATTTAAAAATATTAAAATAAATAATCATTTACATTAAACATGTACTTTTATAAAATATAGATATTAATTTTTAAAGGCATTATTGAATCATATACAAAACAAATTAAGATGAAATTATAATTAAGTTTATGATTATATTTAAAAATATTAAAATAAAAGTCAAGAAATCTAAAGGATAAGTACGTTAGATATTATTAAATTTTATATTTAAAATAATGAAATAAATAATTACACAGATGAAATATGTACTTTTATAAAGTATGGACATGAGATTTTATAAATTATGTATGATTTCCTCATTCCATACTTGCCACTTTTTGGATCGCGGGTTCTCGGGTTGGTGGGCTCAAAATTGAGCTTCTATTGTTTCGTTTCCTCCAAACAACACTCAAAGTTCCGTGATATACAAATTGACAGGAGAAATCCCGGGCTGGGGGGCTCAAGATTGTGATTGTTGAGGGATGGTGATCCCTATCAACTATCTAACATTATCTAAAAACATTATTTCGAAATATTAAATAATAATATTGTACAATTTAATTACATAAAATTATTAAGGATGTTAAATCTCTTATTTAAAAAAAATGAAGTAAACAAAACAAAGTTTTTTTAAATTTAATATTTAAAAATATTAAAATAAATAATAATTTACATGAAATATGTATTTTTATAAAATATATATATTAATTTTTAAGTGCATTATTGAATCATATACAAAACATAAATAAAAATGAAATTATAATTAGGTTTATGATTATATTTAATAATATTAAAATAAAAGTAAAAAATCTAAAGGATAAGAGTTAGATATTAATAAAATTTAGATTTAAAATATTGAAATAAATAATTATACAAATGAAATATGTACTTCTATAAAGTATGGACATGAGATTTTATAAATTATGTACGACCTCCTCATTTCATATTTAGTTGTTTTTTGGATCGCGGGTTCTCGTGATGGCGGGCTCAAAATTGCACTTCTATTGTTTCGTGTCCTCCAAACACCACCTAGAGCTCCACGATATAACCACCTAGAGCTCCACGATATACAAATTGACAGGCGAATTCCCGGGCTAGCCAGCTCAAAATTGTAATTGTTGAAGGATGGTGATCCCTATCAACTATCTAACATTATCTAAAAACATTATTTCTAAACATTAAATTATTAATATTAAATTTTAATAGTGTACAACTTAATTACATAAAATTATTAAAAGATGTTAAATCTCTTCTTTTAAAAAAAATGAAGTAAACAAAACAAAGATTTTTTAAATTCTATATTTAAAAATATTAAAATGAATAAGCATTTACATTACACATATATTTTTATAAAATATAGATATTAATTTTTAAGTGCATTATTGAATCTTATACAAAACATAAATTAAGATGAAATTATAATTAGGTAATAAATGTAGCAAGGCACAAGAGAGTCACTCAACCAGGGAAAACCAACAGGGGTAGACAATGGGGCCAACACATCCTTCGCTCATCATCCACGCACAGAAAATAAGGGCATTAGAATCTATAGGTCACTGTGCACTGAAGTGACAATCGTCGATTCAACTCCTGACCGACTACTCAGGCATGGAATGATGAAATAGGGATGAAGCAAAAGTAAAGCACAACCCATAAACACAAATAGATAAAACTTGTCGGACAATCACAACATTCAGGGATCTAAAGACAAGGGAATCAAGTCAAACAATGAGCTTAAGTCTTAAGGGGAAAATTAAGTTCTCGGTTGAAATGCTAAGTCAACATTTTCTTTACCCAAATAAAAGTACAGAATAAAAGAGTAAAGTATAATAATAATCTACCATGCATAAATAAAGGAAGTGTATCGTAGCCCAAGTCGCCCGCTCTGAGTCGTTATCTCGCTCACTCCATGCAGCTCCCACGTGTCAACCGATGAGACTTCACTGGTACCTCCCAGCCAACACTAGGGGTACTCCTTTTCCTCCTTATCCCCCCGACCCGCAAAGGGGCCACACACACTAAACAGAGAACAACTAGCTCCCAGCTCGCCTCGCAAGCCCAAGCTACCACTCCTAACCGATCTGGGTATCCCAACTCCCACAAGCTAAGTCAGTTAAGTCTAAATTTCTGCAGCGTAACATTACGCATAACAGAACATATCCATCATCTCCTCCATCCTTTATATAGAATTTCTAAGTCCTTTACTTTCCCAAAATCCTATTTAATTTATTGTTCAATAATTTAATTCATTAAAATCCTCCCCGTACATGTGTCAACCATCCCCTTCATTGCACCATAAATTAATTTCATTAATTAACTAATTACTCCTATTTCCCTCAGCCACCTAAAAGCATTCCTAGAATCGCTCCTAGGTGTCCCCATATTCCCTTACACAGTGTAATGACTTACCCCCTTACTAATTTACTAGTTGAGTTTAATTTAGAAAGTTCTTAAATGCTAGATACCTTACTAAGTTAGTCTTTCTTCTTTTTCCTTGTGTTTCCCCTTTCTTTTTATGTTTCCCACTTTTTCCTAGTTTCCTAGTTCTTTTAAATTTCCCTCTTTCCCTTTTCATTTAAAACTCAGATTGGCATGTGTAGAAAATTACTCTTTCCCCCCTTTTTTTCAATTAATAAATTTTTAATTAGCATATGTAACAAAACAATTATTTCCCCCTTTTCCCCCTTTTTAAATTTTTTTCCCCAAAACATTTTTATAAATTAATTGAATTGCTTACCTCCTTATCATCACATGATTAATGATGATTATCATTATTATTTTTTTATTTTTATTTTTATTTTTATATAAATATATATTTTTATTTTTATCACAAGTATCACTTAGACCTAGACTTTATTTTCCTAGGCTGGGTGACATTTTATTAGGGAAATTGTTTTAAATCTTTCTCATCACATTATTCATTCTAAGGCCATATAGGTTTATTAATTTATTATTTAACAATGCGACGTGCCCTTCAGGACGCACTAGGTGATCCAAGGGTGCCACTTGCCTCATTAATTTTCCCTTGTGCGACGTGCCCTTCAAGACACACTACATGCTCTAAGGGTTCCACTCACCTCTTTTCATTTTTTTTGCGCGACGTGCCCTTCAGGATGCACTACATGCTGCAAGGGTGCCACTTGCCTCTTCACTGACTTGGTAGAAATAAAAAACCCTGGATTCAATACTCCGCTAGGTGATCTTGTGGGAGACTAAGGGACTCTAAGGAATAAGGCCTCTGTCTTATTGCGTGCCCCTTAGAATCATCACGAGTGACTGTCGCAGTCAACCCTCATGACATCGTGGGTATTCTCGAACTAGGTGGTCATTAACCTATAGTTTGAGCCACAACGAGAGTGCTAGTAGGATGTAGCAGGTTTGTTGTCCACACCTCTCCCTCAACGTCTCTGGTATTCATGCGTGACCCTTCTGCTCCACATGTGAGTTTGTTCAACAAGCTATCGTCAGCCTGCATCATCAACGAATCATGTTAGAAATAATATCCATAATCATATCATCTAATCAGATGCACAAACGTCATATATAAAAAAATCAAACCCCAATTGTCCACTCCCTGGCTCGGTCCGGAGTCTAAGGGGTTTCATCGATGCCTCTGCATCCTTGAGGTCCAAAATCCTGCACACTCAAGAAAATCAATTCAATAACACCTGTCTATGTCAATACAACAAAACAACATGTCATCGATCCATAACGCCTCATAATCATAATCAAATGCCCCATATTATAATAATCTGGATCACTTGCAAGCAAGTGTCCTCAAATAATAAGTTTTCCCAGTGCATGCAAGAGAGGGATGTTACATACACTCCCTCTTGGTCTAAACTTCATCCCGAAGTTTCACAGTATAAGTGTCGAAAAAAAGTGTACCACAATATCATAAGTCTATATATCAAACAAAAATGGAAATTGCTGGCGCATATCATATGCGTCCTCCCAGGTCGTTGAGTGTGGACTATAGTTGTTCCACTGGACCTTGACCTGATCTACTGTTCGACGCTGTAGTTGCCAAATGTGATGATCCAGGATGCACATCGACTCATTCGTGAGCACCCCCTCGTCCAATACCTATAAGGAACTCATGTCAATAACATGTGTAGGATCACCAATATAATGTCTCAAAATAGATACGTGAAACACATCGTTCATATGCCTCAAAGAATTAGGCAAGGCTAGTCGATAGGCCATGGGACCCTTCCTCTCCACAATATTGAAAGGTCCCATGAACCTAGGAGAGATTTTAGATCCCTTTCCAAACTTGATCAAAATCTTATGTGGTTTTACCCGTAAGAAGATTTGATTTCCAAATTCGTAACTACGGTCGACACGGTGCACATCAACATAACTCTTATGCTGATCCTGCACTTCTTTAATCCTTTGTCTTATTGTTTTCATTTGATATTCCATTTCTTGGATCGCTTCTGGTACCACCAGGACCCTATCCTCAAGTCGATCCCAACTCAAAGACGTTCGACACAGTCGCCCATAAAGAAACTCGAAAGGCTCCATATTAATGGTGCTTTGGTAACTATTGTTAGAAGCGAATTCCATCAGTGGCAAGAATTCTTCCCAATGCTTTTGTTGGTCCATCACGTACATGCACAACATGTCCTCCAAGGTCTTTTTCATTCGGTCGGTCTACCCATAAGTATCCGGGTGATACGCAGTACTAAATTTAAGTTGGGTTCCCAAGGCCTCTTGGAAACTAGTCCAAAATAGTCTAATAAACACCAATCCTCGATTGGATATAATCCTCTTAGTCATGCCATGCAACCTCACAATCTCATTGATGAAAACTCTAGCTATGTCAGGTGCCTGATACATCATATGCATAGGAATAAAATGAGCACTCTTCGTCAGAGTGTCGACTACTATGAAAATCAAGTCATGTCTCCTTGCCATCAGTAGAAATCCAACAACAAAATCCATCGAAATAACCTCCCATTTCGATTTCAGAATAGCGTGTGGATATAATAATCTTACTGAATGTCTATGTTCGGCCTTTACTTGCTGACATTATAGACATCTAGCCACATAGTTGACTATGTCTGCTTTCATTTCTTTCCAAAAGAATAAGGGTTTAAGGTCCACCCTCACATTTGTGACTCCTGAGTGAGCCATGTATACTTCTCTATGAGCCTCATTTAGGATCAATCTTCTCAACTCATCATTCAGTGCTACATAAATATGATTTTTAAACCTCAATAATCCATCATTGTCAAATGTAAATCCTTCAAATCTTGGTACCATCATTGTGTTTTGTCTGATAAAATCCTCAACCTCCTTGTACCAGTCATCGTCATGCCGTAAATTAGAATCTTTTCACATATATTCGTCTGAAGAGGCAACACCGAAAAGATGTGCAGTCTCTGACTTAATGCATCTTCCACTCGGTTCATTTTTCCTTTTATGTAATAAATCTCGAAATCGTACTCGCTAAGAAATTTCGACCAATGTCATTGTCACGTGTTCAGGTTGCTTTGCGTAAAGATGTGTTGTAGTCCACAGTGGTCTGTCTTTAGTTCAAATTTTCGTCCAACAAGGTAGTGTCTTCAAACCTTCAAGGCATATACAATGGCTAAAAAATACAAATCATGTGTCGTATAGTTCTCCTCATGGCTTATCAGTTTCCTCGAGATGTAAGCGATCACTTGATTGTCTTGCATCAAGACTATGCCTAAGAATTTCTTGGATGCCTCAGTGCATACCAAGAAGTTTTCGTCCATGTCAGGGACCTTTAGTATCGATACCATTGTAAACAGATCTCTGAGCCTCCGAAAATCTTCTACGCATTTCTCGGTCCAAACAAACTTCTTGTTCTTCTTTTGCAACTCCGTGATCGTATTTTCTATCTTTGAAAATCCCTTAACGAACCATCGATAGTATCCTGCTAAACCCATGAAGCTACACACTTCTAGGACATTCATTGGCATGGGCCATTCCATAATAGCCTCGACCTTTGCTGGATCCACGATGATACCTTCGCCGAAGATGACATGCCCTAAGTAGTGAATCTTCGATTGATAAAATGAGCATTTCGACAACTTCCCATACAATTTGTGCTCTCGCAGACACTATAGTACCAAGCGCAAGTGCTGCTCATGCTCCTACGTCATCCGAGAGTAAATCAAAATATCATCAATGAATACTTGGATGAACTTTTTGAAGTACTCGCACAACACCTCGTTCATCAAACTCATAAATACCCCTGGGGCGTTTGTCAGTACAAACGGTAAAACAGTAAAATTGTAATGCCCAAACCTTGTCTTAAAGGCAGTCTTAGGAACGTCATCCTCCTTGATCCGTAACTAGTGATACCCTGATTGAAAATCAATCTTTGAGAACACCGTCTCCCCCTTCATATGATCGAATAGATCATCAATCCTCAACAACGAATACTGATTCTTGATTGTTTCCTTATTCAATTGATGGTAGTCAATGCAGAGCCTCCATGATCCATCCTTATTTTGTAAGAAAATAATAGGTGCACCCCACAGTGACAGACTAGGATGTATAATTCCTAGGTCCAGTAACTTCTTCAGTTTCATTCTCAACTCTTGTAACTCTGGGGTCGACATCCTATAAGGATTTCTTGCTATCGGTTCAGTCCCCGATTTCTGGTCTATGGTAAATTCCAATTCCCTCTCCAATGACATCCCAGGTAACACATATGGAAAGGAATCTACAAACTCTCTCACTATCGAAAGGTGTTCTAGACCTTCCGCTACTTCCTTCTCGTTTAACGCAAGGATCGCATAAATATTACATCCCTTGTGCATGCTCTTCTGTAGCTGCAAGGAAGAGATGAACCTCAGGGAAACTCCCCGGTTCTGTCCTACAATCACACATCTTTGTTCCTCATCATCGACCAAGATCAACCATTTTGTCTTATAGTCAAGTATCACCTCATGTGATTCCAGCTAGTCCATGTGAATCACAACATCATAAGATCCCAAGATCGTGACTTATAGGTTGGCCCTGGTGACAAATTCTCCCATGTTAAGGGTACAAACCGTAACGTTTCCTTCAAACTTCTGTTTGGATCCCAAAGCCATATCTACAAAGCTAAACTCATCCTATTCGACTGCCTTTACCTTAATCCTTTTTAATGATGCACCAGAAATGAAACTCTCGGTAGCACTGGGATCTATCAAAATACTAAGGGTCTGGTCAACGACGGTACCTGATATCTCGAGCATATTAGATTGGTGCTTTTCCTGGTGGTTATTCACTGCCACATGAATCCAATGGGCCTTGCCCAAATCTCCCACGGTAGTGGGTCTGACTGATCCAGACGCTCTAGTCCTCTCCACTAGGCAGTCGCGCTGGTAGTGTGGCTCCCCACACATCTAACACTCCTTCTTCAGTCTAGTACTCATGGTTCCTAAAGTAGAAGATGACAGCCCACCAACTTGGAATCCTGGTCTGTTCTGCTGAATAGGCCTAAAATTCTGCTGCTGTGGTCAACATTTTTGTTGATGTTGTGGTCCCCGATAAGGTGTCTGCTGTCGAGGCCTTGGTCGCTGAGGTGTAGTGAAAGTGGATCCCCTATGGAAGAAACAATATCCTATTGTATGTCTAGCTGGTGTCTGATGCTGCTGCACACTAGAAGACACCTGTCCTGCTGGTCTCGCTGGAGTCCTTCTCCGACCCCCACTAATAAGCTCCTCCTCTGCTATGAGGGCCTTCTTGAAGACATCATGCAAGGTTTGAGGCATCATAATCCTAACCTTTTCACGTGTGCTTCCATTAAGGCTGAACACAAACCTGTTGACATTAAGTTTCTTAGTATTAAGATGCAGAGCATAGAGAAGAAACTCCATAAAATGGGCCTCGTACTCAAGCACCATATGACTGCCCTGTCGTAAGGTGTTGAACTCCTTGAGATGACACTCAATGAATTACTCTCATAGGTACCTCTCTCGGAACCGTTCCTCGAACAATTCCCATGACACATCTTCGACGTCCATGTTTAGTTGCGGCAGGAGCATCTTCCACCATAGCAGAGAACTCCCCTTCATAGCCATGCAGACCTTCATGTTGGAGGTATATTCGAGAAGTGAAAAGAACATTTCCATATTCGCCAACCATGCCTTGGTGGCTATGTTGTCCGGGGCACCAAAGAACTCGGGAAATTTGACCTTCTCGAGTTCATGATGAATGCTACCAGTACCAACCGGAGTGCGTGGTGGACACTTAGGGGGTGTCGGTGCCCTGGCCTCCTTTGTGTAAATTCTAACATTGTACAATGTCTACTGTAAACAAATATTCAGAAAATAATAGAAAAGATACAATGGCAAATACAAACATTACCTAGATATTTTTCCCCTGGAAACCCAAATTGGGAAAACCAACATATATTATATTCATACATTGTGTTACATTGTTTACAATAAAATATACATATAGGAGCCAACGACATCTAAAACCCTAACCCAATGACCTGGATTAGTCCAAAACCCTAATTTCTTAAATGGAAATAGAAAACCATCGACAAAAAACCATGTGCCAAAAAACCACCTAAATATCATGTGGTCCCGTAAATATGTCGTCCCAGTGCGAAAAAAATTTTTGGGGGCGCTGCCCCCGAGGGGGGGCCTAGCGGCCCCCCCTCTAACCCCCCTGTGCACCCGGTGCAGGCGCTTAGACACTACTACTCATGCAAAGAATATAACACATACCCAACATTCTCCCACTTGTTGTTTTCTTTTCACACATGGGGTTACAGGGTTACATAGTCAACAATCCAGGGTAGCAATGCCCATGGATCCTCTACACCAAGAAAAATTCTCAGTGCTCACAGATTTTGTTAATGAATATGCAATGTTCTTCAAAGTGTCCACCTTCATCAGTGATACTTTCTTTTCTTCAATCATGTCTCTCACAAAGTGATATTGAACATCAATGTGATTTGTCTTTGAATGATAAGTAGGGTTCTTCGCCAAGAAAATTGCACTCTGACTGTCACACTCTATCCTTACAGCTTCTTGTACCAACCCAATACCTGAACACAATCTTTGTAACCATACTTCTTCCTTGCTTGCATGAGTGGCTTCCATGTATTCAGATTCTATAGTTGAAAGTGCCACTACAGCCTGTCTTTTTCTCATCCAACTTATTGCTCCTCCAAATAGGTTAAACACATTCCTGCTTGTATATCTCCTATGATACAAATCTCCAGCCTAGTCTGCATCCAAAAATCCATGTATATCAACCACTCTGTCCAATTCCGGTCTTCCTTTGTAGCACAATCCATAGCTAGCAGTGCCACGCAAATACCTGAAAACCCTTTTTACTACTGTCCAATGCTCCTTCCCTGGTTTTGACATATACCTGCTCAAAACTCCCACTGCATGTGCAATGTCCGGTCTAGTATAGACCATTGCATACATCAAACTGCCAACTGCACTTGCATATGGAACATGAGACATTTCCTCCTCTTCTTCATGTGTCTTGGGACACTGATCCGCAGATAAATTTACACCAACAGGAATAGGAACCTTGACCGGTTTACATTCCTACATATTAAACCTCTGCAATATTGTCTCGACATATTTTCTTTGATTTAACCAGAGTTTCCTCTTTTTTCAATCTCTTTTAATTTCCATGCCCAAAATGAAATTTGAAGCACCAAGATCCTTCATGTCGAATTTAGAGGACAACTGAGTTTTCACATCCTGGATAATCTCCTTGTTGTTTCCTATCAATAACATGTCATCCACATACAAGACCAAATAAATCAAATGATCACCAATTAATTTAGAATAAACACAGTGATCCTCTTTGCTTCTTGTGAATCCAAGTCCCAGCATATAAGTATCAAATTTTTGATAGCACATCCTTGGTGATTGTTTTAAACCATACAGGGACTTTTTCAACTTGCATACCAGCTCCTTCTTTCCTTTCACAACATAACCTTCTTGTTCTTCATAAAGATTTCTTCTTCTAGATCCCCATGCAGGAATGATGTCTTCACATCCAACTGTTTTATTTCAAAATCAAATGCAGCAACAACAGATAACAAAAATCTTATAGAGGTTAACTTTGCAACAGGAGAAAATATCTCACCAAAATCAATTCCCTCAACCTAGGAATAACCCTTTGCTACTAATCGAGCTTTGTATTTATCCACTTTTCCTTCTGCATTCAACTTCTTTTTAAATACCCATTTTCTTCCAATGGGCTTTCTTCTAGTTGGAAACTCCACTAGATCCCAAGCCTCATTCTTATCCAAAGATGCCATTTCTTCTTCCGTGGCCCTTTTCCAGAGATTTCCATCCTCTGAATCCACTGCTTCCCTGACAATTCTAGGGTCATCATTAGTAATAGACATAGCAAAATTTGAACGAAAATCAGATGGACTATACCTTTCCGGTAGCCTTCTTTCTCAATCTGATCTCCTCAATACCGGAGTATGATGATCTTCTTCTTCTGATCCATGTTCTTCTGTAGAGTCTTCTTCATCATCCTTTAAATCAAACTCTATGTTCTTTGGTTCTTCCTTACTTGGTAGGAATTCATGTTTAACAACATCCTTCATTTCTCTAAATACCACATCTCAGCTATACACTACCTTCTTAGTTTTTGGGTTCCAAATCTTATAACCTTTGAGACCATCTTTATATCCAATAAAGATACATTTTTCAGCCTTCTTATCTAGCTTACTCCTATTTTCCTTTGCAACATGAACATATGCATCGCAGCCAAATACATTAAGATGTGTGAGAGAAGGTTCCTTACCAGTCCATACCTCTTGTGGAGTCTTGTCACCCCACACTGATGAGGGTGATCTGTTGACCAGATAACATGTAGTACCCACTGCCTCTGCCCAGAATTCTTGCCCTATCCCGGCACCACTGAGCATGAACCTTTCTTTTTCCATCAGTGTCATGTTCATCCTTTCCGCAACTCCATTCTGCTGAGGTGTATATGGAGTAGTCTTCTGCCTTTCTATACCACACTTCTTACATAATTCTTCAAATTCATTCCCGTAGAACTCTCCACCGCTATCTGTCCTCAACACCTTAATTTGTTTCTTTGTTTGATTCTCAACAAGAGCCTTAAACTCTTTAAACCTGTCAAAGGCTTTATATTTCTTCTTGAGAAAATATATCCAAGTTTTCCTCGAGAAGTCATCTATAAATGAGACATAGTACATAGATTTTCCCAATGATGGGACTGAAACAGGTCCAAAAACATCACTGTAAACTAGCTGTAAAATTCCTTCTGCCCTCATTGCACCAGAGGGGAATCTTACCCGATTCTTCTTCCCATATAGACAATGTTCACATAAATCAAAATCCAGAGAGAAATTAGACATACCTTCAACCATACCTTTACCATGTAGTAGTCGAAGACCCTTCTCTCTGATATGCCCCAGTCTTTGATGCCACAACATAACCTTTTCTCTAGAGACTGTAGGAGTTATTTCTTCTTCAACATCAATATCAGGAACAATGGAGCTATTACACCCATCACTAATAGTGCTTCCTAGCATATTATACAGAGTTCCAAACTGAACTCCCTTCATCAACACCATTACTCCTCGAACCATCCTGCAAGTTCCCTTTTCAAAAATTGTTTTTACCCCAACATCTTCCATTTTGCTTACAAAAATCAAATTTCTGGCCATACCTGGGATGTGTAGAACACCAGGTAGTTTTTTAATCCTTCCATCTATGAGTCTCAACTTGAACCTTCCTTTTCCTATGATTCTAGTTGTCGAATCATTACCCAAGAAAACATTACCTCCATCATACTTTTCATATTCGCAGAACCACTCTGTGTGGGGATTCATATGAAAGGATGCACCTGGGTCAATCAACCATGCCTCATGATCTGCATGTGTGCTTGAAGAGGCCAAGTACACATCCCCTCCTTCTTCCTTGGAGGTCTTTTCTTTTGTAGAAGAATATTCTTCAGATCCCTTCTTTTTCTCAACTTTGGATCTACACTGCTTCTTGTAGTGCCCTTCTTTTCCACACCTCCAACATACCCTTCCAAAATTTCCAGGAGATTTAGATCTACCCTTAGACTTAGATCTCCCACTTGAGAAATTAGATCTATTTCTTTCTTAGGAACGTCCTCTTGCAAATAATGTGTCTGTGCTATGTCCTTCCATATTCTTTCGTCTCATCTCCTACGAAAACAAGGACGAGACCACTTCTTCAAACTTCAAAGAAGTTGTATTACTACCTATGGCCACAACCAGACTATCCCACGAGTCCGGTAAATAACACAAAAAACTGATACATTTATCTTCATTTGAAATTTTAATATCAACAGATACTAACTAACTTACCATAGTATTGAAGGCGTTCAAATGCTCTGCCACCAAGTCTCCATCTCTCATCCTCAAGTTATACAACTTCTTTATCATGAATAGTTTATTTACTAGGGACTTAAACTGATACAACTTCCCCAACTTTTCCCATAAATCCTTGGATGTAGCTTCCTCTAACACATTTAGTAATACTAAATCAGAGAGACACAGTCGAATTGTGCTCTTTGCCTTCCGATTCATCTTTTTCCAGTCATATGCAGAAGTTCTTGTACGTGCAGTACCTAGATCTACCACGATCCACTAATCTTTGTCCACCAAAATATCTTCCATCTTGAGCTTCCACAGCTCAAAGATTTTCCCATTAAAATTCTCGATCTCCATCTTCGAATTGCTTTCCATTTCTTTTCACCTGAAAAACAATACCGCAGATCTCCCACTGTAACAAAGCTTATCACAGTCTCGAGCCAAACCCTTGATGACAAAGGCGTCCCCCTGAAGCCAATAAATCTCTGATACCAAATGTAAATTCTAACCTTGTACAATGTCTACTATAAATAGATATTCAGAAAAGAATAGAAAAGATACAATGTCAAATGCAAACATTACACAGAGATTTTTCCCCTGGAAACCCAAACCAGGAAAACCAACATATATTATATTCATACATTGTGTTACATTGTTTACAATACAATATACATATAGGAGCCAACGACATCCAAAACCCTAACCCAATGACCTGGATTAGTCCAAAACCCTAATTTATTAATCGGAAATAGAAAACCATCGACAAAAAACCATGTGCCGAAAAACCACCTAAATATCATGTGGTCCCGGAAATATGTCGTCCCGGTGCGAAAAANCCCCTCTGCGCACCCAGTGAAAATGCTCAGACACTACTGCTCGTACAAAGAATATAACACATACCCAACACTTTGTGTCTAAATGGCTGATCAATGCCTCAGACACCCACTGGAAAGACCTCATCAGCCCAACCACATCATCCACTGCTATCTTCTCTTTCCAAAAAACCTGTTTGTGTCCCTGGGGGTTATACCCCTCAGGCGTGGATGCTACTGGAGGCATCGTGCCTCCTCCCCTAGCACCCCATCGTCTGCCTCCGGGACGTCCTCTAACCATGATTACTTGCATGAATACAATTCAACTTAATTAGAAACATTATAATCAAATATCATATCAATGAAATCCCTAGTGATCCCAGGTCATGGGTTGAACCTGCTCTGATACCATGTGTGAAGACCCCATTGTTAGGACTACAAGTGAAGAAAAAGTTCAATTTTTTTTTTGTTTTTAGGAAGGAAGGCTAAGATGAAAACAGTTGAACCACACGACTAACGAAGAACACAAGCACGCGGTCTAGGCAATAGACAACTATGACTCCCCACACTGGCACAAGAGCAACTGGGCGAAATGTTAGTAGAGAAACAAGGGTAAACAACTACCCGCCCAACGCAACAGGACCATGCCTACAAGCTAAGGGACAACATTGCCCCTCCCGACACAATGACCTTAACGACCAAGGACTAGAACCTCAAGGTGTGCGAACCAAATGCATGAAGGTGCTCAACCCATGTGCCAAAAGCAAACTTACAACATTCAACAACACTCACATGGAAGACACTAACTCTGACCAAGTTATCATTCGCTGCTATCCAATAGGGCATGCCATGATCCCTTCATCAGGAGTCATGTTGTCCCCAAGTGATAGACACGTCAATAACCTTGGCACAATATAACCTAACAGGACCAAGGACTCAAGAAAACTAGTGCACTAGGAGCCGAAACCACTGACAAGGATACTACACCCACACCCCAAGCAATCAGTCAACAAGATGCAAGATGATGTCATTCGAATGAAGTGCAATATAAAACACGAATTCGCCAACCACTCGATCATTCATCAAGTCTAAACTAGTCAATAATTACAATTTGTTTTAACATTGATTACCAATCTAAATTTAGCAAGTCTAAATTATAAATTAGTCTTTAATGTACAATCTAATTCAACATTAAATGCAATCAATTTTATCAAGTCTAAATTACAAATTAGTCATAAATTTATAATCTGATTAACATTAAATACAAATCAATTCGGCGAGTCTACATTACAATTTAGTCATTAACTTACAATCTGATTAACATTAAATACAAATCATTTTGGCATGTCTACATTTCAATTTAGTCATTAATTTCAATCTAATTAACATTAAATACAAATCAATTCGGCAAGTCTATATTACAATTTAGTCATTAATTTCAATCTAATTAACATTAAATACAAATCAATTCGGCAAGTGTGCATTAAAAATTAGTCATTAATTTCAATCTAATGACAAGTCCAGTTTAATCAATACTAAAACTAATTTCACAATTCTAATCTAATTTAATTTAAAGACTATCTATAAAGAAAGTAAAGCTGTCTAATCAAATTAAAGGTTGTCTATTCAATTAAAGGTTGTTCTACTCAAAGGCTGTTAATTAAAGGTTGTCTAAGAATGCTAATAAAATTGTTGTGTAATAATTCCATCCATTTACATCTTCCAGCTATTATATTACTAATAAATGTGCATGCATTCAACTATGAATTTATATCTGTCAATGATATAATTCACTGTGAATTGTAGAAAACACACCATATAAAACGCAGGAATTACCTCCAATCAGACACACATCAAATAACCAACGCACCAAAAATTAATGAAACACAATCAACACAGGTGATGATTAAATGAAACACATTCCTAAAGGGGTAACATATTCAGGAATAAAGCAAGATTGCAGACTTAACAACCATGATTGCAGTCTTAACCATGGAAAAATTAGAGTCTTTTAATGCAAGAAGGAAATAGCTGTCAAAATGAAAGGTACGTTCTATGAACTAAAACGGAAATAACACCAATGATAAAAGTATAAATCATTGTCTTGCCACTAATATGCCCCCATTATCCAATAAGGCGTAGGCAATTCATGGAGGAGAAAATATGCCAGATATATAGATTTGCCAGGAAATATTCGCCCCCAAATCAAACGAAATGCAATCCTAGGAAGTGGAAAAATCTCCAGGCAAACAAAAATGAATGCAGTCTTAATAAAGCAACGATTGCAGTATGACAATGTAAAATCACAGTTTTAACTAGTGGTGGAAAAACTCAGTGCAATAAAACCAGCAATGGACACGCATCAATAATAAAAATGCAGAGAAAGGAGATATGACAATGGAAACGCCTTCAGAAATCGGAGAGTAATAATCCAATCATAACTGAATACCAACATCCGTTTCTAAATAAATAAATATTATATAACATTAAAATTGTATTGGGTAGTAAATTTGTGGGTAAAGTTAATAGTAGTTGGTTAAATTGCATGGGTGAATTTCGTCAACAATCCAGAAGAGCAGAGGTTTAACACAATAAAAATTTCTTAGAGTAAATGCTATTGAATCAAAGGAAATGCAGAGTAAAATCGTAGAGTAATGGAAGACAAAAAGTAAGGAAAAACACACAATAAATCGCTAGGAGAAGCATTATAAACTTAGCCTTAAATAATTTCTAGGAAGGGTATTAAATGCATGGATCAACGCAGAGGATCGTAAGGGGTTCGTTGCGGTAAAAAAAAGCACCACAGAGGTAATCAACGTAGCAAGGCGCAAGAAATTCACTCAACCAGGGACAACCAATAGGGTTAGACAATGGGGCCAACACATCCTTCGCTCATCATCCACACATAGAAAAGCAGAGCATTAGAATCTATAGGTCGTTGTGCACCAAAGTGATGATCGTTGATTTAGCTCCTGGCCGACTGCTCAGGCATGGATTGATGAACTAGGGATTTCAACAATGTAAAGCACAACCCATCACAACAAATCGATAAATCCAATCAGACAGTCACAACATTTAGGGATCGAAAGCCAAGGGAATCAAGTTAAATAGCGAGCTTAAGGCTTAAGGGGGAAATTAAGTTCTTGGTTCAAATGCTAAGTGAACATTTTCTTTACCGAAATAAAAGTACAAAATAAAAGCATAAAGTATAATAATAATCTACCATGCATAAATAAAGGAAGCGTACCATAGCCCAAGTCGCCCGCTCTGAGTCATTGTCCCATGTGCTCCATGCAACTCTCGCTTGCCGACGGATGATACTTCACCGGTACCTCCCAGCCAATGCTAGGGGTACTCTTCTTCCCCATTATCCTCACGAGCCACAAAGGGGCCACGTACACTAACCAAAGAAAAAATAGCTCCCAGCTCACCTCGCAAGGATGAGATACCACTCCTCACTGATTTGGGTATCCCAACTCCCACAAGCTAAGTCAGTGAAGTCTAAATTTCTACAGCATAACGTTACGCATAATAGAACAGATCCATCCTCCTCCTCCTCCCTCCTTTATATAGAATTTCTAAGTCCTTTACTTTCCCAAAATCCTGTTTAATTTATTGTTCAATAATTTAATTCATAAAAATCCTCCTCGTACATGTGTCACCCATCCCCTTCATTGCACCATAAATTAATTTCATTAATTAATTAATTACTCCTATTTCCCTCACCCACCTAAAAGCATTCCTAAAATCGCTCCTAGTTGTCCCCATATTCCCTTACACATTTTAATGACTTTCCCCCTTACTAATTAACTAGTTGATTTTAATTCAGAAAGTTCTTAAATGCTAGATCCCTTACTAAGTTAGTCTTTTTTCTTTTTCCTTGTGTTTCCCCTTTCTTTTTATGTTTCCCACTTTTTCCTATTTTCCTAATTCTTTTAAATTCCCCTCTTTCCCTTTTCATTTAAAACTCAGATTGGCATGTGTAGAAAATTACTTTTTCCTCTTTTCCTTTTTAATTAATAAATTTTTAATTAGCATATGTAACAAAACAATTATTTCCCCTTTTGCCCCTTTTTAAATTGTATCCCCCAAAATATTTTTATAAATTAATTGAATTGCTTACCCCCTTCTCGTCACATGATTAATGATTATTATTATTATTATTATTATTTTATTTTTATTTTTATTTTTATATAAATATATATTTTTATTTTTATCACAAGTATCACTTAGACCTAGAGTTTATTTTCCTAGGCTGGGCGACATTTTATTAGGAAAATTGTTTTAAATCTTTCTCATCACATTATTCGTTGTAAGGCCATATTGGTTTATTCATTTATTATTTAACAACGTGATGTGCCCTTCAGGATGCACTAGGTGCTCCAAGGGTGCCACTCGCCTCATTAAGTTTCCCTTGCACGACGTGCCCTTCTGGACGCACTACATACTCCAAGGGTGCCACTCACCTCTTTCCATTTTTCTTGTGCGACCTGCCCTTCAGGATGCACTACATGCTCCAAGGGTGCCACTCACCTCTTGATTGACTTGGTAGACATAAAAAACCCTTGGAGTCAATACTCCACCAGTTGATCTTGTGCGAGACTAAGGGCCTCTAAGGAATAAGGCCTCTGCCTTATTGCACACCCCTTAGAAACATCGTGAACGACTGTCACAGTCAACCCTCACGACATCGTGGGTCTTCTCGAACTAGGTAGTCATTAACTTACATTTCGAGCCACAACAAGAGTTATATTAGGCTATGGCAGGGTTGTTGTCCACACCTCTCCCTCAACGTCTCTGGAAGTCATGCGTGACCCCTCTACTCCATAAGTGAGTCTGGTCGGCAAGCTATCGTTAGTATGCATCATCAACGAATCATGTCAGAAATAATGTCCATAATCATATCTTCTAATCATATGCACAAACGTCATATATACAACAATCAAACCCCAATTTTCCACTCCCTAACTCGGTTTGGAGTCCAAGGGGTTTCATCGATGCCTTTGCATCCTCGAGGTCCAAAATCTTGCACACTCAGGAAAACCTAGTCAATAACACCTATCTATGTCAATACAACAAAAGAACATGTCATCAGTCCATAACAGATCATAGTCATAATCAAATGCCCCATAGTATAATAATCCGGATCACTTGCAAGCAAGTGTCCTTAAAGAATAAGTTTGCTCAGTGCACGCAAGAGCGGGATGTTTTATCAAAATTGCGCTTCTATTGTTCCATGTCCTCTAAACAACACCTGAAGTTCCGCAATATACAAATTGACACATGCAGACTCTTGAGCTGGTGGGATATAAACTTTAACGAAATTTAAACTTTATGGTCTCAAAATTCCATACAACCATTATCTTTCATAAATATTTTAATAAAATCTAGATATTTATTTTAATCTTAAACATGTATTTTTTAAAAAATTATTTTAATTATTCAAATTAAAATGAATAAAATTTTTACAACACTTTTGTTTATTAATAATTTCATTATTATAAAATTTGTCTTAATTTTACAAGAATATAAAATTTAATATAATTGTGTTTTTTAATATTTTCATAATTGAATTGTAAAATGTTCAACTAATTTTTTTAAGGAGCGGACAATTTTACCAATCCTTTGGCAGATGCAAAGTCTCTGAATTCCATATCTTAATTAGGAGTGAAAACATTTCATAAGATTCTCTTGATAAATCTTGCCAGGGAATTATTATCTTATAAGAGTTATTATAGTAATTATATCTAGTTATGAAATTTTAGTTATAATATTTTTAACGAAAATTTGATTAAATTGAAACAACCTAAAAATGTTTTATAGAATCAAGACTCTTTACCTTGTTCTCCATACTCAAACTTAAAACTCTAAAACCATAATTAAATATCTCAATTATAAACATAAAATATTCAACTTCAACTTCTAAAAGGATAGGCATTTTGTAATTGGTTTTACTCTCAAATTTAATCAATACAATGTCAAACAAAGTTGGACTGAAGATTTTGTAACTTTTAGTATAATAACTAAACCTAATTTAATATATTACATTAACATATAATATTACCAATACATCATGTGAAAGATTCATTACTCTGAAAAATGTTTTCAATTAATCATTCCACAATATAAAACTAATGTTAGGTGGGAGTATCTAATCGATTATATAAAAAATAATATCAATCACATATTTGTGTTTATTATTATTCGTTTTTCCAAAAATTTCTAGGTGCGCGGGTTGGCAGACTCACAGTTTCACATTTATAGTCATGATTCTATATAACGAGTCCGATCGACGACTTCCTCATTCCATACTTAGCCACTTTTTGGATCATAGGTTCTCGGGCTAGCAGGCTCAAAATTGTGCTTCTATTGTTCTGTGTCCTCCAAACAACACCCATAGTTATGCGATATACAAATTGATAGGCAGACTCCCGGGCTGGCATGCTCAAAATTGCGCTTATATGATTATCATTAAATTTAACTTGTTCCTTCATGTTAAAATAAATATTTTAAATATATTGTTATATAGTAGAAATCCCAACTTCAAATGTTTGTTCCACAACGCTTCGAAAAAAACTATTTTCAAGGACGCGTTCACACTAACATGGATCAAAGATGGAGCGTAATGTCATAAGTGATCAAGTATCAATTCTAAAATCTTCTCTTTACTTTCTGATCAATACTAGAATTCTCACAAGATTAATGATAGTGCAAGTAACAGTATTAACGTCAGTTATCTCACACAATTGTGTGATATTAAGTGAACTAATCAACGGATAAAACTGTATCTAAATGTATGAAATTCTAATCTCCATCAAAAGAATACAAGTAGAATCAACCGCAACAATTAATAATTAATGGTGCATTAATCTTCTTTGCATCGAGGTTATTGTTTATTATTCTGAAAATTTCAAAGTAACATTTAAACACCAGAAGGTATGTCGGTGAAAATGGTTGGCAATTTTGTGGTATGTCAGTGAAAATGGTTGGAAATTTTGTGGTGGGGTGTGAGAAGGTTGAGGTGTATATTTTTGGATCGCAAAAACAAGTTCATAGCAAGAGAATCAGGGCGTCTGATTCAATCGTTGTACGTATCTCCATTTCCCCTTCAAAATTTTCCAATTTTTTATTCTCTCGTGATTCATTAAACTTTTCCTTAATAATTCTTGCAGAGATTGCTTTCACAGCCTGGTAAAATTTTATTTTGCACCTAAACTCCCTATTCACATGCCGAAAATGATCGACAATAGATGATGACACTATAAATGTAACTTAAAATTTACAAAATTTATATTAGTCTCAGATGATATAACTATTCATGATAACTTTTAAAAATAAAGACTATTTCATGATTACTGATTACTTTTAAATCTAACTTAAAATTTATATTAGTCTTAGATGATATAACTATTCACTATTCATGATTACTTTTAAAAATAATAAAAACTATTTCATAATTACTGATTACTTTTAAATCTAACTTAAAATTTATATTAGTCTTAGATGATATAACTATTCATGATTACTTTTAAAAATAAAAAACTATTTTATGATTACTTTTAAATCTAAGTTAAAATTTATATTATTCTCAAAATCTAAACATCTTAATTTTTAGCCTTTTCACCAAAATCCAATAAATCAATTCTACAATTCTTCATGAAATCATAATTTTCCTTTTTTCAATCACATTTGTGAATGCATTAGTGTATTCTAACACTTGAAAAAAATTTAAATTTTTGAAACACTCAGTTTATACACCATGAAAAATTTATAAATTTCTCAGACACTAAGATTATACACCTTGACAGAATTTCTAAATTTCTGAAAAAAATTCCAAATTTATGAAAAAAATTCCGAATTTATGAAATAATTTCTAAAACACGAACACCTGAAACTTTTAAATTTTTGAAACACTAAGATTATACACCATGAAAATTTTCCGAATTTCTGAGGCACCAAGATTATACATGGAAACACTAAGTTTATACACCATGAAAAATTTTAAATTTCTGAGACATCGAGATTATACACCTTGAAAACATTTTTGGATTTATGAAATAATTTCTAAAACAACACCTAAAAAACTTTTAAAATTTTTGAAATAATTTCTGAAACACCAACACCTGAAACTTTTAAATTTTTGAAACACTAAGATTATACACCATGAAAAATTTCTAAATTTTTGAGACACCAAGATTATACACTTTGAAAAAATTTCTGAATTTATGAAACAAGTTCTGAAACAACACCTAAAAAAATTTAAATTTTTGAAACACTAAAATTATACACCATGCAAAATTTCTAAATTTCTGAGGCACCAAGATTATACACCTTGAAAAAATTGTTTCACACCAAGATTATACACACCCAACAACTCAAATATGCAATTACAATAATTTCAAATTTGCAATTTCAGTCAGTAATTTCCTAAATTTCAGTTGAAGTAAACTTGATTAAAAAATATGCCCTAATAAAAACCAAGGTAGGGAATTTACAATACTTCTTTAAATACTATTACATTCATATAACATGCTTACTTTTAAAAATGGAAATAAATCAGTCCACCATACTTCCACACGTTCATGCCACACTTTGATGTACATATCATGTCTTTAGCTTACCTAAATTAGTGACAAATAGATTAATCTCCACCAAACTCTCATTCTCAACTATAATTAAGAAATAATAGATTAATCTCCACCAAACCCTCATTCTGAACAAATAATATCCCTTCTGGTGGTTAACCAAAACAACTCCAAAAGAAGAGGTGGTGTTAATAAGACACCATTTATTGTATTTGAACAACCTGAAGAAGCCCAAGAATGAATAACTTTTTTAATTCGACTTGGGGGATTTTGGTGCAGAACCCTTCTCCACTTTCTCGACAGTCTTCTTCGGGAGAAGAACTTGATGAATGTTCGACAGCACTCCACCTCTAGCAATGGTCACCTTCACCAAAATCTTCCCCAATTCATCATCTATCCATAGCCACCAGACACTGTTTTAGTTGAAAAATTGGCTAAGAGCTTCTCAACAGTCGTGTTAAAGGCATCAGGGTTGGAGACATTGGACTTACCAGAAATATACATTCCATTAGTGTCCAATTTTCCTATGAAACTATATTTTCCATAGTGTATGAAGCAGATAAAATCCTATGTTCTACCGCCAACGACATTCTCACATTTTTGTGGGACGATAGTTGTTGCATCTTGTGATACAAAACAACAGGTCCAACTGCGGATGTAGGAAAACAACCTTGCAAAGTTGAAGCAAAGAAGGGCATAGGATCTCATTCCTGCAAAGTGAAAGAACATGTCTAACTGCCCAAATTCACTACAGACAATATTGTATCCAAAAATCGGAGGGAAATGTATAATAACATGCATCTTAAGTAAACATTTAAGGCTGTGAGGCATGTTAGGTAAACATTTAAGGCTATTAGAACCATCCCAGGGCCTCGCGCTATGTAAACATTTAAGAAAGAATGTGCATGGTAGACTTGTTTACGTACGTTAAGTACTTAATAATAATAAAAATAATAACAATAGTACAAAAACCATACAAATATTTATAATTAATGAAACTTAGGATAAATTTAGCTAGCAGAAAATGCTAAGACAAACATTCAAACTAATGCTAGCACTAATCCACCTTCGAGAAATGTATTAGAAAATATATGTGTGTTGATCTTGGATTAAAACCTGAATTAAAACATTGGGAATTGCGAAGCTAGCAATAAGACTTCGAATCTATTCTCCAATGAGATGATGACATATAACTTTTTTTTTTACTATATAAAAAATAATGTTTTTAGTTCTATAGTACGAACAATAGAAATGATGCGAAAATTTATAGTCAAAGGACATATTAATATGAAGTCAACGAATCATCGATTTCTATAGTCCCTCTACACCTTTGGCAGGGAGTAATAACCATATCTCTTCCTTCGATAATAATATCATGAAACAATGCCAATAAAATTTAAACTAGAGATGGCCACTATGATGCAAATATTAGTGAAAAGGTACGATGTTAAAATATGCAAGGTTAAAATGTTCATAAATTTTGTAAATTTGAAATATATTTTTAAAATGTTTATGAATTTTGTAAATTTGAATATAATTTGTGTTAGATAAATAATAATAAATAATAATAAAAAATAAAATTTTGATTTTTATGATTATTAATATTTATAACTATTTTGTATTTATTAATTTTCTCAGTTTAGTGATTTGTGTTAAAATTTATGGAGGTATATATATCCTACTCTTTTTAGATTTGGAGATATACATATCCTACCCTTTTGGATTTGAAATGTGGAAAACTATTATTTTCACTTGTTAAATGATTACTAAAAATATATATTTTTGTTTATGTATCAATCTTCATAATATAAATGAAAATGTCAAAACACTATCTTATAATGTGTTTGTTACATCGAGAAATTTGAGATAATTACTCGCTTTGAAAGCATGAAAAAAAATGATGTATTATTTTAACACTAAAATGAATTATTATTATTATTTTATTTTTATGTTTTTTGACAACAAAATATGTCCTCTCCAATCCAAAATACTTTTATCTAGTGTTATATTACAATGCATTATAGGTTTGCATTTCAAAATTTTAAGTGCATTCACCTACAAATTTATTGGATCTACTTATTTTTTTTATAAATGTGCATGGCCATTTTTTTTAATTTTCAATAAAATTTCCAAAATAATGAAATGTAGGATTATTCTCTTCTTTTGCCTCAAAATTCAAATAAAATAAACACATAAATTATAACACTATTGTAAAACATATAATTAAGGTTTAGGCATAGTGGTTGAAACTTGATTCAACATAATTATATGATAACCTATACATTCATAGGTGTAATGTTCCCATTTTTGGATTCCCTTATGTTACAGTGTGGGATGCCTGCTAAAGTAGTCAATTAAGGGTGATAGTGAGCTCATGCAATTTTGAGCAGTTTTATGGGGCCCAAATTACATTATTCATCATATTTTATCATCAAGATCCATTAAACACAACTTTTCCTTGGTTTCGTTTCATTCCGACAATTCCCGTAAAACGAGGTTATTATTGGGCATATTTAAATTAATTACACTGAAGGAGCTATTTGGGGATTATTTCTTGGAGAAACACCTTAGTGTAATAGCTCGTTGGAACTAGGGTGAAAATATCTACAGGATAGGATGAAGAAAAGTGACTTTCACTGGCCAGAGAAGTCATAGGGGTGAATTAATCACTTTTTGGAGTAAAAAGGTACATTAAATTAATAAAGTGATTTTATGAGGAAATATTAAAGATGAATTAAAAGTCACTTGAAGGGAAAAGGTGAAAAAGGGTATAAAATAAATATAGGGGCTCATATTCTCTCATGATGTTGATTGAGTTTTGATTTCTGGCTTCTTGGCTAAAGAGATCAAGATACTTGATGGTTTTGACTAAATAAACCCTAGAGATCCAGACAGTGGTGAAATATTCCACCTTTCCTGATCCAAGCTTGGACAAGGTGGTGAAAGATTCCACCCTCACCATTCTATTTAAGTTTCATATCAGATTCATAAGCATAATGTGGAAGCAAAGCACATGTTTGGGGTTTTTCTAAAGAATCAGGGCACATTGTCCATGAGAGAAGAGTTTGTGGGGGCTTGAGTACCTTGGATCTAGAAGAGATTTCACTTCAGAAGTGTTAGATATCACCAAGGCATCTTTTCACGTCATTTTGTGGATGGTTTCATGCCATATCCATTGATTCTCCCAATTGTGCGAGTTTTATGAAGGAGCGCACATATGTGTTTGGCGATATTGAGTTGGAGGGTCCATATTTGTAGAAAATATCAAGGGATCTCTTCCCATGAAAATATATTATTCATATATACAGGATTGCAACCATTCTTGTGAGGATTGGAGACCAAAAATATCAAATCCAGAACACTAGGGTGCGCACCAGCGAGGGAGGGCACAACTCTTCTTGGTTATTCATCAGTCTGAAGTAAGGATACATTATGGGTTTAATGGATCTTTTGCATGAAACTATAGGAGGCTAATAGAAGCCTAGATATCTCTTTGTTGTTGAAGCTTGAGCTATTCTCTGCCACTTCACATTATTCTCCCATCTCTATTCCAAATCTATCCATCTCTTGTAATGAGATCAAATATATACTTAAATAAAATAAATATGTGAGGTATTTGCGGCTATTTATTGTGTTATTTCTATTGCATCTTGTTATGTATTCGTTTTTTATTATATTCCTATCATTTATGTACTACAAAACTCTATAAAACCATCCTAGCTCAATTGAGAAGGAAAATACAACAAACTGTTTGATAAAATACTACAACCAGAAAACAAAAAATTTCAAATGTTTCAAGCAAACCCACTTGGGAACATTACAATGGTATCAGAGTGAATTCCTTAGCCATCCTATGATTTTGTGATATATTGTTGGAGTGTGAATTTGAGGCCATGGAAAGAGAGTATAACTCTCAGAATGTAGGATTATGGAGACTGGTCACCTTGGATGAGTATTGCAACATCAAATACAAGGGAAGACCAAAGGAATATTACAGAGGTTTGATCACAGATAGAAGGATGTATGGAAAAGCCTTACCCAATGGGAGGGTTATACCCAAGTTTTTAGACAAGTAACAAAGTGAAGAGAAAATAAGGATATTAGAGCCTAATAGATCAATATAAACAAAGGGCAAGGAACTTTACTACCATTACAAGGAGCCTTGGAAGCCATATCACAGATGCAGGGGAAAGGGGAAAGTGAAAATTACGTTGAGGTGTAATATGACAGTGATGATGAAGAGGATGCATGTGATGAGGATGACATATTGGCAATAAGGGATGCACCATCAATAGATCTATCTTATGAGGTTAGTACACATGTGGGACAGGTTGAGGAGATTGATATGGAGAGGACAACACCTCAATTTGGCCATTTTGTTGGGCATGAGGAGGCGACATTAGATGCTTCATTAGAGAAGTCCCATGAGGCTAGTGACACCCATGCATCTGATGGACAAAGTGATGACCAGGGTGCTTTTGAGGTTCATATGTGTTATCACCTAGGCATGATGAAATTTGTATGTTGGGTGACCTACCTTTGGGTGTTGACATGACTTATAGGAATTCATGTGTGGGGGATGATGAGCCTCCTATGGAGTTAAGATTGAAACATTCATCATCTTCTCAGTCACATATGCTAGCCATGACACATGAGAATTTTAGTGGAATTTAGGATGTGGTAGAGGAGCCTTGCGTAGTTATTGAACATAAGGGATATTTAGATATGTAGGGCCAAGAAGAAAGGCATGACTTGGAGACATATGACTATATACATACCTTCCAATATGAGGAGAGTGAGTCACCTATTTTGGGGAGTCCATTGATAGATCAGGTTGTGGATACCGACATATCGATGGGACACTTACTTCAGGGACTAGACTACAATGACAAGGATGCATTCCTTGTTTTTTGTGATGGCCATATCACAAATATGGGAACATCAATATAAGATCTGGGTATAGATGACAATAGTAGAGTGAGTGAATAGGAGGGTACAATTGTACATACAGGATACAAGGTGGTTGAGATTGAGGAAACAATATATGATGATGTACATTGACATACAGGGGGATTTAGTAGAAAAACAAACAGTGGGAAGTGTGGCACCTTATCTATTAAGGAGTGTTTTTATGAGGATTCCATTGTTTACATTAGTAGTGGGATCCATAAGGTAACACTTCAGTAAGATAATATTCAGGAGTCACAAAATTTGGCAGGACAATTGAGGGTTAGATAGGACATGATCGTTGCAACCATTATACACATTGACGATACACACATGTTGGTGAAAGCGTATTTTTGGAGGGTCACAATGGCACATGGTAGTTTGGATGGAGATTTTTCCATTGAGTATTTTCAGACACTCAGAGAGAGAGTGATTATGATGAGGATCGACTACCAACAACTACTTATGGATATATATTACCTTCTGGAGGTTGGCGAAATGTATCATGGGGTGTTGAAGGAGAAGGAGAATAAGGGGGAATGAATCATTGATGAGTTGGTAAGAACATAAGGATTCTTGAAAGACACACCTACAACCCTTCAAGAATCAACATCCAGATTAGAGGAGCTCCTTGAGGAGGCTAGTTAGGGATCCACTACATCTATCTTAGCATAGAGTCAGATGTATACTTCAACTACATCGCTAGAGGATGTTGGTGGTTTGATAAAGGAGTTCCAGTTGATGGAGGAGCATTAGGGGTACCCCAAATCACTGATGATTATGGAGAGATGTGACCCAAAGAAGCTTGAGGATGTTCATGTGTAACAGGGACCACCATTCATGGGGATCTCTCAGACAGTTGGGAAAATACATACACATGGAGATTCCTGAGCCAAGGGAAATTATGAGAACATCCATGTAGAGGTTGACCCAATAGTACACCCATGATACATGAGGATGCAGGAGGATATAGGATCTTGCATGGTTATACAAGGTTAGATAGTGATGGGAGATAGTCCACAGGGGCATGTAGAGGTGTTTAGTGGGATCCATGGGGATGCATTAGAGTGCAAGGAGGATACATACTTGGTGGAGCATGGATATTTCCATGGAGAGTGGTCCTCTCCTTTAAAACAATACATGGACCTTGGAGATAACATTCTCAGTAGTAAAAATCATATGAGTTATGATATAGGGATTGTGATTTACCATCAATGTGTGGAGTCACCTACCATTGTACATGATGGGATGAGATTAGTGTGGAGTCTAGGCGACTATTCACCATGGATGTTGGTGGATGGGTTTTTGGTAAAGCCTTTGGGATTGACCAAAACATATGACACTTCCAAGTCCTACATATAGTTGTAGGTATTTCTGTTAGCATTCCCTGATACTTTCATTGTATACAACAAAATAGGGGAAGATAGGAAGTTGCATGGGACATGGAGAGTTATTAGGAAGAGAGTTCCTGACAGGGGATACTTCATTACATGTAGCAGGATAAGGGAGGTTCACTTGACACAATCATATGAGGCCTTTGGCATGATGTAGAGTATCCTCAATCGTGGGATAGCGGATATTTCATAGGTTAATATAGGTTCAGAGTCTTATCGGGATGAAGATGGGGAGCATAATAGGACATATGCTTTCGATGAGGACTATGAGGTCGGTTGGCAGGATGTATGGTCACAATAGGAAGTGAAAAATATCTTGAGGACCATACATGATGTACCTATGGTCGGGTAGCTTGGAAATTTCAAGACTCATTGACAGATTAGAGAGAGATTCTCTTGGGAGGATCTAGAGGATGATGTCATGAGGCATATGGAGGAATGATTGGTATGTTATCATCACAAGTTAGAGAATGATTCCTTAGCCACCTTCATTTCAGGGAAGAGTTGGGAGATTATGCTAGTATCTCTCGACCTTGGTATACTAGAGCTATATAGTAGGGATGACATCATAGGGATATTTCTAGAGTATGGGACACCGCAGGAAATAGTGTGGGTTGACAGGGAGGCCAATTTTAGATTTTAGCAGACACAGAGATATGTGGTATGGCACAATCAAAGTTATTTGATGCAGGATTTGGTGCACTTCTATAACACATGGGAGTTTCATGGACTCTCAGGATTGATTCCTTTCATTGTTGGGGGAATTTGAGAACATATGGAGGTGAGGATGTTATGTGGCAGGTTGGGTCTCCTTGGTTGAGGATAAGGTACATGGGTAGATCATCTTCTTGGTTAGCATGGGATCTGGATAATATCGAAGGTGGTAATTTGGAGACTGGTTTAGGTGAGACATTCCTTGAGGGATGGATACTGTATTTAATTGATCCATTAGTTGGGGGTATTCAAGAGACTCTTTGTGTTGATGTCTTATAGGTCTATACTTTACAGGGAACTGTAGTTCACATCTTGATTTTGGATCGATGGATTAGAGTGATTGGTAGTCTAGTGGTTGATGGAGTTGAGATTAGAGTAGAGCCATTTCCTGAGGAGTTGATTGAGGATCTACTGCACATGATCGTTCTAGTCATTAGGAGAATTATGGGGGCATGTGTGGTGATCACTTTGAGGGATCATGATTTGAGGGGAGAGTAATTCATGTCTCCTAGGTGGATATTGGACCCTAGTATCATACAAAGTTTGATTCATCTATTGCTTGAGAACAAGCAATATTTGGGTTGGGAAGACTTTAATGTCCCCATTTTTGGATTCCGTTAAGTTACAGTTTGGGATGCCTACCAGAGTAGCCAATTGGGGGTGATAGTGAGCTTAAGAAGTTTTGAGGAATTTTATGGGGCCCGAATTACATTATTCATCATATTTCATCATCATGATCCATTCCATACAACTTGTCCTTAGTTCCATTGCATTTTGACAATTCCCATAAAATAGGGTTATTATTGGGCATATTTTAATTAATTACATTGAAGGTGATATTTGGGGCTTGTTTCTTGGAGAAACACATTAGTGTAATAGCTCATTGGAACCGGGGTGAAACTATTTACATGATAGGATGAATAAAAGTGACTTTTAGTGGCCGGAGAAGTCACAGGGGTGAATTAATCACTTTTTGGAGTTAAAAAGTACATTAAATTAATAAAGTGATTTTATGAGAAAATATTAAAGATGAATTAAAAGTCACTTGAAGGGAAAATGTGAAAAGGGGTATAAAAGAGAGATAGGGGTTCATATTCTCTCATGATGTTAATTGATTTTTTATGTCTGGCCTCTTGGCTAGAGAGCTCAATATGCTTGAGAGTTTTGAGGGTTTTGACTAAACAAACCTTAGAGATCAACACAGTGGTCAAATATTCCACCTTTCTTGATCCAAGCTTGGAAAAGATGATGAAATATTCCACCCTCACCATTCTATTTAAGTTTTAGATAAGATTCAAATTTAGCATATTGTGGAAGCAAAGCATATGTTTGGGGTTTTTCTGTAGAGCTAGGGCACACTGTCCATGATGTAACGAACCTCCCCGTTACGACGACAACCTCTTATAGCAAGTGCAATTTTTTTTTTTTTTTTAAAAGTGTGTGCACGCGTGTACAAGGGAAACAACACATTCGACTCTGCGTCGCCACCCGATGACTAAAAAGATGCAACAATGACGAACACAACAAGACAATGTAAGACACACATCAATTAACTGCATGCATTTAACGATGAATCAATCGACAATGAGAAAGACTGACTACCCACCTGTCCTACCCTGCAATGGTTAGGACCTCCAAGACACATAAGCAATGCTCAACCCCAGGTTCCCATCGATTTTAACCATTTAAGGTCTCAGGGCTGGCGACTGTTTTGAGGAGCATGGAGGTGTCCACATCTTTCCCGACACAATAAGACCAAGCCTACTAAGCTAATGATAAAGACACAACCATCAAATCACAGTCAACAAGGTTATCTAATAACCACAAAACTACAATAAACCTTACCATATCTGATAACCACTTTACATTTTAGGTTACGAAAATCTTGCAATTAAATTACAATTAACAACCTTTTATTTATTATCGAATAACCATAAAACTGCAATATCCTTTACCATACATGATAACCATGTTACCCTTCTTATTACTAAACCCTTGTGATAAATTACAATTACATAAATTTTATATGTTTCAACCATAAAATTTCAATGACCTTACATGATAAAAACATTGCAAATAAACAATGAGGGGCTCACATTCATACGTTATCAATGCTAGCATAGCAATCTTCCTGTTGCAGGAACCTTACATTTTATATGATATCAATCACAAGGAATTATAAGAACATTCCCTAATCATAACCATATCCTCACTATCTATCTTACAATAACATTACAATTAAATAACCAGGATTTTACCTTTTATTTATTATGAATAACAATGACACTACGGTAACATTACCATAACCTAACCATATCATCACTTTTACATTACAATAATATTCAATTAAATAACAAGGATTTCACATTTTATTTGTTATGATAAAAATGACACTACGGTAACATTACCATAACCTAACCATATCCTCACTTTTATATTGTAATAACCTTGCAATAATAACAATCATAATACAAGATAATGACAACTCTAAATTCAAGTCTAGTTTATCAAGGTCCAACTCCTAAATTGATGTGACTCACAACTACTTGCAGCAACTTGTTTAATCAAAACCTAATCATATAACCAATCGAAATTTAACAAGTTGTCAATAAAAGCATTTATACTATTATCAAAAGCTCATTAGTTTAATGCTAATCATCACTACCAAGTTTATACAATTTCTGTTACCTTTGTACTTATAAATCATTCCACAATAATTAAATAATCTCAGTGAAAATTTATCATCTAGCAAATAAAAATAAAAGTTACCTTGTTTATTCATCGTTCTAACAAAATGCTTTTCCAACGCTATCTAATAGTCTTAAATGTAGAATTAAAAAAAAAATCTTTTCCCAGCGCTATCTAACAATCTTAAATATAAAAATGTAAATAAAATCCAGCGCTATCATTCTAACAAATCCTTTATCCAGCGCTATCACTCTGCATTAATCATTTAAAAACAAGAATATAAAAAAAAATACCAACTTCAATATCGCTTGATTATTCAACCTTCTGTCAGCATCTCTTTACTAGCTACCATTAATAAATGAAAGGGCAAAGAACAAGCGTTGTGAGATCCAGTAACCGGGTAACCGAGCAAGGCAAGGACGTGGCCTTTAAAATACAATAAAAAGGTAAGGCAAGGAAAGGGGAAGTAAAGGAATTCGCTGCCAGGTAAACAGATGATAGGTAAGGGTGGAGGTAATTGATGAATCCAGGGAGGCGTGCACAGAAAGCGGTTTTAAGGAAAAGGAGGGTTCGTTGACATTGAGGCTCCCGAGACTACAGCCTTAAAGGGATGCACAGGTCCCAATAGGTTAAACTACAAATGTCACTCATCATGATTTTTTTTTTAAAACACGGCATTGCCTCAGCAACGCCAAGCATCCCGGATTCCAGAGAAGGCTTCAAAGGAACGTCTGAGCATTGGAAACCTCTGAGGCTTCAAGCATGAACCATAACGCATCCCAAAACGGTATCCCCTGCCCGACATTCCTAAAAAATGCTCACAAATTGAGCAGGGAAAAACGTACCCAGTCCGAGCACGAAAATAGGGAATAATTAATTTAAAATGAAAATGCAAAAACACTAAAAGGCATTCCACATATCCTACAAAGTAATTCTTTATTCTAAACGAAATTTCAATTGTTGTAAAACAAATGAATGCTAAAGGCATACCACATATCCCTGGACTCAATTCTCTGTTCTAAAACGAATTTGAACTGCTATAAATCAATTAAAATAAATTGCCAAACATATATTCGTTACCTAAAATAACCATTGCCATTATACGTTCTCTGTCAATATACATCAATACCATTAGATATAACCACTGCCATAATCGCTATTGCCATGGAATCATAGATTGCAATTAAATGTTCTGCCAGAAACAAGTAGAATGATGGGTCAACACCCCAAACGCGTTACAGGTGAAATTTCACTGGGTTAACATAGGCAGTAAGGGAATCACCATACGCAAATAGGAATGTGCCCAAGACAGAGCATGATCCTCTAGCTCAATGTGCAAAAAGGGAACCCTCCACACAAACAGGAACGCAACAAGCTAAGGAGACACAGAGGACTAAATGGTTTAAATGATGCAAGATAGTTAAGTGACTCCCTGCAATTTTCTCTCTTAAGGTAGAGAGAAAAAGAAATATCTTCAGGGCTAAATCAGTGTGGCATACATAGAGCATAAAGGGGTGCCCTTGGCTCTCAAGTGAAGTTTGAGCAGGGGAAATTTCTCCCAAGAGACCTGGCACAAAAATGCATGGACTCAACATAGTAACTCTGCGAGGTGAATAAAACAAAAATGATAACTAAAGGAAAATGCAGAGGGTAGATAACAACGTTGGGAAAAATGGGTTTTGATACTCAAAAAATCAACAACCAATGAAAGGATTCCACTAGAGGTGCAGGGAACAATCGAATTTCAGGGTAAAAACACACAACCAGGCATATGACATCAACTGCCAAGAAAAACCATAGCGATAGCCATTTTAATGATACAAATGCAATAGGTGAAGTATAATTTATTCTAGTTTCATCCCTTATCGAGTTACAATAGTTGAATTAACGTTTTTACAACAATACAATTATAATTGATGAAGTAAATAACTATGCATTCTGCTCTACTAAATAAATGAGCATACCGTTTCCTTATCGCCCGCCTCGATGACGTCCGCGCTCCATGCCGCTCCCGCCCGCCGATCGTCGAGACCTCACCGGTACCTCCCAGCCAATCTCTAGGGGTACTCTGCTTCCCCCTTAGCCCCCCGAGCTGCAAAGGGGCCACACACTATCCAGATGGTATGTCTAGCTTCCCAGCTCACCTTGCAAGCCCGAGCTATCACTCCTATCCGAGCTGAGAAATCCCAACTCCCCACAAGTAATCAGTCAAGTCACAATTCCGACAATGTAACGTTAGGCTAACAACCGATCCCTTTCTTCCTCATCTTCCCTTTCTTTTATAGAGTTTCTAGAACCTCCAACTTTCCCTAAATCACATTTAAATTAAGTTTTAATAAAAATATTCTAAATATTCTCCTTCGCACAAGTGTCGTCCATCCCCCTCTTTTCTCCAATAATTATTTTCTTTAAATTTATTAATTGTCTCAATTCCCTCACCCACCTAGAGTTTCTCCTAAATTTACTCCTAGGTGTTCCTAGATTCCCTTACAGGTTTAAACACTTTCCCTAGAATGAAGTTGCTAATTTAGTTCATTTTAGAAGGTTCTTAATTGCAGATTCCTTACTATGTTGACCTTGATTTTTACCATAAGTTCCCCTCTTTCGCTTATTATGTTTCCCCCCGTTCCTTAGTTTCCTAATTTTTATTACTCCCTTCTTTCCCCTTTTATTAGGGCCAAAATGGAAGTTGGGCTATTTACTCTTTTCCTTTTATTATTAATTTTGAAATCTTTTTACACTTTCACAAGTTAAGAATTAATTTCTTCTTTGCAATTTTTAAATCCACTAGTTTTAATTAAATTCTTACTCTCTTCATTTTACTCCAAAATTTTTATGAAGACTAAGACTATTACTTAAGTGGGTTTTAGTTTAAATTTTTATTTTTATTTTTATAGGGTCATTTTCTTAAGGTTAGATAAAAATTTTACCCTAGAGAAGTTTTAGACTTAGGACTTAGAGTCTAAACTAGGCGACATTTAATTCGGGTAGTTGGTTAAGAATTTCTTAATGTGTTAAATGTCTTAGGGCCATCTAGGTTTGTTCCTTCATCAACATCAACACGACGTGCCCTTCAAGATGCACCACGTGCTCCAAGGGTGCCACTCGCCTCGTTCATTTCTTTTATGTGACGTTCCCTTCAGGATGCACCACGTGCTCCAAGGGTGCCACTCGCCTCTAGTGTTTCTTTTGCACGACATGACCTTAAGGATACACCACGTGCTCCAAGGGTGCCACTCGCTTTTTGAATGATTGGTAGACATCAATAACCCCTAGAATCAACACTCCACCAGGTGAACTTGTGGGAGACTAAGGGCTCTAAGGAATAAGGCCCCTGCCTTATTGCGCGTCCCTTAGAATCATCGTGAGCGACTATCGCAGTCTGCCCTCACGACATTGTGGATCCTCTCGAACTAGGTAATCATTAACCTACAGTTCGAGCCATGGCGGGAGTGCTAGTAGGCTGTGGCAGGGATGTTGTCCACACCTCTCCCTCAACCTCTCTGGAAATTATGAGTGGCCCCTTTACTCCATATGTGAGTCTGGTTGGCAAGCTATCGTCAACTTGCATCATCAACAATTGTAACAGAACATGTCCACATCATATCATCAAATCAAATATACTAAAATCACAATAAACAATCAACCCCAAAGCACACTCCCTGACTCGATATGGAGTCCAAGGGATCCCGTCGATGCCTTTGCATCCTCAAGGTCAAAAACCCTGCACACTCAGTAAAACCAAGCCAATAACACCTGTCCATGTCAAAGCAGTAAAACATCATGTCATCTATCATATCACATCATAATCAAGGATACATGTTTTCTTATCATAAAAGTCCAGATCACTTGCGAGCAAGTGTCGTCAAAGAATAAGTTTTCTCAGTGTGCCAGAGCGGGATGTTACATACACCCCCTCTTGGTCTAAACTTCGTCCTGAAGTTTCATAGTATAAATGCTGAAACAAGTGTATCACAGTATCATAATTCTATCTATCAAAAAAAAATGCAAACTGCTAGTGCATATCATATGCATCCTCCCAGGTCGCCGAGTGCGGACTATAATTGTCCCACTGGACCTTGACTTGATCTACCATTCGGCGTCGTAACCGTCGAACGCAATGATATAAGATGTGGACCGGCTCAGCCATTAGTGATCCCTCATCTGATACCTGCAAGGAACTCATGTCAATCACATGTGTAGGATCACTAATATAATGTCTCAAAACATATACATGAAATACATTGTGCATACGCCTCAAAGAATCCAGCAAGGCTAGTCGATAGGCCACGGGCCCCTTTCTCTCCACAATATTGAAAGGTCCCATGAACCTAGGGGAGAGTTTAGCTCCCTTTCCAAACTTGATCGAACTCTTATGTGGTTTAACCCATAAGAAGACTCGATTGTCGACCTCATAACTACGATCGACTCGGTGCACATCGACATAACTCTTCTGTCGATCCTGTGCTTCTTTAATCCTTTGTCTTATGGTTTGCATTTTCTCTTCCATTACTTGGATTTCTTTTAGTCCCACCAGGACCCTATCCTCAAGCCGATCCCAACTCAAGGGCGTTCGACACGGTCGCCCATAAATAAACTCAAAAGGCACCATCTTAATGGTGCTCTGGTAACTGTTGTTGTAAGCGAACTCTACTAGAGGCAAGAATTCCTCCCAACGCTTTTGTTGGTCCATCACGTACATGCGCAACATGTCTTCCAAGGTTTGTTTCATTCGTTCTGTCTATCCGTTAGTCTTTGGGTGATACGTAGTAATAAAGTTAAGTTGAGTTCCCAAGGCCTCTTGGAAACTCATCCAAAATCGTCCAGTAAACACCGATCCTTGATCGAATATAATCGTCTTAGGCATGCCATGCAGCTTTACAATCTCACTGATGAAAACTCTCACTATGTCAAGTGCCTGATACGTTGTATGCACAGGAATAAAGTGATCACTCTTTGTCAGAGTGTATACTACCACAAAAATCGAGTCATGTCTCCTTGCCATCAGTGGCAATCCAACAATAAAATCCATCGAAATAACCTCCCATTTCGATTCTGGAATGGCATGTGGTTGTAGTAATCCTACTGGATGTCTATGTTTGACCTTTACCTACTGACACTCCAGACACATGGCTGCATAGTTAACTTTGTCGGCCTTCATTCCCCTCCAGAAGAATAAGGGTTTAAGATCTTCCCTCATCTTCGTAACTCCCGGGTGCACCATGTAAACTGCTCTATGAGCCTCGCTCAGGATCAACATCCTCAAATCATCGTTTAGTGGTACGTAAATCCAACTTTTAAACCTCAATAACCCATCGCTATCAAAATAAAATCCCTCATATCGTGGTACCGTCATTGTGTTTTGTCCAATAAAGCCCTCGACCTCCTTGTACCAATCATTGTCACGTTGTAAAGTGAGAATCTTCTCACGTAGATTCGTCTGAAGAGGCAACACTGAAAAGATGTGTGGTCTATGACTCAAAGAATCTATCACTTGGTTCACCGTTACCTTTATGTAAGTAATCTCAAAGTCGTACTCGCTAAGAAGTTCTGACCAATGCCATTGTCGCGCATTCAGGTCACTTTGTGTAAAAATGTGTTGTAGTCCACAATGATCAGTCTTTAGTTCAAATTTTTGTCCAACAAGGTAGTGTCTCCAAACCTTCAAGGCATATACGATGGCTAATAACTCCAAATCGTGCGTTGCATAGTTCTCCTCATGCCTTCTCAATTTCCTCAAAATGTAAGCAAACACTCGTCCGTCTTGCATCAAGACTCTGCCTAGACCTTCCTTGGATACGTCTGTGCATACCAAGAAGTCAGCGTCCATGTCAAGGACCTTTAGTATTGGCCCTGTTGTCAACAACTCTTCAAGAATTTGAAATGCTTTCACGCATTTCTCGGTCCAAACAAACTTCTTTTTTTTCTTTTGCAATTCCGTGATCGGATTTTCTATCTTCGAAAATCCCTCGACAAACCGTCGATAGTATCCTTATAAACCCATAAAGCTACGCACCTTCATGACATTCATCAGCGCAGGCCATTCCATAATAGCCTCGACCTTGGCTGGATCCACGACGATACCTTCGCCAGAGATGACATGCCCTAAGTAGTGAATTCTCGATTGATAAAAAGAGCATTTGGACAACTTCCCATACAATTTGTGCTCTCGCAGGCACTGTAGTACCAAGAGCAAGTGCTTGTCATGCTCCTTCGTCATCTGAGAGTAGATAAAAATATAGTCAATGAATACTTGGATGAACTTATCCAAGTACTCGCGGAACACCCCGTTCATCAAACTCATAAATACCCCTGGGGCGTTTGTCAGTCCAAACGGTAAAACAGTAAACTCGTAGTGTCCAAAACTCATCTTAAAGGTGGTCTTAGGGATGTCATCCTCCTTGATCTGCAACTGGTGATACCCTGATCGCAAATTGATCTTGGAGAACACCGTCACATCCTTCATTTGATCGAACATATCATCAATTCTTGGTAAGGGATATTGATTCTTCATCATAGCCTTGTTCAATTGATGGTAGTCAATGCAAAGCCTCCATGATCTGTCCTTCTTTCGTATGAAAATAATAGGTACACCCCACGGTGACACACTAGGACGTATCAATCCCAGGTCTAGCAACTCCTTCAGTTGCATTTTCAGCTCTTGTAACTCTGGGGTCGACATCTGATAAGGCGTTCTTGCCATCGGTTCGGTCCCTGGTTTCAGGTCCATGGTAAACTCCAATTCCCTTTCCGGTGACATCCCGGGAAACTCCTCTGGAAACACGTCCACAAACTCTCTCACCACCGGAAGGTGTTCTAGACCTTTTGCTACTCCCTTCTCGTTTAGCGCAAGGATCGCATAAAGCTTGCACCCCTTATGCATACTCTTCCGTAGCTATAAGGAAGAGACAAACCTCAGGGAAACTCCCTGGTTCCGTCCTACAATCACACGTCTATGTCCCTCGTCATCGACCAAGCTCAATCATTTTGTCTTACAGTTGAGTATCACCTCATGCGATTCCAACAAATCCATACCAATTACGACATCATAAGATCCTAAGATCGTAACGTACAAGTTGGTTCTCGTGACAAACTCTCCCAGGTTAAGGGCACAGCCCGTAACCTTTCCTCCAACCTTCTGTTTGGCTCCCGAAGCCATCTCCATGAAGCTAAACTCATCCTGTTCGACTGCCTTTACCTTAATCCTTTTTAGCATTGCACCAGAAATGAAATTCTCAGTAGCACCAGGGTCTATCAAAACACTAAGGGTCTGGTCAGCGACAGTACCTGTTGTCTCAAGCATAGTCGATTGGTGCTCTGCCTGGCGATTATTCACCGCTGCATGAATTCGATGGGCCTTGCCCATATCTCGCATTGTAGTGGGTCCGACTGATCTGGAAACTCTGGTCCTCTCCATAGGACAGTCACGCTGGTAGTGTGGCTCCCCACACGTCCAACACTCTTTCTTCGGCTCAGTAGTCCTGGTACCTGAAGTAGAAGATGACAGACCACTGGCCTGGAACCCTAGTCTGTTCTGCTGAACAGGCCTAAACTGATACTGCTGCGGGCGACGCTGCTGCTAAAGCTGTGGTCCCCGATAAGGTGTCTGCTGCTGAGGTGGCGATCGTCGGGGTGTAGTGAAAGTGGATCCCCTATGGAAGCCATGATATCCCGGCATATGTCTCACTGGTGTCTGATGCTGCGGTGTTCCAGATGAACCCTGCCCTACTGGTCTCGCTGGAGTCCTAGTCTAATCCCCACTAATAAGCTCCTCCTCTGTTATGAGGGCCTTTTGGATGACATCGTCCAAGGTTTGAGGCATCAAAATCCTAACCTTTGCACGCAGGCTTCCATTAAGGCTGAACACGAACCGGTTGACCTTAATTTTCTCTGTGTTAAGGTGCGGAGCATACCGGAGCAGCTCCATAAAATGTGCCTCGTACTCGGGCACCGTACGACCTCCCTGTCATAATGCGTTGAACTCATTGAGCTGACGCTTAATGAATTCCTATGAAAGGTACCTCTCTTGGAACCATTCCTCGAATAGTTCCCATGACACGTCTTCAACGACCATGTTCAGCTGCGGCAGGAACGCCTTCCACCATAGAAGAGCGCTCCCCTTCAGTTGAAAGACCACCATGTGGACCTTCATGTTGGAGGTATAATCACGAAGTGCGAAGCACATTGCCATGTTCTCCAACCATGCCTTGGCGGCTGCATCGTCCGGGGCACCAAAGAACTCGGGAAATTTGACCTTCTCGAGTTCACGGTGAATGCTACCAGTAACAAATGGTGCACGTGACGAAACCTCAGAGGGTGCCGATTCTCTGGCTTCATCTCTGTCCAAACGGCTGATCAGTGCCTCAGACATGTGCTGGAAAGATCTCATCATCCCAACAACATCGCCAACTACTATCTGCTCCTGTCTGAGAACCTGCTCGTCTCCCTGGGGGTTAGACCCCTTAGGTGTGGGTGCCACTGGAGGCGTCGCGCCTCCTCCCCTAACACCCCATCGTCTGCCTCCGCGACATCCTCTAACCATGATTACCTGCATGCACACAAGTCAACTCAATTAGCAACAGTATAATCAAATCATAACAACGAAAGCCGTAGTGATCCCAAGTCGCAGGTTGAACCCGCTCTGATACCATATGTAACGAACCTCCCCGTTATGACGACAACCTCTTATAGAAACTGCAATTTTTTTTGTTTTGTTTTTAAAAGTGTGTGCATGAGTGTACACGGGAAACAACACATTTGACTTTGCGCCGCCGCCCGACGACTAACAAGACACAACAATGATGAACACAACAAGACAACGTAAGACACACATCAAGTAACTACATGCATTTAACGATGAATAAATCGATAATGAGCAAGACTGACTACCCACCTGTCCTACCCTGCAATGGTTAGGACCTCCAAGACACATAAGCAATGCTCAAGCCCAGGTTCCCATCGATTTTAACCATTTAAGGTCTTAGGGCTGGCGACTGTTCTGAGGAACATGGAGGTGTCTACATCCCGCCCGACACAATAAGACCAAGCCTACTAAGCCAATGATAAAGACACAACCATCAAATCATAGTCAACAAGGTTATCTAATAACCACAAAACTACAATAACCCTTACCATACCTGATAACCACTTTACATTTTGGGTTACGAAAATCTTGCAATTAAATTACAATTAACAACCTTTTATTTATTATCGAATAACCATAAAACTACAATATCCTTTACCATACATGATAACCATGTTACCCTTCTTATTACTAAACCCTTGAGATAAATTACAATTACATAAATTTTATATGTTTCAACCATAAAATTTCAATGACCTTACATGATAAAAACATTGCAAATAAACAATGAGGGGCTCACATTCATAAGTTATCAATGCTAGCATAGAAATCTTCATGTTGCAGGAACCTTACATTTTATATGATATCAATCACAAGGAATTATAAGAACATTCCCTAATCATAACCATATCCTCACTATCTATCTTACAATAACATTACAATTAAATAACCAGGATTTTACCTTTTATTTTTTATGAATAAAAATGACACTACGGTAACATTACCATAACCTAACCATATCATCACTTTTATATTACAATAATATTCAATTAAATAACAAGGATTTCACATTTTATTTGTTATGATAAAAATGACACTACGGTAACATTACCATAACCTAACCATATCCTCACTTTTATATCGTAATAACCTTGCAATAATAACAATCATAATACAAGATAATGACAACTCTAAATTCAAGTCTGGTTTATCAAGGTCCAACTCTTAAATTGACGTGACTCACAACTACTTGCAGCAACTTGTTTAATCAAAACCTAATCATATAACCAATCGAAATTTAACCAATTATCAATAAAAGCATTTATACTATTATCAACAACTCATTAGTTTAATGCTAATCATCACTACCAAGTTTATACAATTTTTGTTACCTTTGTATTTATAAATCATTCCACAATAATTAAATAATCTCAGTGAAAATTTATCATCTAGCAAATAAAAATACAAGTTACCTTGTTTATTCATTGTTCTAATAAAATCCTTTTCCAGCGATATCTAACAGTCTTAAATGTAGAATTATAAAAAAAATCTTTTCCCAGCGCTATCTAACAGTCTTAAATATAAAAATGTAAATAAAATCCAGTGCTATCATTCTAACAAATCCTTTATCCAATGCTATCACTCTGCATTAATCATTTAGAAACAAGAATATAAAAAAAAATACCAACTTAAATATTGCTTGATTATTCAACCTTCTAACAACATCTCTTTACCAGCTACCATTAAATAAATGAAAGGGAGAAGAACAAGCGTTGTGAGATCCAGTAACCGGGTAACCGAGCAAGGCAAGGACGTGGCCTTTAAAATACAATAAAAAGGTAAGGCAACAAAAGGGACAATAAAGGCATTCACTGCCAGGTAAACAGATGACAGGTAAGGGCGGAGGTAATTGATGAATCCAGAGAGGCATGCACAGAAAGCGGTTTTAAGGAAAAGGAGGGTTCGCTGACATTGAGGCTCATTGAGGCTCCCGAGACTACAGCCTTAAAGGGATGCACAGGTCCCAACAGGTTAAACTACAACTGCCACTCATCATGAAATTGTTTTTAAAACACGGCATTGCCTCAACAACGCCAAGCATCCTAGATTCCAGAGGACGCTTCAAAGGAACGTATGAGCATTGGAAACCTGCGAGGCTTCAAGCATGAACCATCACGCATCCCAAAATGATATCCCCTGCCCAACATTCCTCAAAAATGCTCACAAATCAAGCAGGGAAAAACGCACCCAATCCGAGCATGGAAATAGAGAATAATTAATTTAAAATGAAAATTCAAAAATGCTAAAAGGAATTCCACATATCCTACAAAGTAATTCTTTATTTTAAACGAAATTGCAATTGGTTCAAAACAAATGAACGCTAAAGCCATACCACATATTCCTGGACTCAATTCTCTGTTCTAAAACGAATTTGAACTGTTATAAATCAATTAAACACTATTGGCATTCCACACATTCCTTAACACAATCTCTGTACTAAAATAGAATTGAAACTGTCATAATCAATTAAAAACCACCACTTTCCATTCACAAAACCTTGACGTAAGGCTCCATTCTAGAACAAATTTAAACTGGTATAAATAAAATAAATCACCAAATATATATTCGTTGCCTAAAATAACCACTGCCATTATACATTCTCTGTCAATATACATCAATACCATTAGATATAACCACTGTCGTAATCACTATTGCCATGGAATCATAGATTGCAATTAAATGTTCTGCCAGAAACAAGTAGAATGCTGGGTCAACACCCCAAACGCGTTACAGGTGAAATTTCATAGGGTTAACATAGACAGTAAGGGAATCACCATACGAAAATAGGAATGCGCCCAAGACAGAGCATGATCCTCTAGCTCAACGTGCAACAAGGGAACCCTCCACACAAATAGGAATGCACCAAGCTATGGAGACACAGAGGACTAAACGGTTTAAATGATGCAAGATAGTTAAGTGACTCCCTGCAATTGGCTCTCTTAAGGTAGAGAGAAAAAGAAATATCTTTAGGGATAAATCAGTGTGGAATACATAGAGCATCAAGGGGTGCCCTTGGCTCTCAAGTGAAGTTTGAGCGGGGGAAATTTCTCCCAAGGGAACTCGCACAAAAATGCAGGGACTCAACATAGTAACTCTGTGAGGTGAATAAAACAAAAATGATAACTAAAGGAAAATACAGAGGGTAGATAAAAACACTGGGAAAAAGGGGTTTTGATACTCAAAAAAATCAACAACTGCTGAGAGGATTCCACTAGAGGCGTAGGGAACAACCAAATTTCAGGTTAAAAACACACAACCAAGCATATGACATCAACTGCCAACAACAACCATAGCGATAGCCATTTTAATGATACAAATGCAATAGGTGAAGTATAATTTATTCTAGTTTCATCCATTATCAAGTTACAACAACTGAATAAATGTTTTTACAACAATACAATTATAATCAACGAAGTAAATAACTATGCATTCTTCTCTACTAAATAAATGAGCATATCGTTGCCTTATCGCCCGCCTCGATGACGTCCGCGCTCCATGCCACTCCCGCTCGCCGACCGTCGATACCTCATCGGTACCTCCCAGCCAATTGCTAGGGGTACTCTACTTCCCCCTTAGCCCCCCGAGCTGCAAAGGGGCCACACACTATCCAGATGGTATGTCTAGCTTCCCAGCTCGCCTCGCAAGTCCGAGCTACCACTCCTATCCGAGCTGAGAAATCCCAACTCCCCACAAGTAATCAGTCAAGTCACAATTCCAGTAGCATAATGTTACGCTAACAACTGATCCCTTTCTTCCTCATCTTCCCTTTCTTTCATAGAGTTTTTAGAACCTCCAACTTTCCCTAAATCACATTTAAATTAAGTTTTAATAAAAATATTCTAAATATTCTCCTTCGCACAAGTGTTGTCCATCCCCCTCTTTTCTCCAATAATTATTTTATTTAAATTTATTAATTGTCTCAATTCCCTCACCCACCTAGTGTTGCTCCTAAATTTACTCCTAGGTGTTCCTAGATTCCCTTACAGGTTTAAATACTTTCCCTAGAATGAAGTTGCTAATTTAGTTCATTTTAGAAGTTTCTTAATTGTAGATTCCTTACTATGTTGACCTCGCTTTTTACCATAAGTTCCCCTCTTTCCCTTATTATGTTTCCCCCCATTCCTTATTTTCCTAATTTTTATTATTCCCTTCTTTCCCCTTTTATTAGGGCCAAAATGGAAGTTGCGCTATTTACTCTTTTCCTTTTATTATTAATTTTGAAATCTTTTTACACTTTCACAAGTTAAGAATTAATTTCTTCTTTGCAATTTTTAAATCCACTAGTTTTAATTAAATTCTTACTCTCTTCATTTTACTCCAAATTTTTTATGAATACTAAGACTATTACTTAAGTGGGTTTTAGTTTAAATTTTTATTTTTATTTTTATAGGGTCATTTTCTTAAGGTTAGATAAAAATTTTACCCTAGAGAAGTTTTAGACTTAGGACTTAGAGTCTGAACTGGGCGACATTTAATTAGGGAAGTTGGTTAAGAATTTCTTAATGTGTTAAATGTCTTAGGGCCATCTAGGTTTGTTCCTTCATCAACATCAACACGACGTGCCCTTCAATACGTACCACGTGCTCCAAGGGTGCCTCTCGCCTCGTTTGTTTCTTTTGTGCAACATGCCCTTCAGGATGCACCACATGCTCCAAGGGTGCCACTCACCTCTAGTGTTTACTTTGCGCGACATGCCCTTCAGGATGAACCACGTGCTCCAAGGGTGCCACTTGCTTCTTGACTGATTGGTAGACATCAATAACCCCTGGAGTCAACACTCCGCCTGGTGAACTTGTGGGAGACTAAGGGCTCTAAGGAATAAGCCCCCCGCCTTATTGCGCACCCCTTAGAATCATCGTGAGCGACTGTCGCAGTCTTCCCTCATGACATCGTGGATCCTCTTGAACTAGGTAATCGTTAACCTACGGTTCGAGCCACGTCGGGAGTGCTAGTAGGCTGTGGCAGGGCTGTTGTCCACACCTCTCCCTCAACCTCTATGGAAATCGTGTGTGGCCCCTTTACTCCATATGTGAGTCTGGTCGGCAAGCTATCGTCAACCTGCATCATCAAAAATCGTATTAGAACATGTCCACATCATATCATCAAATCAAATATACTAAAATGATAGTAAACAATCAACCCCAAAGCACACTCCCTGACTCAATCCAGAGTCCAAGGGGTCCCGTCGATGCCTCTACATCCTCAAGGTCAAAAACCCTACACAATCAGTAAAACTGAGTCAATAGCATCTGTCCATGTCAAAGTAGTAAAACATCATGTCATCTATCATATCGCATCATAATCAAGGATAAATGTTTTCTTATCATAAAATTCCAGATCACTTGCGAGCAAGTGTCCTCAAAGAATAAGTTTTCTCAGTGCACCAAAGCAGGATGTTACACATGAGAGAAGAGTTATTAGGGGATTGAGGACCTTGGATCTGGAAGATATTTCACTTCAAAAGTGTAGTTATCATCAATGCATCTTTTCTCATCATTGTTTGGAGGGTTTTCATGCCATATACATTGATTCTCTCAGTTGTGGAATTTTTATGAAGGAGGGCACATCTGTCTTTGGAGATATTGAGTTGGAGGGTTCAGATTTGTAGCAACTATAAATAGATATCTTCCCATGAGAATATATTCTATAGATATATAGGATTGTAGCCATTCTTGTGAGTATTGGAGACTAGAAATATTAGATCCATAACACTAGGGTGTGCACCAGCTAGGGAGGGTACAACTCTGCTTGGTTATTCATCAATTTAAAGTAAGGATACACTGCCAGTTCAATAGACATTTTTCATGTAGCTATAGGAGGATCATATAAGCCTATATATCTCTTTGATGTTGAAGCTTGAGATATTCTCCACCACTTCACATTATTTTTTCATATTTATTCCAGATCTATCCATCTCTTGTAATGAGGTCAACTATATACTTAAATTAATACAGATATGAGGTATTTGTGGCTATTTCTTGTGTTACTTCTATTGCATCTTGTTGTGTATTCATTGTTTGTTATATTCCTATCATTTATGTACTGCAAAACTCTATAAAACTATCCTAGCGCAGTTGAGAAGGAAAATACAACAAACTATTTGATAAAATACCACAACCAAAAAACACAAAATTTCAAATGTTCCAAGCAAACCCACTTAGGAACATTACAGGAGAACAGATTGTTTCAAAACATAAAAACACTACCAATGGAGTTGTGTTTTTTTTATAGTGGTGAATATGTTGGTATGGTAGGCCTCCCACCAAGGTTACTAAAATATCTTAGAGACATGTATCAATGGTTAGGACCAAGTGAAATTCTTGGAAAAGGTTGATGGAAAAATAGCCCTTTTGGGGAAATGTAGGACTAGAATAACTCTCAGGAATATTGATTTGTCCTCTGAAATCTATCTCACCCATATATAGAATCAACTAAATGAATCCATTAACTATAAAATTTAATATTAATATATCATGAGCATTGGTTTAACCTTATGTTCAATTTGAAGAAGCTCGACAAGACTTTTATCCACTCGTCTCTTGTTGCAAGAGAATCCAAACATAATTTGGAATAGAGAAATATGAAAATAACAAAGCAATCCACATGCATTATATTAAAAAATCTCTTTGAAACCTCATTAGATATGACCAATTGGTGTCATTTTGCTTGGATTCATTTATGTTATACTCAATGGTAAAAAAAATGGTTAAATTAATAAACGAAGTTGATGGGGGTGGAGAAAATGTCATGTATTTTTTCGATGGTCTAATAAAAAACATTATCGAAATTCATTATGTAGATTGAACAAAACCCTATTCATAATTATTTAAATCACCCTTCAAGAACATGAATTTTAGTGAATTTCATGGATCACAAATGTTATATAAGAAAAATAACTAATAAAACAAGAAAAGGTCTTGCAAAAAACCCTCGGTGTCATACCTTACCAAGTGAAGAGAGAGTTTCAAGTGCTACATTAACAAGCAGGGTTGCAGAGAAACAAGTCCCTACCAAGAAGATGGAAACACTTTGATTTTAGAGAGAGTTTTAACTTCCAAGAAGATGAAAAGACATTGATTTGAAAGTTATTTTTAACAGTAAAGAAGATGGAAACACTTTGATTTCATAGAGAGTTTTAATAGTAACTAAGACCAAGGTCCTCGGTTCATTGATGATGTTGCATTTGTGAAACTTTCCATGAAGTTTTTGTGAGTTGGTTTTTCATCTTTCAAAACTTTAAATGAACATTTAGCACTCAATGACATTGAAGTTTGTACAACCTATTTTAACCATCCTTTTACCAATGTTATGGTTTTGCAGGGACATTAGAGAAAATTGAAGTGTGTCACATCTTAGTTGCAAAACATCTTAAAAAAAAACTACAATTAAAATCAAATGGACTCTACACACTTAATCCATTCATACAAAGAAAAGTTCAGATCTATAAATTTATATCATAAGCTGGTATGATGTCATACATAAATTATAAAAGAACTCAAACATCCAATATCATTGGATCAATTACAAAGTTGCAAAATATCTCGATGACCAAATTCTGAACAAGTGTAAATCAAATTAATGTCCTAACTAGATGTGGTTATGCCTTTGTGAATTATTATTTTGAAAAAGGTGAGTGGAAGTATTTTCTGACTTTAGTCTTCTGTCAGAGATCCAACGATGTATCAACCTCCACGTAATATAGAGTATTTTCTGACTTTACTCTTTCTGTCATATCCATGAATGTTTTCTATAATGCCTTATTTTCCATCTGTCATTTGCATGAGAAGGGACACCATGCAATCTAGGCACCTAGGCACATGTATATGTACATCTATTTTTTCTCATCCTCCACCAAGCTTCGAGGTTACGGTTTCCAGGTGTGTTTCCACCACAATCAATGTGCACAAAACAATGGTTGATTTAGGAGATGCAACAATTGATTCAGTAGTTCTAGCATCAACAGAGCCAGTTCCAGGACCAACAACAAGAAGTAGAGTAGTTGTTGTTGATTCTGCAGTAGATCCATAAGTTGATGCGGTTTATTCAGTCTCTCCACTGTATATGAAGATGTTCCAGGAGAAGGAGAAACTCGAGGCCCAGGTCTAGATGTAGAGTCCATTGAAGAAACACTCGTTGAAGCTTCTCCAGTCCTAGTAATAGATCCTAATGTTTACCTTGCTTACTCAAACCCATCAGTAGAGGAAAAGCCATTACCTCGCAAGCATCAATGAAAGAAGTAAAGGAAAAGGCAATTTACTTTTAGAACTCAGAACTAAGAGTATAGGAAGCAACATCACCTGTTGTAAACTTATTTCTGCCAAACGCCCACTTCTACTTGATGGATTGGAGAGAAAGAAGAAGGCTTTGCAAATCATGTCTTTTTGGGGTACATTGATGGATTTATTGGATGATCGAACATTTTCCTCCTTTCAACGCAAGACTGTCCTTACCTGGACTAGTGAAAAGCAGGACTCTTGGAGATATATATATGTCTGAGGGATAGGCAACAACTACGAAACGCTAAAATCTGTTGTCGAGAGTTGTAGACTGTCGACTTGAGTGAGAATCCAGACAGTTGAAGTGAGATAGATGTATTATAGAGAGGCAGAAACTATGCCACTTTGTTTAGGTTGTTTACTTGATAGTAGTGGGGATTGCCCTTGGTTGATTTATTTCAGGATTGTTCTAGATGCACATAATACATCAATAGGCTTATCCCATTTCAGAGCTACATATCATGGGTAAGGATGCCAAGGAAGGAATAAAGCACAGATGAACGCTTCAGTGGATGATGAGATTTCAATTATTCACTCATAAATTCTTTCTCCATCCATGCAGAAATCCATAACCAATATTGGCGTGACATGAGAAGCGAAGAGAAGCACAATGGAATAGAAGTGCTTGATGGTATCGATGTGCTTCTTGTTCCTTGTTATTCTTTCTGAGGTGAATCATAAATATGTCTTCAGAAGAGCTTATCTTTCAAAGATCTCTGGAGGTTGTAGACTGATGGGAAAGAGTAAGGATTCCCAAGCAAAGGTGATTACCTAGGTGCAGAGGCCAGAGGTTGTAGACTGATGGGCAGGAGTAAGGATTCCCAAGAAAAGGTAATTACCTAGGTGCAAAGGCCAGTGCCATGAGAAAGATAAGACTCCAGTGCCATAGTAAAGACATGAGTGACACTAGAATTTTCTAAGGTATGCCATGGATTTTTCTTTTGAAAAAGAGTTAGGCATTTTATATTTTAAAATATTTAGACACTATGGTGAATAGTGTTGCACAACTGAGAGGGGGGGGTGAATCAATTGTGCCTGAGCTTAAACAATTATGATTCTTTTAAAACTCTTTGCAGAGACACTAAATGATGATCACAATAATGCAGGGAAATAAACAATGGCACATTCAGCACCAGTCACGTATATGGGAAACACAGAGACAGATATTTCCCGAGGAAACCCATACAAGGTAAAAACCTCTTTTTATATGATAAGTAATAATTACATTCTTTACATTATTGGTGCAAAGTCGCAACCCTCACGGTCCAACCCGCTCCTCACCAGGACCTTCTCTTTTCTCGGCCCGAAGAACGCAAAGGTTCTTTTGTTCCCCTCGCCGGAATTCTTCGTACCCACAGTGACTCTTCACCTGCGCGATCCTCCCTTCTTTGATTATCAGAGGATCGGCCCTCGCAACTTCGCGAGTTCAACAGTTGAATATTGGACCCTCGGATCCCCTAGACCCGATGTCTATGGTCAACATTGACCTTCCTTCGGCGTATCGGAACCTTGCGCTATCGCGACTCGCGTCACTATATTTTTGGGGTCCCAACTCCCGAGATCCAAAACACCGAGATGCCGATAACTTGCTATCTCGCCTCTTGCGAGACCAATCTCTTCGCCCTTCTACTCCTGAGACCCGATGTCCCGAGATGGCTTGCTATGTCACCCGACTATGGCCCACACTCCTATCAAATCGGGGAATCCCCACTCGCAATTTCGACGTGCATGCAACTCTTGCACTTGCCAACTCCGATATGCCGATGTGCGATGGAAAATGAGTTCTATCCACGCTTGAAGGTTCAATCTCTCTCAGAAGTTCAAGTCATTGATTCTCTTCCTCTTGAGAGTCCTTCACTCCGAACTCCGCCTTGTTCGAAACTTCTCCTGGGTCCTTTTTCCCGGAAATCACAAGGGACTATTCCTCCTGAGCTTTTATCAACTCTGACTCCTTCAAAGACTTCACCCACGTCTTTCTTCATAGACCTTCAGGCTTCAATTCTTCCATAAAATCACATACATAGCATATGAAAGAAATACGTAACAAGAAGCAAATATGCAAAGGCATAATGCTAACAGCACACAGAGAATAAACACATCCATGGGATTGAATCAAGGTTTTCCTGTTCTCCTCTTCCCAGGCTTTCCTCTGAGTCTTAAATCAAACCTGCACGACACCTGCATGGTTCGAATAAACCAACACAACTCTAGATGATGAGAATAAGAGTTTAACTGTAGAGCCTCCTCAACGCACTCTATGCGGAGGAATTCAACTGCACTCTATGCAAGAATCTCTCGGCTCAGACAGAGAAACAATTGAAACTTATTCTTGCCTCTCTCCCAGATTTCTAATTTGCCATGAAATCACATATGCGGCATATACAATGAAAGAATAACAAGAAGCAAGTAAACAACAACATAATACCAACAATACACAGAGGATAATCACAGCCATGGAATTGAATCAAAGCTTTCCTATTAATTCAATATCTGTACATGGGGATCTTTCACCAATTCTCTGCTTTCCTCTCCCTTGCTCCTGAATGCTAATGCTCTAATTCTCAATGCTAATGTTACAATGATACAAAGGAGGGTGCCTATATTCCGTTTTCCCTCTCGAAAGCTAAACTATCTAATCTAGACTTAATTAATTTATCTACTTGCATTAAATCTAATAAATGCCTCAGCTACCTAAGGACGAGAGCTTATCTGCTCAAGGTCCATTACAATGTACAAGTGCGCTTCATCACATCAATACATTAATGTTTTACGCAACCATTATCAAAATATTTGAAGGTTTGAATGCCGGTGTTCTCTAGCTGTATTTTCTTTGCTCCACATGATGGCTCGCTTGTTGAGGTGTGGATGCTCTTGCATCATACTCCTCGGCTCAGAAATTTTCATGGGCTCCTGTCCATGAGCTCTTGTACAGTGTGACCATGCTTCTGTATAACTGCCTCTGTTTCCCAGCTGGCATCCTCCACTAGGTGATTCTTCCATTTCACCAGGTATTCAAAATACTTCTTCCTCCTGGTCTTCCTTCCCACTCGCTTATCCAGAATACACTCCATTTGTGGCTTCTGTGCAACTGGTAATTGTTTCTGCCACTAGACCACTGGTTCCTCGGCTCCAGTGTCTACTTCATTAGTTCAGTATGGGTATAAATCCGAAACATTAAAAATCGGAGATATCCCGATGCCCTTTGGCAACTCAAGCTCATATGCGTTCTCCCTGAATTTCTTCAGGACTCTGCATGGTCCGATCTTCTTCATATTGAGCTTGTCATATGTCCCCCTTGGGAACCTTTCTTTCCTCAAGTGCGCCAGAACCATGTCCCCAACTTCAAACTGAAGTTGTCTCTTCCTCTGATCGACTCTGTGCTTATACTCCTAATTTGCCTTCTGCAGTCGTTATTTCACCTCTGCGTGAAGTTCTTGCATCGCCTTAGCGAATTCTTCAGCTCTCGCGCTGCTAGTTTCAGCCTGTTCTGACTCCCTGAGTTCAGAAACTCCCCTCGGATGTGTCTGATACAAAATTTGAAATGGACTTTTACCTGTGCTCCGATTCACTGAATCGTTGTACGCAAATTCTTCTTGTGGTAGGATATGATCCCAACTGGTGTGATGCTCCGTCACCAGGCTTCTCAACAGATCTCCCAGGCTTCTGTTGACCACCTCGGTCTGTCCATCGGTCTGTGGATGGTATACTGAACTGAATGCCAAGTCATTTCCCAGCTTCTTCCATAGCGTCCTCCAGAAATGACCTATGAACTTCATATCCCGATCTGAGACTATGCTTCTTGACAATCCATGCAATCGCACAATCTCCTTGAAAAATAAATTCGCGATGTGGGTCGCATCACTGGTCTTATGACACGGTATGAAATGTGCCATTTTCGAGAACCTATCCACCACTACAAAGATGGAATCAAATCCTCTCTGTGTTCTCAGAAAACCCAAAACAAAATCCATATTGATCGCCTCCCATGGCCTCTCAGGTATGGGCAATGGCTGATAGAACCCTGTGTTCTGCTTTCGGCCCTTTGCATGTTGACATATTTTGCACCTGTCAACAAATCTCTTTACATATGCACACATGCCTGGCCAATAATATGATTTCCTCAGCTTGGTGAATGTCTTGTCATGTCCAAAATGACCAGCTAAGCCTCCGCTGTGCTTCTCCTTTACCAAATTCTCTCTCATAGAGCAATCTGGAATGCACAATTGATTGCCCCTGAACAACAATCTTTACTGGATCATATAATCAATCCACAGGCTCCGATCTCTGAGAACTGGGTTCTCAGCTGCCTCGTATGCTTTTTCAAAGTCTACATCACCTGCATACATATCTTTCAGATTTTCAAAACCCAACGTTTTGACCCTGAACTCCTGCAGCAGTAAGCATTTTCGGCTCAAGGCATCTGCCACTTTGTTAGCAGTCCCCGAAATGTGCTTGATCACAAACATGAAATTCTGCATGTACTCTACCCATTTCGCATGCTTCTGATTCAGCTTTTCCTACTGACTTATGAACTGCAATGCGTGATTGTTGCTATACAAAACGAATTCCTTGGGTATCAAGTAATGCCTCCACTTTTTCAATGCCTGTATGATGGCATAAAACTCTTTTTCGTACGTGGAGTATTTCAGCTTTGCATCATCCAGCTTCTCGCTATAGTATGCAACAGGCCTGTCATCCTGACTTAGGACCCCTCCAACAGCATACCCGCTGGCATCACATTTCACCTGAAATGTTTTCTGAAAATCTGGCAGCACCAGAATTGGCTGCTCAGTTATCTTCCGCTTCAACAGATTGAAGCTACTCTCAGCCTCGGCTGTCCAGTGAAAAACTTTATGTCTCTTCTTCACCATGTCCATCATTGCTGCGCTAATTCCGCTAAAATTCTGAATGAACTTTCGGTAGAAACTAGATAATCCATGAAAGCTTATTACCTCAAAGACATTCCTTAGTGATGGCCAATTCTTGATCACTTCCACCTTCTCAGGATCCATCTTCAATTCATTCGCCGAGATTACAAAACCCAAATAAATGAGTTCTGTCTGCATGAACGAACACTTCTTTAAATTTATCAGCAGCTTCTCCTGCTGTAGCCTTCTCATCACAATGGCTAAATGCCTCAAGTGTTCAGCCTTGGTCTTGTTGAAAATTAGTATGTCGTCCAAGTATACGACCACAAACTTACCGATGAATTCCTGCAGGACTTCATTCATCAGCCTCATAAAAGTGCTTGGCACGTTTGTCAAACCAAACAGCATGACTAGCCATTTGTACAAACCCTCGTTTGTTTTGAATGTCGTCTTCCATTCATCCCCCTCTCTCATTCGGATCTAATGATATCCGCTCTTGATATCTATCTTCGAAAAATAAATTGCCCCACTCAGGAAATCCATCAGATCATCCATTCTCGGCAGTGGAAACCTGTACCTGATGGTGATTTTATTTATCGCTCTGGAGTCTGTACACATCCTCCAGCCTCCATCCTTTTTCGGACTCAGTACCGTTGGAACGACACATGGACTCAGACTCTCTCTGACCAGTCCTTTATCCTGCAGATCCTGTACCTGCATTTTGACCTCCTCGTTCTCCTGCGGTGTCAACCTATACGCTGCCTTATTTGGTAAACTTGCTCCGGGTATGAGGTCAATGTGGTGACTCACACTCATTGGTGGCAACGAACAAGGTAGTTCGTCCACGATGATATCAGTGAACTCTCCCAGCAGTTCCTGAATTTCCTCTGGAAAGTCGTCCACTCTGGTGCTTGTCAGGACAATTCTCGGTTTCCTGACCACAAAGAATTGTGGATCTTCATTCTTCTCCAGCTCCGTGAGAAGTTCCTTCCCATTCATATGAAGTATCGTGCTGGTTACCTCTGGCTTCACTTCTTTATATTTTATTGGGAGCAATCTGTGTGTTCTCCCATCCTTCTCCAACGTGTACGTGTTCATCCTCCCATCATGAACAACATTTCTGTCATATTGCCATGACCTACCCAGCAATATGTGACACACGTCCATGGGAATAACATCGCACAGAATCTCATCATGATAATTTCCAATTTTAAATTTAACTAAGCATTGTTTAGTGACACTTACCCGGTGTCCTTTCTGTAACCACGAGACCTTGCATGGACTCGAGTGCTTAGTTATCTCCAGCTCCAGATTCTCCACCATCTCGGTTGAGACGAGATTATCGGTGCTTCCACTATCCACTATGACCTTGCACTTCCTGTCCTTAGCTGTACAAGCCATTCTAAACAGTCTACTCCTCTGCACTGAGTTGTCCACCTCTCTCTCAGGTGCCAAAAGAATCTTATGTGTCCCAAGTGATCTCCCGCTGTCCGCATCCTCGTTCTCAACATCACGCCTCTGTTGCACCTCAACGATGTGAGTTTTTCCTCGGTCCATTTTCCTCTCTGGACAATCCACGACCTTGTGTCTGTATTTACCACATGTGAAACATGTGATAACTCCTCCACGGCCTCTTCCTCTACCTCAGGTACGAGGAATTATGTTGGCGTCAGCATATCCGCCACCCTGCTCAGTATGCTGCCTCCTCGGCTCAGCATATTGTTGCCTTTGTTCTGTTTGTGGCTACCTTTGCTGTGAGGCTCCGCCTCTTTTAGCCTTTCCCTGAGGCCCCTGCCAATCCTCCTTGGGCTTCTGAGTTCTTTCTTGGGCAATCGCCTTGCCTCTGGGCTGACTTCTGCCTCACCCACGCTGACCTTGCTTGCGGCTCAGCTTCTCTTCGGATTTCAAAGCCATCTGGTATGCATCCTCAACTGTTCGGATGGTCAGCATGCTCAATTCATCCTGAATGTCATACCTGAGACCGTTTAGGTATCTCGCCACCTTCTCGTCAGCACTCTCCTGATGACCAGATTGAATGTTGGGCCTGTAGAATTCCTCGGTGTACTCTTTCACCATCATCAGCTTCTGTCTCAGGTTCTGCATGCGCCTGAACAAAGTGATCTGGTAGTCCCTCGGAATGAACTTCGCCTTCATCTTGGCGATCATCCGATCCCAGCTTTTTATCTTTTGTTTTCCTTTGCAGCGCCTGTCAGCCTGCAATTCATCCCACCATAAGGTTGCATGTCCTTTCAGCTTCGTGACAGCATGCCTTACCTTCTTGTCCTCTTCGATATCTTCGTAATCAAAGTAGCTGTCGAGTGCTTGGATCCAATCCAACAACTCCTCAACATTTAGACTTCCCTCATACACGTGAATGTCCATCTTTGTCTTCGAGCTCATCCTGGCGATAGCTCTGATCAACCTCTCTGTTGATGCATCCTCTGCTGTGACTTCTTCAGTATCGTGTCCAGCTTCCTCTTCCACCTCGGAATCGCTGAACTCTCCTGCGCTGACTCCACGTCTCTACGTGGTTTCCATCTCCTCGAGCCTTGCTCGGAGATCTTGCATCTGTCTTTCCATCTCTGGGTTACCTGCTGGTCTACCCCTTCTTCGTGCATCCCTGTCTTCACGATCAGGCGACTGTCTCTCCCTTCTGGGCGGCATGATGTAAATTTCTCTCCTCCTCTGCTACATAAAACAGAGGCACTCCCGCTCTAATACCACTTGGTGAAAATTCGCAACCCTCACGGTCCAACCCGCTCCTCACCAGGACCTTCTCTTTTCCTGGCCTGAAGAACGCAAAGGTTCTTCTGTTCCCCTTGCGGGAATCCTTCGTACCCACAGTGACTCTTCACCTATGCGATCCTCCCTTCTTTGATTATCGGAGGATCGACCCTCGCAACTTCCCGAGTTCAACAGCTGAATATTGGACCCTCGGATCCCCGAGACCCGATGTCTCTGGTCAACGTTAACCTTCCTTCGGCGTATCGGAACCTCGCGCTATCGCGACTCGATTCACTATATTTTCGGGGTCCCAACTCCCGAGATCCGAAACACCGAGATGCCGATAACTTTCTATCTCGCCTCTCACGACCAATCTCTTCGCCCTTCTACTCCTGAGACCCGATGTCCTGAGATGGCTTGCTACATCACCCGACTATGGCCCACACTCCTATCAAATCGGGGAATCGCCACTCGCGATTTTGACGTGCATGCAACTCTTGCACTCGCCAACTCTGATATGCCGATGTGCGATGGAAAATGAGTTCTATCCGCGCTTGAAGGTTCAATCTCTCCCAGAAGTTCAAGTCGTCGATTCTCTTCCTCTTGAGAGTCCTTCGCTCCGAACTCCGCCTTGTTCGAAACTTCTCCTGGGTCCTTTTTCCCGGAACTCACAAGGGACTATTCCTCCTGAGCTTTTATCAACTCTGACTCCTTCAGAGACTTCGCCCACGTCTTTCTTCACAGACCTTCAGACTTCAATTCTTCCATAAAATCACATACACAACATATGAAAGAAATACGCAACAAGAAGCAAATATGCAAAGGCATAATGCTAACAACACACAGAGAATAAACACATCCATGGGATTGAATCAAGGCTTTCCTATTCTCCTCTTCCCAGGTTTGCCTCTGAGTCTTCAATCAAACCTGCACGACACCTGCACGGTTCGAATAAACCAACACAACTCTGGATGATGAGAATAAGAGTTTAACTGTAGAGCCTCCTCAACACACTCTATGCGGAGGAATTCAACTGCACTCTATGCAGGAATCTCTCAGCTCAGACAGAGAAACAATTGAAACTTATTCTCGCCTCTCTCCCAGATTTCTAATCTGCCATGAAATCACATATGCGGCATATACAATGAAATCTTAACAAGAAGCAAGTAAACAACAACATAATACCAACAATACACAGAGGATAATCACAGCCATGGAATTGAATCAAAGATTTCCTATTAATTCAATATCTGTACATGGGGATCTTTCACCAATTCTCTGCTTTTCTCTCCCTTGCTCCTGAATGCTAATGCTCTAATTCTCAATGCTAATGTTACAATGATACAAAGGAGGGTGCCTATATTCAGTTTTCCCTCTCGAAAGCTAAACTGTCTAATCTAGACTTAATTAATTTATCTACTTGCATTAAATCTAATAAATGCCTCAGCTACCTAAGGACGAGAGCTTATCTGCTCAAGGTCCGTTACAATGTACAAGTGCGCTTCATCACATCAATACATTAATGTTTTGCGCAACCATTATCAAAATATTTGAAAGTTTGAATGCTGGCGTTCTCTAGATGTCTTTTCTTTGCTCCACACACTGGCTTGCTTGTTGAGGTGTGGATGCTCCTGCATCAATTATCATACATATGAGCACCAACTCATAATGAGGCTGCAACCTCTG
>ML780125.1:276527-313678 GCA_009831015.1 Picea engelmannii | reverse complement strand
TGCAACTTGTTTGAGAGCACCAACTCTCTGGTTTCTCTAGCACCCACTAGAAGGAAGCACCAACTCCCTGAATATTCCAGCACCAACTGGATGGAAGCACCAACTTCCTGAATGTTCCAACACCAACTGGATGGAAGCACCAAATTCTAGTTACACAGGCTCCAACCTGCATAACAGAGAACACTAGTTATCCGTTGCACCTCCCTGCCACCCTGGTTTCTCTGGCTGCAACAAGATGGAAGCTACAAATTCTTGTGTTCAAGCTCCCACTTGAACCTCTGAGGACAACAGTCCTCCCGAGCACCTTCCAACCTCTCTAAAATATAAATGGATAAATAAACATTCAACTTTACAGATAAATCAGGTCTTACCAATCTTTCTTTGTTCTGTAAATCTGGTCTTCTGCACACTGTTCTGCAACTCTACTCTTCCTCTGTCTGTTCAGCAGGTATGCTTTGCATCAACTCGTGCTCTCATTTTTCTCTTCTTCAACTCTCTGTTATTATGCTCTGCATTTCATCTCACTCTTCACATATACTCAATCTCCTCCTGCGCATCCTCTTTGTCTCTATTCTTACAATTTCATTCTTTTTCACTTACAGAATGACCAACCCAACACAGTCTTTTTCATCTTCTTTTATACACACGAACACGACGGTTCAACTTCCTAGCTCATTAGGAAAAATGTCGACAACTATCTAAGCAACTGAAACGATAACTGATTCGCAATCAAGAATCCGTTTTGTTTAGCAGAATCGTAACTGATGAGTTACCTGTGTGTGAAGAAACAATAACCCTTAGATCTCATTCAAGTCTATCTGTGTCGTTGGATGAATTTTATTAATCTTGCCTTTAAATATGGTTTAGGCATCTCGACATTCCTATGCCCAAGTATCTTGCCACTTCATGTCGCGATCTCTGAAGCTTCGATACATAGATTTTCTATGCTAGCTCCTTCCTCTATATGACCATGTCCATGACCAAGCACTTATGCTTGAAGTGCTTTTCGCGAATTCGCATTTCGTGAATCTGGAGATGAGGCATCTCAACTCTCCAAGTCGCGATCTACGAAACCCCGAAATGGAGCTTATCTGGACTGACTCTTTCCCTTCTCGTGACCAAGGGCTGTGACCACAACCTTATGCATAAGACGCTTTTGCGATCTCGCATATCGTTGTTCCTTAGGTGGAGGTTCTCGTCACTCCAAGTTGCGATAGGCAAAACTCCGAGATGGAGTTACATCAACGACCCAGATCCAAGCTTGATTTAACGGCTGTGATTGAATCGCCATATCACATATCGCGATTTCGGCATCCTTGTTGCACTTGTTTCTTTTCCTTTTGGAGTTGTGATTCGCGAAACTCCGACATGGAGTTAGATCAACGGTCCAAGTTCGAGCTTGATTCAACGGCTGTGATTGAGTCGCAATTTTGCATATCGCGATTTCACATTTCTTGTTGCAGTGTTTTTGTCACTCCATGTCGTGATTCACGAAACTCCGATAAGGAGTTACATCAACGGTCCAAATCTGATCTTGATCTGACGGTCGGAGTTGCGTCGCGATTTCGCATATCGCAATATCGGGATTTTTGATGTTAATAATCTTTGACATGTCCAACTTGCGATGCTCGAAACTCTGATAGGGACTGGAATCAATGGTCCATATCAAAGATTGATCTGACGGCTCAGATTACATTGTGATTTCGTAAATCGCGATTACACCCGTTTCTCCTTGTACCTTAAAGAGCGTGTAGTTTATCCTTGATCCAACGATGGTCGAGTCTTGCACTTGGATCTAACAACTGAGATCTGTCTCCCTCTTCAACGATAAGAGATTCTTCTTCTCAAACTTTCTCTCATTCGTTGCCTTCGATTATTCCCTGCCTTCGATCATTCACCTCTCTGAACTTATCCTCTTTTCGCCTGTCAATTACAAACTTGTTGTTCTCATGTCATCTTCACTGTTGCCATCAATGACAAGAATTTGCTGTCTGTTATCTGTCTGTCAAATATTTTCCGACAAAAACATCATCATATAACAAGTGGAAATGAATTTTTTCTAGATATAGATGCCTCAGATCAAATCCATGGTCATTGAATAGATCATACAACCTTAAGTAGCTTACAAATTGACAAAACTAGATATAGATTCCTCAGATCAAATCCATGGTCATTGAATAGATCATACAACCTTAAGTAGCTTAAAAATTGACAAAACAAAAACATATGGTTTCGAGAAGGGAATGCCTTATGATGTAATAATATATAATACTCTATATAAACTAAGAACCTTAAATTTGTTTCTAATAATATAATACACTTTTATTGATTATTACAATAATAGATGTATTGTATATATACTTTTCACTCATTCGAAAAAAAATGAAAAAGAAAATAAAATCTTATAAATATAAGAATGATTAATACATTAAATATGAAATTTAAATCTACAATGTTATTTTTCATTAAAATTATTTAATATTAAATAAATTTACATAATTTTAATTAATAAATAAATTTTAAGACAATGTTTGAAAAAAAAGTAATTTATAGGGATGAGGAAATCACTTGCCATTTTATATGCCTAAACTTTCAAGGTTTCACAAATAAACATTTTTTCTAAATTTTTTCACTCATGAATTATAAATGTTAATATTCGCCATAGTATCCTCAAACACACAATTTTATTAATTATATAAAAAAAATTATATAATAAGCGAGAGGAATAAGGTATATATAATCTATGTAACCTTATTACAAAGGACTATACATGCCTCACCAATAATACAATGATAATAATTATGATTAGAATTTTTTTTTTTCTATAATTATTATTCTTGGAAAGACCTAATTTCTAGAATCACTTTATTCTAAGAAAACAAAATTTAGGATTTTGAGGACAAGATTCCCCCTTTTATATGAATTTTTTTTTACAAATTCCAAGTTCATTTTTGAAAGTTCATTTTATTTTACTAAGTAGTTTGCTGAAAATATTTGAAGTTTGATCTTTAAAGGGATAATATTGCAGATTGATGATGTTGTTGTTGATGAGTGTTTTGATGAAGTGGTACTTTGTGTTGATATGCTTGGTCTTAGAATGAAATATTGGATTCTTGGTCATCTTTATTGTTGACTGATTGTCCATCAGTAAAGTAGTGGGTGTTTTCTTATTAGCACCAAGATCTTATAAGATATTGCATAACTAGACAAATCTACAAGTTGCTTCCCAATATAAGATGTATTTTTCATCTACCGAAGAGAGTTTTCCACTATAACCTACTTTTTACAATTCCAAGATACTACTATTGAACCCATATTTAGTAAATAGCCTCAAGTTTATGCTCTATCATTTGTATCACTTGCCAAATTTACAAATGAATATCCAAGAATTGTAAAGTTTCCATTCTTCTTATGGAAAATAACATAATCCTTTCTACCTTGAATTACCTGAGGACCTTTTTTATTTCATTCTAGTGACTTTCCATAGGTTCTTGCATGAATATGGAAATTATGATGACTACATATTGTTGGGAAAATTAATTGGTTATTAAAACAACTAATTACTCAATACATTAATTATCAATCTAGGGCGCGTCTGTTTATTTCAAAGTCACAATGCAAAGTCTATGCAGGCTACAATTTACCTTCCAACATTGGTTATCTAATATGCATTAAAGTAAAGTAAATCAAACCACTCAACAAGATATCAAAAAGTGTTGGCCCTCGACCAAGTTTTGAGGAAATATTGGTCAGGTTTGACCACTTTTTGGACTTCGACAGGCTGGTTGAAGATGGAGTGCCTAGGAAAAGCTGAGATTGCGGGATCCCACTTGTTTTGTGGACCCAACAAGGGGTTCATTAGGGTTTTTATATTAGGGTTTATGGGATGTCGACCCATGGGTTTACCCATGATTAGGCCTTTTTGTAAGCGAATGTAAAAGTATAAATAAGAAACGATTGTAAGGTAGAGGTAACTTAGTAAAGCGATGTAATTGGCTAAGTACAAGAGGCAAGTAGTTATAAGTTTCTTTGTGAAACAAAACATGTATGTAAGGCTCTGTGCTTGATAGAGGAGTTGGCTCTGTGCCTTGACCTGATTTTGGGAAGGTGGATTTGGTGCTTAGTGTGCAGATAACCTATCCGATGCGAAGCTTGGCTCTGTGGCTTGGTGCACAGGAGTGAACAAATGTAAGATATTGGATCCTAATAAAGAAGAAGAATCATTTGGTGGAAATAACCCCACATTGGGGTGAACCACGTATATCATGTGTTGATGGTTTGCTTTGTGCTATGATGTTTATGCTATGAATCTGCTTAGCGCATGGATAGTTATGTATGATAGATAGATTTATGAATTCTTAGAGCTTTATTTATGTTAGATGTGTTAAATATAACTTATGAAGCTAAGTGCGATGTGTATTTTTTCATTATTACTGCGTAGATCTATTCTTAGGATTTGTTCTGTGACGTGAATAAAGTTGATAAACTAATGCATGATATCTTTTAAGTACTCAGTGAAGTGTTATAATCACAGATCTGTGTCCCATATTGGTTAAAAAAACATGAGTCCTGTAACCCCCCCTGCCTCTACCTCAGGTGAGACTTCTCATGCTTCACAGGTGTTGTTGAAAGGACCGGTAGTTAGAATTTTGTTGGTGTGTTGTTGAAGCGTTGAACCCTGGTTCTGCCCCTGTGCCAACAAAAGGTTCTGTTGTTGGGACCTGAAACTATGATTGTTGGGAATTGAAGTAAAGAAAAGAGAATGTTTGTGCATAGATCTGTTTTTGTAGCGCACAATATTCTACTTGGCTTGCAAAGCTCTATGCTAAGAAAGAAACCCGATCTGAAGAAAAGAGGTAAGATCTTGAAAAAGGTAAAGCTTTGTACTTTGATAAGAGTAATATAAGTGGAAATTTTTATTTCGAAAGCATGAATTTAAGTATGTTTAATAGATTTTGTCCTAGTCTGAAAGCTAGGGTGCAGAAGGAAGAATGAGTTGATATAAGTAAGGATAATAGAAATGAAGAAATATATGTTATTCCTATGCATAGAAAGAATTTTTGGACTAATGAATGGATGCAGGAACCTAGAAAGAATTTTTGCAGATTGTAGGTCTAGCACTGTGATCCTAGTGCATAGTATAGAAAAGGGTGGGGAAATATTATGAGAAAGAGAGGATTGACATTATGTTATTACTGCAGAATACTGGGACATATTGCTAAGGAATGCTCTGGTATAGGTCCTATTTGTCTTTGTTGTAAAATTGTTGGTCATAAGGTTGAGGATTTCCCAAGGATGATTTCTAAAGTTGAACAAATGAACATGAGTCAAGAAAATAAGAGCATATTAGAAGATCAGAAAGAGAAATGATCAGAGAAAGTTCAGACTACATTAGTACAATTAAAAGAAGTGATGAATGATCAAAAAGATGTCAGTTTAATAGAGATCATGAAAGAAAAACAATGCATACGTACAAGAATATGAGACTTCAACATAGACTGTGTCTTGGATGAGGAAACACAGGTAAATATTATGACAGAAAGCAATTGGGAAAATTTGGGAAAGCCCACTATGGTACCTTCATTAGGAAGGATAGGCTTGTTTAAAGGAAAGATGATGACCCTATGTGGAAGAGTTACTAATGTACCTATTATCATCCATGGAACATCGACTGAAGAGGAATTTGAAGTCATTAAGTTGGTTGAGAACAAAACCCCGTTCCCTCTTTTGTTAGGAAATACTTGGATTGAGAAAGATCATATCAAAAGGAAAGTAGAGGAAGAAGCTATAGAAAATAAAAATCAAGAACTAAGGGATTTTATAGCTAGAAATATATATCGACTTATAGAAGAATGAGAAGTTGATTTGAAGAAGCAGAAGGCAAGAGAATTAGCCATCAAGGTTGAAATAATGCAAGAAGGATTGAAGGACCTATCAATGCAAGAAGAAATTAAATCCATCCAGGAAGTAATAAGAAAAGAGGCATTACCTTTGAACCTCTCGAAAGTACATCAGCAGCACGAAGCTACTACACTAGGAGAAGATAAGAATAAGAATGGAAAGAAGAATCTAGAAATAGTTAGAGAGGCTCAGATCATAGGAAATAAGGAAATGAATCTTAGTAAGAAGAAATCCAAGTTGGAAAATCTATGGGAAGTTATAGAAAAGACTTCACAGGAGAAAGGCTTGCAGGATCTGAGCCTCATCGGAACAGCAGAACCACGCAGAATGGGACTTCACCATGACGAAGCATATGATCATTGGAGGCACCTCGACTGTTAGAATGACGCTCTAAATGAATAGGAAACACATTTATGGATGGATAGATCGCCATTGGATGTTGAGAACGCGCCATAATGGATGGATTCACATTGATGGAGGCATTCTCGTCCGTTAGAGGAATCTGTTACGATGCTCACTTATTTAACTTGTCAGACATTGCGTCAGGACCAATTTTTGCTACCCGTCATTATCTAAGCTATCAATGAAGTGATTGTGTGTGTCAAGTTGTGATAGCATACATCATTGTCCATTTGTTTACCCCACCATTCATTCACCTACCCCAACCTATTTGTTAATAGTGAGAATGTCGACAAAGCGCACTAAGCTAGAGAAGTCTGTCAAAGAGGTTCTGAAGACATTTATGGATGATAAAGTGATGTCTGAAGGAATACAGGTGTCATCGACCAGGTGACTACAGGCTTCCCCCTCCAATGGACATTGTTTGGGTCGTGTCAACCATGCTACTAAGAAGTGAAGTAAGCATCATGACGATTTGGCTAATGAGAAGTAGATCCCATCCGTCTTACTGGATCATATCTCGCCTTTGACTGGATTTGTTAACTATGACAACATTCCATGGGACTTCGAGTACACTTTTATCACTGCGTACATCCAGAAGCGGATACACATAGTTGGAAGCCAATTGGGAAAAATCCCATATATGAAGAACAATGAATTTAACCTTGGAGATAGAAATAACTACACCATGCTTGTGCCTCATAGATACCTGATGAAAACCACTGGGAATAAGCCTCGAATAGTCTCCCATCCTTACATAAAGGAGCTGGCATAGTCCACGATACTGAACGTCATGAAGATCCCCCATTTCGGTGGACATAAAGAGGTTAATTCTTGCGTTAAACTCCTATTGTCTCACTATCATGGAGGATACCTGTGGCTCGACAGGTGCATTACTGTGGATCAGGCGTTGATCTACCGAATCACAAGACTGAGAATGCAGGAACCTAACCCTCAACACTTCTACCCAAGAAATACCTCGGCCCACTCATTGGAACAATGCATTAAGGAGGCATGTGACGAAGTTGAGAAGGGAAAGCGATGCTACAAGGTAGCCTCTATCATGCCTATCTTTCCAACTAATAGCTGGAAATCTTGTTAGAAAGAAACACCCCATGTAGGTCATTGGGTTCGTGGTGGACCTTGTAGGGAAATGCATGGAGGGGATGTTGATGAATTGGGTGAGCTACCTCATCAACAAGCTTGAGAAAGACTGTCGCAAAGCATAGGATCAAGGATATGATTTCCACTTCAGCTGGATACTCGTGTTGATTGCATTTGTCGCTTGGAAAATGTCGGAAGGAGCTACCTTCCCATATATTGAACCATCGGAGTCATTGGCCACGAGGTTATCCACCTTATGGTATACAAATGATATGTCAAAGCAATGGCAGTTGAGCACAATGTTCCATGCCTACTATCAACAACTTAAGGTTTCCATTGAGTCATTCCCATGCATGACACCATGCACATTGCACCAGTACCAACCACTAGCCAAGTTTCGCATAGATCCACATTTTATTTATATCATTGCGTGCAAGGATGAGAGAAAGGAAGAGTTACAGTCCTATTACAAGCTGACTGACAAAGACATGGAATAGATCATGAAGGAGTGGCTGGAAGAGTTCCTTGTACCGATCAATGATGAAAAAATCTTCGACCCTGACATCATAGGAAGCCCCTTGGTCACCCGGTTAGAGAATACAGGACATACAAGTGCGAAGAAGAAAAAGAAAAAGGAGGAATTCCAGGATGTATAGACTGATGAGGAGAACATCACCTTGGAAGAAATTGGACTTGGCTCGCCCGCAGGAGGAGCAGAAGATGAAGTAAATCAAAAAGGAGGAGGGGAAGAAGGAGAAAAACAAGGAGAAGGTGAAGTTACATCGTTGAAGGATCCCCCTACTGAGACAGAAACATCAAAACAGAGGAAGGCTTCTCCGCAGAAACCTTCATCAAGAAAGAAGACCCGTGCCAATAATCCCCATATGGAGGCCACACTCATGGAGGATGACATCGGTCTAGTCCATGGAGCAATGGAGGATGCATCTGAAGACCTCTTACAGAGATATGGCGTGAAGAAATAAGAGATTTGTGTAAGATTTTAGAGGTAAATGAAGGAAATTCAGCAAGCCATTCAATTGAGTTGTGCAATACCTACTGCACCTTCCTCATCAGAGACTATATATTTGGGGGACAAACCAGCCCAACTTTGAAGACTTGTAGATGCAACAGAGGATAGGCTCCAGAATGTTCAATAATAAAAGGAAAAGGCTACAGAAGCCATGAAGAAAGATAAATAAGAGATCTTAGAGAAACCACGAGTTGCGTGGTACTATGTAACTATGTATGAAAATGAGAAGGATGAGTTTCGGGCGATGCTCGAGGAGGAAAAATAAAATATACAGAGAGAAAAGGACTAGTTGCTCACAGAGTAGACTATGGTCAAAGAAGTGGTGAGCAGAGAACTTTGATTTATTCTAGGCTTGGCACACGAGGAACATGAAGCAGTCGAGGATCAAGTAATGAAGCTCACTGAGGCCATCCAACAACTTCAAGCAAGGGTAGCGGAGTTGTAAATCCAAGCATTCCAAGCACTCTGCAGGAAGTGCACGACTAGAGGGAGGAAGCCGCTAGGAGCGCAGTCGAAAAGATCAAAGACCTTACCTCAGAATGAAAGCAACTGAGTGACATAAGTGCAAAAACCTATGAACACCTCACGAAAGATCCATAGCTTAGGAAGTTGGAATTGCAACTATAGGAGGCACAACAGCAGGAAATGATAGTTCAAGCACATATGAAGGCACTCACAGAAGTCGAGAGAATGAAGAGATCACAAGAACAACATGCGGTCCAACAACAAATTACTGCCATCCAAGGAAGAGTAATGGAAGTCACATAGAGACTACAACCAGTGCAGGAGGAAGCTTGCATGGTGTTTGGAGAAATTGAAGGAAAAGGTCCACAACTGGACCAAGTTCTTACGACAATGGAACAATGTCTAGAAGGGCCTGTCACAACACAAATGATCCAGGAGTTCACTCAACAAGAGGATCAGGTGAAGCAACAAGTCGAGGCAACTCAAGCTAATATTGAGGCCTTCGAAGAAGCACTACCTAGATTTGAGTGACTCGAGATGAGTTGCAGGTGAGTGTTGGGGGCCTCTTGGCACTCGACCAAGTTTTAAGGAAAAATTGGTCAGGTTTGACCACTTTTTGTACTTAGATAGGTTTGTCGAAGATGGAGTGCCCAGGCAGAGTTGAGATCATGGGATCTCACTTGTTTTGTGGACCCAACAAGGGGTTCATTAGGGTTTCTATATTATGTTTAATGGGATGTCGACCCATGGGTTTACCCATGATTAGGCCTTTTTGTAACCAAATGTAAAAGTATAAATAATAAAATATTGTAAGGTAGAGGTATCTTAGAAAAGTGATGTAATTGGCTAAGCGCAGTGCAAGAGGCAAGAAGTTCTGAGTTTCTTTGTGAAACATATCATGTATGAAGTATCTGTTCTTGATAGAGGAGTTGGCTCTATGATTTGACCTAATTTTGGGAAGGTGGATTTGGTTCTTAGTGCGCAGATCACCTATCCGGTGCGAAACTTGGCTCTATGTCTTGGTGCACAGGAGAAGACGAATGTAAGAGATTGGAGCCTAATAAAGAAGAAGAATAAGTTGGTGGACATATCCCCACACTGGGGTGAACCACGTATATCATGTGTTGATGGTTTTCTTTGTGCTATGATGTTTATGCTATGAATCTTCTTAGTGCATGGATAGTTATGTATGATAGATAGATCTATGAATGGTTAGAGATTTATTTATGTTAGATGTGTTAAATATGACTTATGATGCTAAGTGAGATGTGTATTTTGTCATTATTACTGTGTCGATCTAATCTTAGGGTTTGTTCTACGATGTGAATAAAGTTGATAAGATAATGCATGATAACGTTTTAGTACTATGTGAAGTGTTATAATCATAGATTTGTGTCCCAGCTTGGTTACAGACACATGAGTCCTGTAACCCCCCCTCCCTCTACCTCAGGTGATACTTCTCCTGCTTTGCAGGTGTTTTTGAAAGGGACGATAGTTAGGGTTTTTTTGCTGCGTTGTTGAAGTGTTGAACCCTAGGTCTGCCCCTGTGCCAGCAAAAAGAGAAGCACGCCACTCAAATATTTGCAAGAAATAGGACAATTTTGGAAAGTAAATCATACCACACATATAAGCATTGATTAATGGATCTATCTAATTTGTTTTACACACCCCATGATATAACGGGAAATCAGTTACATCTATTTAACTAAAAGAGAAAGTAAATATTAACTTACATAAAAGAAAGACACTCCACTCTGTAGGAAAATAAAATTCACATGTTCTAAAAAGGAAACAAACATGCTGGAAAATAAAATACACCAGCTGCATGTATCAGGAGTATGAATCAACTTTCTCCCGGAGCAACCCCAAAAATATATTTCTAGTAACACACACTTGTAGGAATTTAAACACACTTGTAGGAATCGAAACACACTTGTGAAAAAGTAAACACTCTATGGGAATTGAAATACACTTGCAAGAAATTAAATAAATCGAGCTAAAATATTTACTTTCCAATCGACATACATATGTAAAACAAAGAATTGTCACTAATATACAACATAAAAAAATGAACTGAAACTCAGATTGTGCTAAAAGGAAATGACATAATTGAAAATGCAACAATTAAACATACTATGTAATCTCAAAGCTATAATCTTTCTTCAACACAAGATCTCAAAGAAATATGATTTATTCCATCGTAGTTTGGACCGTGGCTCCAATATTCCCCCCCAATAATGAAGAAAGCACTCTCTTTTATATATGAGTTTGTTTAAAAACTAAAATAACAAAAAATAAATGAAGATACACAAGTTTCTCTTGTGGTTACAACAATTTACTAATAAGTAGAAACTAAAAATCAACTAGTAAATAATTACAAGAACTTTGCTAATAATCCAAAACTAATCAAACTAATCTCAAAAATGGTTCCAAGATTCTTTTCTCATTTAAGATTATTGTTGTTGATCCAAATCCATAGTTGATATTGATGGTTGAAGATGGATTTTTGTGGATTAAAAGAATTTCCTGCAGAGTAACAACAACTATGACATCACAGGTAACGACAAATAGTAAAATGTCGATTTCTCAAAAAGTATGATTTGAGTTTTTGAGATATTTTGAGGATAGACTTATATTGACCTAATAATGCCTCATATGAAAAATCTCAAGGACCCACTTCATGGATATTTAGTTATAAACATATCAACAAGTGGCTTGGAGTAACAACAAGAGGAAATTGATTCTGCAACAACAAACTAAACCACCTTTTCAAAGATAAGTGCATAATATGTTACCTCTCTAATATTTAACCATAATTCATATGAAATACTAAATAAATGTAATGAAAACAAATTGTTTATAAATCTCACATATGCACATTAAAAATGATTAATAAGCATTAATACAAGGTCATGGGTAAAGAAGAAGGGATTGAAAGTAGGAAAAAGATGATGTAAAAGAATGACAATTCCATGTCCCAACATCTCTCCCAAATTGAATATGTTTCATGTCCCCATGCAACTCACAACCAAGCTATAAAGACTTCCATTTTTTCAATCCACTTTCCAGTTACCTTGAAATATTTTCTTGTATTTTTCCACTGTCATGAATCTTCCTAGATGATTCCATATATGATTTTACTAGAAGAATGTTAATGGATTTTACCTTTTGTTATTGATCATTTCCCTCAGTTCCACAACAGGTTCTTGTGGAGAAACTCTTGAATTTATTTTTGGTTCTTGTGTAACAACGTGAATATTTTTATTTTTATTTATTTATTTATTTTTTCCTGAGAGCCAACAATGGTTCTTCTATAACAGTGTTGGTGGCATTCCCTTTTGTATCCAACATTGGTTCTTGTGTGGAAACAATTATGTTTTCTTGGGGATTTGTTGTTTTTGTTGTGGTGCATGTTTTAAAAGTATTCTTCAAGTGATCCTAAGAAAATTTGATGGAGTTGTACTAGATGAGTTTCAACAAATGACAAGTTGCAATAGATGAGTTCTAGTATATGAGTTTCAAAAAATGACAAGTTGAAGCAGATGAGTTTAAAAAAATTATTTGTAGGAGTAACAACAAACTTTTTAACCATTTTCCCATAAACTACAAACTAGGTTTCTATGAAATTTTGCAATCATATTTTCACCGTTCCATTGCTTCTCCTCACCAAAAATTGGAGATACCCACATCATAGATATTGAGAAAAAGACATTGGTGTCGAACAACTGAGAGGGGGGGGTTGAATCAGTTGTCACCGTGCTTAAACAATTATTATTATTTTAAACTCCTTACAGAGCACTTAATGAGAAACACAATAATGCAAGGAGGTAAGCAATAGAACATTCAACATCAATCACACACATGAAATACACAGAGACAAATATTTCATGAGGAAACCCATAAAGGGTAAAAACCTCTTCTTCTTAATATGATAAGTAATCTTTATATTTTGTACATTATCATACTTATGAGCTCCAACTCATTGTGAGGCTACCACCTTTGTTTTTCAAGCTAAAACTTGCTGAGAGAACCAACTCTCTGGATTCTCTTGCACCTACTAGAAGGAAGCACCAAATCCCCGGTTTCTCTAGCACCCACTAGAAGGAAGAAACAACTCCCTAAGTGTTCCAACACCAACTGGATGGAAGCACCAACTTCCATTCACACATGCACCAACCTATATAACAAAGAACAATAGTTCTCCCTTGCACCACCCTGCCACCTTTGTTTTTTTGGCTACAACCAGATGGAAGCTACAACTCCCTGTGTTCAAGCACCCACTTGAAACTCTGGGGAAACCAATCCTCCCTAGAACCTCCCTTCCACCCTGAAATATAAATCTTTTCTTTTCATAAACATATCACAGTGATACAAGATTTATCAATGGCTTACCAGTCACATCATTGTTCTGCTACATTGTCGTGCTCTGCTTGCATCAGTGTCTTCCTTCTTGCATCCACTTGTGCTTTCTATTCTTATGCATTTTATGCTATGTGCAACATTTCCCTTCTATGCGCTATGCCTCTTCTATTTGTTTCAGTTGCTCCACTCAGGAAACTGCTTCTCGCATGAATCACACTCAACAACATCATTCATCTCCTCTTTTTTCTGCATTTTTTTATCTTCTTTGTGCACCAACTGCATGCTATGCGCAATGCCTCTACATGCACTTCACTATGTCACTGCTCTACCCTTGTGGTTGTCCACTCCATATATTTTTCTTTCCTGCATCACTCAACAACAGAATTACCTCCCTTCTCTATTCTATATCATTTCCTCATCCCGAGTCCTCTGTTAGATCATCATCACAACCCTTCATCTTCTCTGGCGTTACCAAATCTCATCATCATCATCAGTGGTAGTTACGATGAGATTCCTTAGCCTCTCTGGTAGTCGAGACTCTTCATCTTCTCTATCACAGTCGAGCTCATCCTCTTTGTTGTAGTTACAGACTTCGATTCTTTTCCATCTGTCAATCGCCTCTATGAACAGTCTTCATTCCACTAGAAATTACCTCATGACTCTTCATCTCCTCTAGTGATCACCCTGAAACTCCCCAAGTTCTCTGGTTGATTTCATCACTACGTTCTGGAAGTTTCAGCCAGTTAAGTATGTCTTATTTGGATCCTAAGCCCCTTCCTTCATGTGACCTTTGGCGGTGACCAAACACCTATTCAAAAGGAACTTTGTGACTCGCGACTTAGAGGATCTTGGTATGAGGCATCTCGACTCTCCCAAGTCGCGATCTCCGAAATGGGGCTTAGCCGAGTTAGAGCCTTCTTCTCTCATGACCACGAGATGTGACCAAGCACTTATTCAAAAGGGTGCTTTATGATTTTAGCAATCTCCAATGTGGAGCCCAGTGACATGATATCTCCTCCCTTAATCCTTCGAAGATGTGACCTCCAGCTGTGACTAGGGGCCAAGAAAAAAGGGTGCTTCATGATTTCGCGACTTCTCAGGCCTTTGTCATGCTTGATCAACGGTCCATGACCCTCGGTGATCCGATGTCCCATAAATTTTTTGCGACTTCATATTTCGGAGATTCTACAATGAGTTGTCTCCAAAACTCTTGGTACAAAAAACTCCGAAATGGATTCATATCAGATCAACGGTCGAGATTTCTCGGGGATCCGATGGCTATCCTTTGCTCTGGGACTTCAGCTTTTGGGACTTTGGGGGAGTTTTGATGGTAAAAATCCCAGAGTGACGTAACTCTTGTGTCATTCTATGATGTGTCATGAGCTGAGCATCTGCCACATGTCACTCGAATTTGTAATTTCCACATACTTGAAATGTTGAATTAACTTGACACTTGTCATTGTTTGATTGTGCCATGTGTCCTTGTTGACATAGTCTACCACTTTCCCTTACTGACGTGGTGTACCACATTCACCTCCTGGATCTGACGACCCAGATTAGTCCTCGATTCAACAACTCATATCATATCGTGATTTCACATTTCATGACTTTGGAGGTTATTTCACCTCTGTTCTCCTAATTCCCGAATTACCAATATCCACGGGTGCCAAATCAATGAATCATGCTCCTCAGTGATCCAACGGTCTAGATCTCACTTTCACGAATTCTGACTTCATTCTTCGTCATGCCAGATCAACGGTCCAGAATGCTTCCTCGATCAACGACTGTGATCACTTTCTTCATTTCGGGATTTTGCGTTTCGTGATGTCGAAGGTTAGAGAGCCTCCCTTCTTCCGAGTCTCGATTCTCTGAAGCTCGCTCCAGATCAATGACCCACATCCGTATGTGGTTGAATGGTCTATATCTCATTGGGATTTCACATTTCATGATATCTACGAGTTGCTCGACATAGTTCTCCCCATTCATGATTCTACGAAAGTGCTCATCTACTGCCACATGTCCTCTGGATCGAGTGGTCCAAAATAAATCTTCGAGACTTGAGACTTCATTATTTGTTGTGACATATCAACGGTATAGAACCCTTTGTTATCCGGTGACCCATATCATGTCTTGATTTCACGTTTCGCATGTTGGAAGGTTTAGAGAACCTCCTTCCTTTGACTTTCCAGTCAGGGAAATGATGATCTCTCGCCATGTGTCCTATGGAACCAACAGCCTTGATCTTATCAAAATTTCATGTTTCATGATTTGGAAGGTTAGAGCACTTCCTTCCTTTGAATTTTGAGTCAACAAAATGTTGATCTCTCACCACGTGTCCTTCGGATCCAACGATCCATGACTGTCCTCAATGGATGACCATGATTCCTTCACAACTTTGGAGTGTTGGGTGACTCCTAGGCTTATCCTCCTTATAGCTCCACCGGATATAACGACCCATGACACTCCTCGATCCATGATCAACGACCCACATTTCTCCTCCTCCTGAGATTCATTCCTCTCGACTTGGAATAATTTCTAAGTGCCAAAGGCCTCAAGCTTTGATCCTTTTGCGAGTCCTCGTGATTTTGGGTATCATCTGCACTGCATTTTCTTGTCTCTGCATACTTGATATTTGGTTTGTTGTTGTTCTTTCCAGTAAACCTGCCATCATTGCTCCTCCTCCTGAGATTATCATTCCTGTGTGTTATTTCCATCAATGACAAGCAAAATCTTCCTGTAAACATGCCAACAATATCCCCCTTTGGAATTGATGGAAACCCTGAATGGCTGCACTGTTCTACTTAGATATCCATCTGTAGCATCCAGACCTCTCATTTTCTCCCCCTTTGACATCAATGTCAAAGAAAACATGCCCCCCCTGAGTTTTTGTAGTACTTGTAGGAGGCAGCATATATTAAACCAATACATACTCCACCTAATAGGATGGACTCTCTTATTTGAGTCCTGCGGAGTATTTGTATCTATACCAGAGCCTTCTCCTTCTGATTCTTGGACTTGTTTATCTTCAGGTTCAGTTGTGTCCTCTGTAGTATACTCAATATTTCTCATCTCTCTGACTGGGACTCCTTCATCAACCTATTCTTTTCATAACTGAATGACTCCCCCTGTCACTCTTCCTTGATCTTCTATTACAACAACTTAATTTTCCTTCCATGATGTCTATAATCCAAGGCTTTTCTAATTATATTCATCATAAGAAAAAACCACTACAAACACTCTCATACCTGATTTCTCTTTTTACAAATGAAGGAACTGTGTTAGACTTCTTAGGAGTACTGATTTCTTCCTTGTATCCAAGACCGAATTTGTCATTTGGTGATCTCTGTCTATCCAAGATCTCATCCAGGATCATGGAGTTTTTCAAGAATTTGATTTGGGTGTTTGAATTCTCAACCTTCTTTCTAAGATTCACAACTTTCTCTTCCAGCTTATGACATGATTCTTCTTCTACTCCTTCCATGGGATAAATGTTAACAGAACATTTTTTTATTGTATCTGAATCCTCTTCTTTACTTGCAGGAGAGAATTCAATATCAACATTATTATTTGTCCTTATGCCTTTAGCCACCACTTGTCCTGCGTTTACATTTTTTACCTTACAATATTTGGACTTGAACACCTCTTCACAGCCTTTGTCACACATTTGACTTATACTGAGAACATTATGTTTCAGATCATCTGCAAGCAGATCATTATAAGAATCTCCTTTGCCATTACTCAAACTCACCATTTCTTTACCCTTGATTTTTATTGGTTCATCATTTTCAAAGATCACATTTTCTGTTTTTCTTTTGCTTATATGCATACAATTATCCTTTTCTCCAGTCATGTGTTTGGGATATCCACTATCTATATTCTAGGAGTCCTTTTGTTTTTGAGTTGAAAGTACGAGACCACATTTTTCACTACCTTTCTTTTTCCATGTGTTGGCATTTCTAGCGAAGAGATTTATCCTTGGATCTACTTTGTAATTATTCAAATGGCAGTTTGCAGCTTTGTGAATGAAGTTATGACAGTTATAGCATTCAACTCATTGTTCAATAGGTCAAAGTGATTGTTGCAACATTGTCTACTCATTGGATGTTCATTATTTCTTGACCTTCTCAATTGCATATCTCTAAAATTAATTTGACAATTTGCAATCTGTGGTTATTTGTTACTTGGATGTCTCATTCTCTGTTGTGGGAGGTATTTATTCCTTGGGAATCTTGATTGCTCATGTCTAAATCTTAAGGAACAATTTACAACTTTGTGACCAAAATTAGAATAGTAGAAACAATATCCATAGAAAAAATCTTTGTACCTGAAAAATGCTTGTCTTCTTTGAGCAAGTTGATTTATTCCATGTTGATGTTTTCCTTGACCAGAGGGTGTATTATTTCTTTGTTCTACAGATTTAGTTCTGGCACCTTTTCCTTTACCCCTCGTTGTTGGCTTATTATCTTCCTTTGTTTATTCATATTTGTTATTGTCATTGGCGGCAACACACTTGATGGATTCTTTGTTGCTTGGCTGACCACTACATGATCCCTCTTCATAACCCAAACCATTTTTCAACTTTGGATTCCTTTGCTGATTCAAAATGGTGGCTAATGTTTCTAAGGCTTTGATGCTTGACAGATTCTGGTGATATAAGGATTGAAACTTCTCCAACTCTTTTCTAGTTTTCACTACTTCTTCTTCCAGAGTTTCACATCTTGCCTTCTTCTCTGATAATTGTTGTTTTAGAATGTCCTCTATTTTATTTGCCTCTTCTAATTCCACTTTTAGTAGTGAAAATTCTTCATTATATTTTTTAATTCCTTTATCGAACTCTATCAGCAATTGTTTTTTATTTCTCTTCTTAAACCCGAGTCTGTCAATCTCTTACAAAGCGCTAATCAACTCTCCTTCCAAGTCAACCACAACTTCTTCATCATTAACATCACTTCCAGTGATTTTATTATCATAATCCTATTTTTCCATAAACACGAATTCATTTACCTTATCTTCATAGGAGGAGTCACTATCTGTGTCTTTTGAAGAGCCATCATTGTTTACACATAAACTTTTCTTTTTACCAAATCATTTGGATTTGTACTTGTCTTCACCTTCAAAGTTATGGTCCTTCTACTTGTGTGGAAACTTAGATGCAAAGTGACCTATCTTTCCATGGTTAAAACATTTGAAGGGAAACTTGCTTTGGTACTTGCCTGATCCTTTCTTTAGTCCTCTCACAAATTTTACTTCAATTTCATCATCCTCAGAATCCTCATTCTTTTCTTCTTTAAATAATGCCTCTCTAGAGGTGGGTTTATATTTAACTATCCTCATTTAATATGCAGTCAACGTTCCTAGAAGTTGATCAAAAGGCAGAGTTTTTAGATCATTATGTTCTTCTATAGCAGAGACCTTTGGGTTGAACCTATTTGGAGAAGATCTTAAAATATTTTGGACTAAAACTATGCCTTAAAACTTCTCACCAAGACTCTTCATGGAATTCACTAGTTCTTCAACTCTCAGAAAGTACCCCCCAATAGATTCATCCTCTTTCATCTTTAGTTGTTCAAACTATAATTTGTAGGTTTGAAGCTTGGCATCCTTTACCTTCTCATTACCTTCATAACTACTAATAATTTTGTCCCACATTTCTTTGGCAGATTCTAAGTGCATAATTTTACAAATTCTTATTTTGCAAGCCCACTTAGAATGGCATTCATAGCCTTAGTGTTGAAGATGAATTCTAGCTTGTCATCCTTATAATCTAGTACAATTGGCTTTACATAACCAGTCTCTACCACATCTCAGACATCTGCAACTAAAGCCATTATGTAGGTTCTCATTCTAACTCTCCAGAAGGCAAAGTTTGTTCCATTGAGCAGAGGGGCCTTATTGGTTTAAGTTCCTTCATGGCTTGACATGTTTAAGCTCTAGGATCTACCCTTAGATTAAAGGGGTTGGCTCTGATACCAATTGTTGGACAACTGAGAGGGGGGGGGCGGTGAATCAGTTGTCACCATGCTTAAAAAATTATGATTATTTTAAACTCCTTATAGATCACTTAATGAAAATCAAAATAATGAAGGGAGGTAAGAAATAGAACATTCAACATCAATCACACACATTAAATACACAGAGACAAATATTTCTTGAGGAAACCCATAAAGGGTAAAAACCTCTTCTTCTTGATATGATAAGTAATCTTTACATTTTGTAAATTATCATACTTATGATCTCCAAATCATTGTGAGGATACCACCTCTGTTTTTCAAGATGAAACTTGCTGATAGCAGCAACTCTCTGGATTCTCTAGCACCTACTAGAAGGAAACACCAACTCCCTGGTTTCTTTAGCACCCACTAGAAGGAAGAAACAACTCCCTAAGTGTTCCATCACCCACTGTATGGAAGCACCAACCTCCAGTCACACAGGCACCAACCTATATAACATAGAACAATATTTGTCCCTTGCACCACCCTACCACCTTGGTTTTTCTGGCTGGAACTAGATGGAATCTACAACTCCCTGTGTTTAAGCACCCACTTGAAACTCTGAGGACACCAATCCTCCCTAGAACCTCCCTTCCACCCTGAAATATAAATATTTGCTTCTCATAAATATATCACAGTGATACATGATTTATCAATGGCTTACCAGTCACATCATTATTCTGCTACATTGCAGATCTCTTCTTGCATCAGTGTTTCCCTGCTTGCATCCACTTTCACATTCTGTTATTTTGCATTTTATGCTCTATGCAACATTTTCCTTCTATGCGCTATGCCTCTTCTGTGCATTTTAGCTACTCCACTCAACCATCTTATTCTCACGTGAATCACACTCAACAAAAGCATTGTTATCCTCTTTGTTCTGCATTTTTTTATCTTCTCCATGCACCAACTGCATGTTATGCACAATGCCTCTACATGCACTTCCCTGTGTCATTGTTCTACCCTTGTGGTTTTCCACTCCAGCTCATTTTCTCTCCTGCATCAATCAACAACATAATTACCTCCCTTCTCTATTCTGCATGATTTCCTCATCCTAATTCCTCTGCCATCTCATCATCACAACCCTTTGTCCTCTCTGGTGTTACTGAATCTCATCATCATCATCAATGGTCGTTATGCTAAGATTCCTTAGCCTCTCTAGCAGTCGAGACTCCTCGTATTCTCTGTCACATTCGATCTCATCCTCTCTATTGCAGTTACATACTTCGACGCTTTTCCATATGTCAATTTCCTCTATGAACAGTCTTCATTCCACTGGAAGTTACTTCAGGACTCTTCAGCTCCTCTAACGATCACCCTGCAGCTCCCTGAGTTCTCTGGTCGATTTCATCACTCTGTTTTGGCAGTTTCATCCAGTCAAGTATGGCTTCTTTGGATTCTAATCCCCTTCCTTCATGTGACCTATGGTGGTGGCCAAACGCCTATTCAAAAGGTGCTTCGCGACTCGTGACTTAGGGGATCTTGGTATGAGGCATCTCGACTCTCCCAAGTCGCGATCTCCAAAATGGGGCTTAGTTGGGCTAGCTCCTTCCTCTCTCATGAACATGAGATGTGACCAAGCACTTATTCAAAAGGGATCTTTACGATTTCGACGATCTTCGATGTGGAGCCCAACAACGTGCTAGCTCCTCCCTTAATCCTTCGAAGATGTGACCTCCAACTGTGATCAGGGGCCAAGCAAAAAGTGTTCTTCACGATTTCGCAACTTCACAGGCCTTTGTCATTCCTAATCAATGGTCCACGATCCTGGGTGATCCGACGACCCATAAAGTTTTCACAAGTTCGCATTTCAGAGATTCTGTAGCAAGTTGTCTCCAAAACTCCTGGTACACGCAATTCCAAAATGGCTTCATATCAGATCAACGGTCGATATTTCTTGGTGATCCAACAACTATCCTCCACTCTAGGACTTCAGCCTTTGGGACTTTGGGGGAGTTTTGATGGTAAAACTCCCATAGTGACGTAACTCTTGCATCACTCGATGACGTGTCATGAGCTGAGAAGCTGCCACGTGTCACTTAGATTTGTGATTTCCACGTACCTAAAATGTCGAATCAACTTGACACTTGTCATTGTCTGATTGTGCCATGTGTCCTTGCTGACATAGTCTACCACCTTTCGTTGCTAATGGGGTCTGCCACATTCACCTCCTAGATCTGTCAACCCAGATTAGTCCTTGATCCAATGACTCAAATCATATTGCGATTTCACATTTCTTGACTTTGGAGGTTATTTCACCTCTGTTCTCCCGATTCCCGAATTCTTGATATCCATGGCTGCCAAATCAAAGGCTTACGCTTCTCAGTCATCTAATGGTCCAGATCTCACTTTCGCAAATTCTGACATCATTCTTCGTCGTGCCAAATCAATGGTCCATAATGCTTACTCAATCAACGATTGTCATCAGTTTTTGCATTTCAAGATTTCGCGTTTCGCGATGTCGAAGGTTAGAGCACCTCCCTTCTTCCGATTCTCGATTCTCCAAAGCCTACTCCAGATCAACGACCCACATCCTTATGTGGTTCAATGGTCCATATCTCATCGAGATTTTGCGTTTTGCGATATATGTGAGCTTCTCGACATAGTTCTCCTGATTCACGATTCTACAAAACTTCTCATCGTCTGCCACATGTCCTATGGATCGAATGGTCCAGAATTCATCTTAGAGACTCGAGACTTTGTTCTTTGTTGTGACAGATCAACGATCGAAACCATTTTTGATCCAATGACCCATATAATGTCGTGATTTTTTGTTTTGCGAGTTGGAAGGTTTAGATCACATCCTTCCTTTGACTTTCTAGTCAGCGAAATGTTGATCTCTCACAACGTGTCCTATAGAACCAATGGTCCAAATATTATCACGATTTTGTTTTTTGCGAGTTGGAAGGTTAGAGAACTTCCTTCCTTTGACTTTCCAGTTAGCAAAATGTTGATCTCTCACCATGTGTCCTCCGGATCCAACAATCCACGACTATCCTCGATGGATGACCAAGATTCCTTCACATCTTTGGAGTGTTGGATGACTCCTGGGCTTATCCTCCTTGCAGCTCCACTAGATCTAATGACCGATGACGCTTCTCGATCCATGATCGATGACCCATGTCTCTCCTCCTCTTGAGCTTCATTCCTCCTGACTTGGAAGAATTTTAAGTGCCAAAGGCCTTGAACTTTGATCCTTCTGTGAGTCCCCATGACTTTGGGTCTCGTTTGTGTTTTCTTGTCTCCGCATACTCGAGATTTGGTTCACTATTGTTCTTTCCAGTAAGCCTTCCATCATCACTACTATTCCTGATCTTATCATTCTTGTGTGTTCTTTCCATTAATGACAAGCACACTCTGCCTGTAAACATTCCAACAATTGGTTGTAGGTGACAGTGATTAATTTCTAAAACTGTATGAACTGGGTTTTCTTGCAACTTTGTGAGTTTGTTCACCTTACCATAATGCTTCTCCCTTCCAAGTTTCTTGAATAATTAGTTCACTATTTGCAAGATACCCTCAGCTCAATTTCTCTTTATTTAAGAACAAAACAAATATAAAACTCATCAATACTAAAAAACTCACCAAACTCTTTAGAAAGAAACTCTGTGAAAAACACAGTGACAATAATTTTGAGATATCCATTTCACTTGGTTATTTCTTGAATATTCCATTGGTAGCACATTAGTCGTTTCCCCCAAACTGATTACGGGACATGTCCTCATGTTGCACTGAAAAACAAATAGATTTTTTCTTTTCAATCTCAACAAACAATTGTGAACGACTGAAATACATCTTCAATCATCAATCTAGAAATAAAAATGGCTATCCTACCAATGGAAATGAACTTCAACACACAATCTCAAAATTGTCTCTTTGCTGAAAACTGGTGCTTAAAAAAAAGCATATCTTCGTGCTTTAAAATTTTGTATATCGCCTCTTTGTGTAAACTCGTCTCTACTTTAACAAAATATTTTCTCATTAAATCCATATCCATTGTTATATTCATGCTTGAATAACCATTAAAGAAACACAATGCATATTTACTAGAGTGGAGGCAATTTTGGTTAACTATCTTGATTATGGATGGTTGTAAATGAGTGCCAAGAATGTATAGAAGACTCACAATGCTCAAACCAATCTTGGTAATGTGGATATTTGATAGCTTAAAAGTGAATGGAAAAGCACTCAGTAACTTAAAAAAAAGGATAATGTTGAAGAATAATCATCGAACAGGAAATGGGAAGTAAAATACCCAAGTAAGGAACATAAAATAACTGTAACATTTTCATCCATTCTCATTGTTGAATCAATGCAATTAATGAGAGACCTTGTTCCATTTTTTAACCAATTTATTTTCCAAGTCACATGAACCCTTCTATAGTTCTACCATCAACTTTCATGTTACTAGCAAAGATAAACATTAACTTATGAGCACAAAGACCACTTTCAGAAAATACCCTGGCATCAAGCAACCATGATGTTCTATATTTCTTAAATACTCCTTGACCAACTCTCACATTAGATATGGAAATGATAATACATATTTGTCATGAAAATATGATAAATTTTGGAGTTACAAAGGCTATACCCCTCATGATGAGTAAAAACAATGTATGCATTAGTAAATGATGGAGAAAAACCAAGGAACTCATATCTTTGCTTTCCACCCCGTTGTGTAACAACATATTATTATATAAGAATGGCTTCTAGAGCAACTTTTTTCTGCTATAGGTTATTTTGGAGAAGCACATCCCTCTCTTCCAATAGTTTCCTTGTTTTGTGTATGTGTATCAACTACTCCTTGGGTTGCTTTTGGTTCTTGTAGAGAAACAACAATACATGTTGTTTTCTTACAATTAGTTCTTGTGTAGCAACGAAAAGGGTTTGTTGTGTAGAAGAATACTAGTACCCTCTCCATGCTTCAACAAGGTTGTGGGAAATTATTCCATGAGTAGGATGATGTCATGAGTCACATGGAAGAAGGGTGTTGATGATAGAGTGATGAAAGGTAAGGAAATGGACAATGTCCCCCCACCCAAACTGAAATATTTTAGCAATCCTTGGAAAATGACAATGAATTATGATAGAGGCAAAAATAATGGAGTAGGAATAGGTAATTTTCCAAATACACCTGTATAACATTCAATGAATTGTGATTAAATAAAAGAAAAGAAAGCATACTTGCACCTACCTATGAAGTCCATAATGTTTGTAGCAACATCTTGATCTGATATGGTCCACAATGATGTAGAAAATTTGCAAAGGAGAGCAGTGTGGAGCTTGGAACATGTAGTACAATGTAGATCTGGAATAAACTTTTGATGCAGTAATGAATCTTGAAAATCTTTATTCAACTTGGAAATCATTCTTTAGATACAAGGATAATTTTAAGGATGAAAAATTATATTAAAATGTAGAAACATGAGCTAATCTTATTATTCCTTAATATGTAAAATGTAAAATGTTTGGTGATAGGTTTGAAAAAATATTCAAATTTCTACGGATTTTATATAGTTTTTATAAAGTTTTTGTGCTTTTTAAGGTAAAATAATTTTATTCTATGGAATTTGGGCAAATCATTTTTAGAAAAAATGGAAATTGGCGATTCTTGTTTTGGGAAAAACCATGGAAATTTAACCCCTAAAATCCTCTATGTTTAGAGAGAAACTTGGATGTAATTGTTTATTTCTCACTTTATTTGCAAACCTTGCTCGCTAGCAAGCCAATTTTAAAACAAGGTTTGTCCAACAACTCCCAAAGGGTTTTCATAGTCAGAATGTTTTTATCTCGAGGAATGCCTATCAACAAGTTGGTTTTCAAGCACTCCAAAGTCTGATGGCACCTGAGACATTTGTTTACATCAAATTTTATGAGGAAAAGGAAAACAATATGGCTCAACATTGTAAGTGAGTTGAGTGACTTTATTTCATGGGTTAGGTGTGGATGGAGAAGTAAGTAGGAAATGAGGAGGCTAAAGTAGGCTTGATAATAATGGTCTCATGAGGATTTTGACTTTAAGGTTGACAAAAAATGAAACTTTATTAACTTCAACATGTATGCATTCATGAGTTAGGAAGAAAAAAATACATAAGCATACCATGGTATTGGTGAATGAGCATGATGGACATGAGATATTCTGAAAGGATTCTTCTAGGGAAAGGGAATGTGGTCATGGAAATTGATATCTATAAAATTGGTCTTCAATGTGTCTTCACATCAATTCTCCATTTGTGATTTCTTCGATCCATCTACAACCCTAAAGAAAAAGTTGCAACGGTGCAATAATAAGGAAAGAGTAGAAACATCATGTAGTATTGTTGTAACAACAACATGTAGCAACATGTAGCAGAAATAAAACAACATCATTATAGAAAATGATAGTCTCATAAATGGATATGAATGATGTCTGTAAAGTATGCCCCTTTTTTCATGAAATTTTGTCTTCAAGAATCACTTGTGCATAACTTGACTTCCTTAGTCTTCCTAGGACCTGCAAAAAATGAGCACTTACCTACAATAAAATGTGAGATAACACAAGAAGAGAGGTGATTATGATCTCTTCATCCAAGAAATATGTAAAAAAAAACAAGTAGCTACTTATAAAACAAATCCAAGGAAAAATGAACGAAGAAAAAATCATTTTATACCTGCTGAGGAGAGGCAACCTCCTTAGACTACCTTGCAATATTTCATTGATAAATTCTTCGTTTCTCATCCAATTTGAGTGATACCAAAGACAAATGTAAATATATTCACATGGATACTTCCAATATAAATAGGTTTTAAAAATGTTTTAAGGTGATATTTGAAATACGGTGAGAAATAACCTGCATGCTAGTGTTGTTTACGTTATTTCCTCCTAGATCAACAATTACTTGATTAAGTACAAATTTTGCATTTGATTACAGATCAAATTGATTCAAATTCATGGTGAAAGTATATTCATGTAGGTATCTCCAATAGAAATTGGTTTTTAATAAATGAATATTTGATGGTTCAAATATGTCAATGAACAACACAGAAAACAAAGTTTTAAGAGTGAATATTTAGGATAAGAAGTCAGTATTTTGGGCATAAATTTGTCATATGATATCAAAATTGTGTGATTAAAATTTATTTGTAAACTAGATTCATATTAGAAAACACCTTAGAAACTATTTTGAAAAATTCATCCATAAAATTTTCCAAAATTTGACTGTCCTAACTCTATTCCTGAGCTTCCTCCTCTACACCCGATCACTGTTTTGGTCACATTGTTTTTTTTTTTTTTTTATATCTCAATTGAATTATTCAAAGTGGGTTAGAAACTATACTTGAAGGGATAAATTGTATAGAAACATGTTTTAAAAATGATCCCATATAACCCCTAAAAATAAGACCATCTCGACCGTGTTTTCAATGAATTTATCAAGCCAAAATGCCATAAGTGTCCAATCAAGAAGACATTTCTCCCAAATGATGATCTAGGTATGTGTACTTTTTCATATACATGTATATCTCTATCTTAGAAACCCTCAAACCAAAAATTATGAATACCCATATCATAGTTTATGCACTATGACCAATGCACTATCTGTAACGAATGTAAAGAATATACCCAAGATTGGAAGTAAAAGATGAATTAATCGCGAAATAAAAAAAATGTGGCAATGGGATCCTGACATAACCATCACGAGAGCTCATACGAGGCCACACAGTGTCCCATTATTGAAAATATAAGATAATGAGATCGTGACATAGCCACCATGAAAATTGAAGAGAGTCCACAGAGTGTCTCATTATCTATGAAATAAATTCCACATTTTTTTTCTTGAAATTGAGATTCTTGTATGATGAGGGATTTGAAAATTCAAATGATAAATACAACCATCATAAAATCATTCATCAATATGCATAATATCAAAGGGACTGAGTGTGGGTAGAGGCAATCAATGATGATGAATCGAGGGTTGTAAAGGAGTCTAAAAATGAAAAAGGAGCATGGTTTTAATTAATAGGAGAAAAACAAAATGATGAAAAAATGAGAAGAGTGGTATTGAAAAAAGGAAATGAGAGTAGTAGTTAATGAAGGGAAATAAAATGGGAAAATAAAGGAATAATGAAGAGTAATAAAGAAGAAGGAAAGTAAAGGTAGGATGTAAGAGGAAAGAATGGAGAAAACAATTTTCATAGTAAGGGGGGTAGAGAAGATAAAAAGAAAAATATGAGAGAAGAGAAGTGGATGGAAACAAGAGGGAAATAAGATGGAAAGTTGGAAGCAAGGAGAGAAATGAGGCAAAAGAAAGTGAAGAATAGAAGCGGTGAATAATATTATATGGATAATAAAATTAAAAATCTTTAACAACCCAATATGTCATATAAAAATAATGAAAATTGACCGCATACCTCAATAATTAATCCATCCTCATGCTTGAAGGCTTTGACATTCCCTTGACTCCTTCTTCTAGTAGAATCTCCTTTCGCTAATGATTCCTTCCTACTTCCAAACTTCCTGCAAAAGAGAGATTAGTACTATGGGTGGATCTTACTACACCACAAAAATAATATTTTTAACTTATGAAAAATACATGCTTGAACTTAAAAATGAAGCTAAAACTAGTGCAAGTTGTACTTTCACGCATTCCATAACTTCCCCGACAACGACGCCAAAATGTTGGGAGAATTAATTGCTTATATTAAAACAACTAATTGCTCAATACATTAATTATCAATCAAGGGTGTGTATGTTTATTTCAAAGTTACATGCAAAGTCTATGCAGGCTACAATTTCCCTTCCAACATTTGTTATCTAATATGTGTTGCAATAAAGTAAATCAAACCACTGAACAAGATATCAAAAAGCGAAGCACACCACTCAAATCTTTGCTATAAATAATACAGTTATGGAAAGTAAATCATACCACACATCTAAGCATTGATTAATGGATCTATCTACTTTGTTTTACACACTCCATGACATAACGAGAAAGTAAATCTTAACTTGTATAAAAGAAAGACACTCCACTCGGTAGGAAAATAAAATTCACACGTTCTGAAAAGGAAACAAACATGTTGGAAAATAAAACACACCAGTTGCAGGGATCAGGAATATGAATCAACTGTCTCCCGAAGAAACCCCAACAATGTATTTCTAGGAACAGTCACTTGCAATAATTGAAACACACTTGTGAAAATGTAAACACTCTACAAGAATCGAAACACACTTGTAAGAAATTAAATAAATCGATATAAAATATTTACTTCCCAGTGGACATACAGATGTAAAACAAAGTATTTCCACTAATCTACAACATAAACAAATTAACTAAGATTCACACTATGCTCAAAGGAAATGACATACACTACGCAGCTAATCCCAAAAATAATATCTAATATCTTGCACTGCGGAAGCCCTATATGCGGAAATGACATAATTGAAAATGAAACAATTAAACATACTATGAAATCACAAAGAAATAATCTTCGTTAACACAAGATCTCAAAGAAATATGATTTATTCCATTGTTGTTTGGACTGCTTCTCTGAGAGTCCCCCCCAAGAATGAATAAGGAACTTTTTTCTATACATGAGTTTGTCTAAAAAAATTAATAAAAAACAATAAATGCAGATCCATGCATTTCTCTTGTGGTTACAACAATTTACTAATAAGTAGAAACTAAAAATCAACTAGTAAATAATTACAAGATCTTTTCTAATAATACAAAACTAATCAAACTAATATTAACAATGGTTACAAGATTATTTTCTCATCTAACATGACTTTTGTTGATCCAAATCCATGGTAGATCTAGACGATTGAAGATGGATTTTCGCGTATTACAAAATTGTCCCATAGAGTAACAATAACTATGACATCACAAGTAACAACAAATAGTAAAAGACATATTTCGCAAAAAGAACAATCTAGGTTTTTGAGATATTTTGAGGATAGACTTATATTGAATTAATAATGCCTAATATGAAAAATCACAAGGACCCACTTCATGGATCTTTATTTATAAGCATAGAAACAAGTGGATTGGAGTAACAACATAAGTAATAACAAGAGTAACAACAACTGACAATTGATTCTGCAACAACAAACTAAACCACCTTTTCAAATATAATTGCATAAAATGTTACCTCTATAATATTTAACCATAATTCATATGAAATACTAAAGAAATGTAATGGAAAACACCTTAGTTCTAAATCTCGCATATAAACATTAGAAATGATTAATAAGCATTAATACAAGGTTATAGGTAAACAACAAAGGATTGAAAGTAGACAAAAGATGATGTAAAATTTGATTAAGGTACATTTCTTGATATGTCCAAAAATAATCCTTTATGTAACACATATGTTTATTAGCCCCTGTATAAAGTATCCAATCATATTCATAATTATTTTTCATTAACTTGTTAGTGGCAACTGAATACTCAAAATCTAACTCTTGATTAGTTGTCAACACATATTCAACATAAATCTTTTGATTATATGCACACTAACTTGAAGTTGAAACATGGGACTTATAATGTTTATAGTTTAAAGTTTTATTATTCTTGAGAAAAAAATCATTCTCAATTCTACACTCTTCTACATGATTCCCATTGTGAAGACATCTTTTGCGTCTCACTTGATTCACATCTTCAGCTTTTCCTAACCGATTATTCTTGTAATGAGGATTTTGAGATATCATAAAATATTGTGTATTTGAATTGTTTCTTCCTCTTCCTTATCTTCTACCATGACCAAAACCATAATTAGAATAGTAAGTTAGATTTTTCTCTTGATTTCTTAGGTTATTGAATTTTCCTCTTCCTCTAAATTTTCATTGTATGTGCCTCTTCCTCTAGAATTTATCCTTTTCATGAGTTGGTAAAAATAATATATTCTCTGAAGGTTTTATTTTTACCAAAGGTTTTTTTCATGTTGGGTCATTCAATCACTAAGAGAATTAAAACTTCGATTCTCCAATTTTCTTATATTTTGTAAAGTTTCTAAGAAATGTTGATACTTGAATAAGGAAAACCATTGGTTAAAATTGAATTCATTAAACTTTATTCCACATCCTTAAGTCTACATTTGAATATATATTTCCCAATAGTTTTTAAATGAGAGACGTACTCGAAAAAATCTCCCCTACAACTAACCTTTGTTTAATAAATTTCATTTGGAGATCAACTCATTTTGAGCATCAAACAATTATTTTGAAAGTTTTCCATACATCCCATGTATCAATTTCATTTTTAATGTGGACAAACCTTTCATCAATGACAAAATACTTTAAAAGTTCAAGTTCCTTTTCACCCTTCACTTCCCATTTTGCTAATTCTCTAGCATCAATAGGCTTAGTAGGATCTTTATCACCACTATAAACATTTACACAATTCATGATAAATTAATGTGCTTTGCATATGATGACTTTGAGACTTATAGTTCTTATGTCCATCCAATTTATCAGAATCAAAAAATAAATTTACCAACTTAGACATGATTAGTTTCTTATCAAGTGAAAACAATTAAAAAATGGAGAGTATCAAGTACAAGGGATACTACAAAACATAGTTACATGGGATTGGCCTTGACGATTTTACAACCTCAGTGAAAGAAGACACTAATAGAGTCTTTCATTTGAGTTGAGTGAATAAACCTAATCTTTTCCAATTTTTATGATGGTTTAGCTCATGCATGTAGTTTAATTTTTTTTTACATGAACTGAACCATAAACAATGACCGCAACAACAAAATAAGACTAGCTACAATAAACCAAGATCACAAGAAGAATAACCATGCACAAAAGAACAAAATAAGTTTCATGGGAAAACCCTTCTCAATCAAGGGAAAAACCCAACAATCATTTGCTATACTACCAAGAAAATATCCACCATCCACCACCAAACCTAGCACACAATAGGGTGTTGTTATGAATGGGAAACTTAGCTCCTAGAGAACTTCAAATTTCAGTCCTCATAATTTCAAAATTTAACTTCTGAAATTATGACATGACAAGTGAGTGTGATCCACAGTGGGGATCTACTCTTATTTATAAAAAACCTATCACATCAAATGATGTGTCTATTATCACAATAGGGACAACCTGTACAACTTAATAATATAATTAATAATTACACAATATTAATTATCTTTCACATGGTGGGGCCGAATTGTACCCTTTACAACACAATTAGGGTTTTACCAAAGTCTCACTCTCTGAAAATATAGCAAGGGATCTCACACATCCTATAGTGCTCATCCACTAGGGATACATCCACCTAAGCTCACCCACAGGGATGTCACTTTCAAAAGATCACTCAACTGAGTCCACAGGAGTACCATATGGTGATCCATCTCGAGATGACTCAACTAAGTCCGTAGGAGTACAAGGAAGGAGACCATATTAAGTTGACTCAACTCAGTCTAGAGGAGAAAAAGGTAGAAGACCATCTCAAGTCATCTCAAATTAGTCCATAGGAGTAGACAAGAGAACACACATCATAACAACTTAGTCCAGATTTTGACACACATCCATCACATGGGCACAACCAACACATGGGCACACATCGTCTCAACTTAATCTAGAGAAGAATGACAGACCCATCACATGGGCCCTCTCACAGATCGACTCAACTCAATCTAGAGGAGAACAACCCAGAGAATTTCACACGACATTGCAATCATCAACACTCCCTCTCATCTAGGGAGACATTCTCCACCAGGCCAAGTATCTCACAAAATTACTTGAACTTCATCCTAGCAAGCGGTTTGGTGAATACATTTGCAACCTGCTCATGTGTAGAAAGGTACTGCACATGTACTTCTTTCCTTTTCACCATATCTCAATGTGTTTCTATTTGTATTTAAACACAACATTCTCGGAGAGCTTTACACCACTTTGGTTATCACATTGGATAACGGTGGAATCCATCTCATGTCCAAATAAGTCTGCAAGGAGCTTGCGAAGCCTCACTGCTTCGTGGACTTCCACACATAATGAAATGTACTATGCTTCTACGGTACTCAAAGCCACATAAGTGTGTTTCCTTTTGCACCAGGAAACCATGGAATATCACAAAGTAAAAAAAAAATTGAATGTTCTCTTCTGATCCCCTATGATCCCTACCAAGTCTGTATTGAAATATCCCTGCAATATCATGTCTACACCGGAGGCATATCTCAGACCATATTCAACTGTGACTCATAGATATCTCAACACATGTTTCGCTACTATATAGTGACTTTGTCTTGGCTAATTCATAAAATGACTGAGTACATTCACTACATAGCATATATTAGGTATGGTGTTAACCAGATACATCAATGATCCAATCGGCTGTCGATAAAGATGTGGATCAATCTCACTTGAATTAGTAGAAGCCTCGGTCATTTTCTTCAGATCCATCACCATCGGTGTAGGCATGGACTTACAGTTTGTCATACTGAATTTATTTAATATCTCCACTTTATATTTTTCTTGGCTCAGGAAATATCATCAGTCTTCTACCATACTTCTAGTCCAATAAGTAGTGCATCATACTAATGTCCTTCGTCTCAAATTAAGAAGCTAATGCACACTTGCATTCAATAGTAAGGCTTTCTAAATCATATAGGGACAAAAACCAGACACTCGTCACCAACAATGTTGTAATATAGGTTTGGATCAACAACACTTTTGCTGAAGCCCAAACTCATCAAGTATCTCATACGAAGAACGATGTGCCTACATTATTCCATATTGGGCTTTGTCCAACCTGCATACATGAGACTCCTTCTCATGTGTCATGAATCCATCTGGTTTCTTGGTGTAATCTTCTTCCTGAATATCACCTTCAAGAAAGGCTTGTATTTACATCCATCTGATGTAGTCTCCAACCCATGGATGCTACAAGATCAATAATCGTATATATGGAAGTGTATTTGAGAAACATGAGAAAATGTATCCTCATAATCTATTCCCTCCACCTAAGAGAATATTCTAGCCACAAATCTTGCTTTGTACTTTTCGACACTTCCATCAATTGGATGTTTGATCTTATAGATCCACACATCATTCATCATAATGGACCGATACTTTTCGGTCATGGAATCTTGCCAAAACTGTTGTCTTGCTACTTCTCCATGACAAGAAGGTTCAGTATCTATGGTGTGCCTTATAGCTGAAACATAGCTCAAAAATCTCTGTGGTCTCTTGCTCTCTCAAAATGTACCACGAGGAGTTGCATGTCCTTCTGCCTATAGTAGAGTCTGTTGATCCCATGTAGGCCTCTTCCATCCTACTGCAATGTCTTTGAGAACATCAACTGTGTAATACCCCTAGGATGAGCCCCAAATTATAAATGCAAATGCACTTAATCTTTTGAGTTGTTTTATATCATTTTGCCTGCACCTTCCATGGTATAGTGTGCACATGTACTGTGCACTAAAATGATGAAGGGTGCACATTCCAGGATATTGCACACAACAAACTTAAGTGCATGTGATTATGAGGCTAGAGATCCTTTGTGTATATGTTGTATTTTGTAGGCTGGTGAGACAATTTATTATAAGCCAAAAGGCTTATGTGATGATTAGGTCAGAGAGCATAGATATTAAAGGCCAGTGGGTCTATTTTTGTATATGTAAATACTCATATCATTAATATAATACATCGCTGCATGTAGATCGACCACAATAAAGGAGTATGGGGGACTAAACTCCACTAGTTGGGGAAAGGGGGATAAAATTTAAGGATAAGGGGCTAAGCTAGGGAGCTTAATCCAAAAAGGAATATTATATTAATTTTTCTTAAAGTATAAAGTATGGATAGTTATTTTATCCTATGTTCTAAGGATGGGGACAAGTGGGCCAAAGTAGCTCTCAACATGACAAGTGTCAAGTTGGGAACATGCATACATATATTTTGGACTTAGTTCATTTGGAAATTCATTTCATCATCATTCACTCACTCATTCAACTGTCCTTCATACCTTCATGTACCATACCTATCCCTATAACTATATATGTACCTTCATGTCACTGTACCTATACCCATACCTGTACCTTTATATGTACCTAGTTATCTTGGGAGTAGGACTGAAGAGGAGGGTTGTCAGGCCCGTGGGATACTAAAGAGGCAATTTTTCAAGCCTATCAAAAATTATCTCTAGGTGAGAGAATTGTTGGGAATTGATTTCCCGAAGGTGCCAAAATTCAACTACAGGGCTCTGAGACTTCTTCTTCAGCTTGTAGTTGAATCCTGGAAAGGAAGTGGGGCAGTTGAAGGACTGTTGAGCAGAGAAGGGGCACACTTCCTGGGGTGGAACGAGCATGTGTGGAATGATGGACTGTAGGTTGTTAGTTCTAGTTGGCACTTGTGACGAAGTTTTTACTATTGTCTGAGATACACCATCTTGGTTAGGAATCCATTTATAGGGGTGGATTTTAGTCTGATATCGGGGGTGAACCACTACTGAGAGTGATGAGAAATGTGGTATAAGGATAGGAGGTTCATGGAAGTTCCACACGCAATTGGTGATATTTTTACCAAGATAAGTGTCCAATTTGTGTTAAATTACATGTTGCATTATTATGTATGCGTTTATTTTTATGCGTTGTTCCTGTGTGTGTTACATGTGTATCTTTATTATTATTTTGTATGAATCTGTGCATTTTCATAATGTATTTTTCTATTTTAATCTTTATATATAAATTTCCACAAGATTTCCCATGTGTATGTGTTTTTATTTGTATACAGTTCAAAATTTTTATGTGGCATAGCCCAGTTGGATGCTGGGGATGTTACAATATGGTATAAGAACTTCAGTTTTCAAGTCTGAGCCTGGATGGACTGAGGAAGTTGAATTGAAACAAATTTTTCACAGAGAATTGATTTCGAAGTGGCCAAATTTCAATTTATAGAGCATCCATGGTAAAAATTAGAAGCAATTGTGTGGAATTGGGAAACAAAACCCAATTTCTATTGTTAAATCCATGGGAAATTTGAGAACAATATGGTATAAGAACTTCAGTTATGGATTTTATGGTATGGATGTTACAATATGGTATAAGAACTTTAGTTTTCAAGTCTGAGCCTGGATGGCTTGAGCAAGTTGAATTGAAACGAAATTTTCACAGAGAATTGATTTCGAAGTGGTCAAATTTCAATTTACAAAGCGTCCATGGTAAAAATTAGAAGCAATTGCGTGGAATTGGAAAAAAAAAAACAAATTCTATTGTTATATTCATGGGAAATTTGAGAAATTTGGTCAAGTGATGATATATTCTTAATTTAATATCTGTTCTAGCAAATTCAGACCTAGAATTGGTCGAATTTGAAGTTATAGAGAAGCCATGGCATGTGGAGCGAGATTAGTTGATTAAAATTCTCAATTGTGAATTGAGTTTGGGAAAAAATCATTCTAGGAATGCCAACCAACAACTATTTGTTGTTGTAGAGGTTGAATTGGTATTATCGGGGTGAAATTGTACAAATTTCATAGTTGTAGAAATCCTATGGTGAAGATTGGGAAAATGTTTGGCAAAAGCCCCAATTTTTGCAATGGAATTCACGAGGAATTGATGCACATAAAAATGAATGTGCGCAGGTGTGCACACTAAAAATGCATAATGCACAGTGAAAATCTTGTGTTGAGCGAAAAATATTGTTGTGTGGGTGTGTGTGCACACCTAAATTTGGCATTGCGCGGTGCATAGTTGTAATGCGTGGAAAATATCGGTGCATAGGTGTGCACACTTACTTTTGGCGTTGCGCGGTTCAGAGTGGTAATGCACGGAAAATATCGGTGCATAGATGTGTGCACTTAAATTTGGCATTGAGTGGTACAGACTGGTAATGTGCGGAAAATATTGGTGCATGGGTGTGTGCACTTAAATTTGGCGTTGCACGGTGCAGAGTGGTAATGCGCAAAAAATAGCGATGCACGGATGTGTGCACTAAATTTGGCATTGCATGATGTAAATTGGGTGTGCGCACACATAATATTGGTGCACATGGTGTGCACAGTATTTTCATAGCATAGAGGAATTTTGTTGGTGCACGCACAATGTAGGTATGTTCATATCGCGTGAAAGTTTAATTAATGGTGCGTGCGAAGTATTGGTGCGCGGTGGGAGCGTACTAAAATTTGACATGGTATAGCACATAGAGTGCAATGTGTGCGGAATATTAGCATGTGACACAATAATTTCACGCAATAGGCATTAGTGCATGAACCAAAATTGGGCGCGGTAGATATTGGCGCGCGACACAAAAGTAGTGCGCACTAGTTATTGGCACGACAGAGAAGTGATCCACATTGGTTATAGGTGCGCAGAGGATGCACTACCTTATGGTATTGTTGCACATGCTAAACATGGGTGTACATTTTCAAATTTTTTCGTGCGAAGTCATTTGGATGGTGTACAACAACAGAAAACCAGTGAATTTCTGTGACATTTTATACTATTGGAAGGTCATCTTTTGTAACATCCCGCTCTGGCACACTTACCAAACTTATTCTTTGAGGACACTTGCTCGCAAGTGATCTGGATTTTTATGATGATAAAACTTTTTCCTTTATTATTATGTGTTAAGTTATATGACATGATGTTTTACTACCTTGATGTAGACAGGTGTTGCTGACTCAGTTTCATTGAGTGTGCAGGGTTTCAGACCTTGAGGATGCAGAGGCATCGGGGGAAACTCCCTTGGACTCCGGATTGAGTCAGGGAGTGGGCTATTTGAGTTGTTCCATTTACGATGATATTGTTCGTTTTGATGATATCCTATTGATCTTATGATATGTTGTTGACATGATCTGACATGATGGTTGATGATGCAGGCTGACGATAGCTTGCCGACCAGACTCACATATGGAGTAAAGGGGCCACACATGAGTTCCAGAGAGATTGAGGGAGAGGTGTGACAACAGCCCTGC
>ML780125.1:249722-262695 GCA_009831015.1 Picea engelmannii | reverse complement strand
GAAAAAAAAAAAAAAAAAAAATTTGCACTGTCTTTAGAATGGTTGTCGTGACGAGGCGGTTCGTTACATCTTTTTGCAATGTGTTTTTGAGGCCCTAAACAACATTTTTAGCTACTCAAAAACTCTAAGAAGAGAGTGTACCAAGGTAAACTTGGTCTTTGCAACTCAAATGAAAGATCCTAGAGAGATATTTCTAATGGTGTAAACCATTCGACAAACAAAGCTTTTATGAGGAAGTTACAGGACAAATAGTGAAGGGTAAATTTTAAGACCCAACTAACTTTGAAGGGCCATAACTTTCTGCTCTGGAATTAGATTGAGGCATAGGATAAGTCTATGGAAAGATATTGAACTATATAAGACATACCTATAGTGGAATTAAAATTATGGGCATGCTAAAAATGTTTAATATGACACAAAAGGTACATATAACGTTCCAAACCAAAAACACTAATTGGCCTAGAACTTCAACAGGTTGTAACTAACAACCCATAACCCAGAAAGAGGTGAAATTTGGGCAGATTGTCCAAAATATGTATATGAAGAAAAAAAGATGATCTATTACCAAAAATCCAATGGAGTGGGTGCAAAAATTCATAATTATAGTGCAGTTTTGCAACAAGTTGAAGTGTGAACAAGAGAAATTAATGGACAATTTTCAAATGACCATAAATTTCTGCTCAAGACTCAGAATTGAGCAAGGGAGTAGTCATTAGAAAGGTATTGGATAGAGGAGTGTAATTATTCACAAATAAAATTGATCTGGACATTTAATTTTCAGGAAATCATAAGAAATAATTTTGATGCATTATTGGAACAAGATTGTACATAATTTCATAAATTTGTTAAATTATTTAGCCTAACAAATTTTGTTGGTTGCACATTTTTGCAGAGTTAAAAATTTTTAGTTCTTAAGAGGTGAGAAGGTTGAAATTTAGTTAAATATAATCATAGGTACTCAGGGAAAGAGTGTTATAATAAAAATATTTCATAAGATGATCAAAATCCAAGACTATGAAATGTTAAGGTATGAATCTAGGTGCAGCCATAAAGTCTTGGGAAGCCACTACATGAAGTCCACTCATGTTAGTCAAGTACTCAATGGAATCTGGGCAAATGAATAGATCATGCAGTGAATGAAATAGTGAAAGTACATTCACTCCGAAAGAAACCAATATATATATTAAGCAATACATTGGAGTCGGATCTATTATAAAATGAATTGACTATCAACATGATAGTAATCCGATAAATAAAGATACTTAATGAATATATGAATAAAGACTGCATCGTATCCAGGGATTAGATATGCAATTATAAAATAATGCTTCCCTTATTGGTATCAGATTATGCAGTGGAAGCATGGTATCAAGGGCATCACTTCAAGGGTAAAGAGATGAAGGTGCACATAAGTAAGGAGTGTGGATTGAGGCATAGGTGCATCAATATGGCATGATGGAAGGAGATTATGCAAGTCAGGTAGAAATCGGATTGGTCCATTAACATACTATGATAATGTAAGAAGAGATCATGAGTTAGATATCAATCTAATGGGAATGCAGGAAAACACTCCATGAGGGAAAGAAAGAATAGTAGAGGATTGTTTATGCATTCCAAAGGTATTGAAGATATTTCCACAATAGCATGGAGATGTCAAAGACAAGAAAGACTTCAAAGTGAAATGAATCTCTATGGAGAGTCAGTAAGGAACCATGAAGAAGAAAATGGATATATTCATGGTTTTGAATGCAAAAGAGATGGTGCTTGAGAAGAATCCATATCAAGTGGCATAGAGCCATGAGTGACATTTCCATGGGGTGGAAGTATCACTTGAAATTATGATGGCAAATTAAAATAAGTATTAAGTACTTTTAATTAATTCTATGAAGCTAGAGAAGGAGGCATATGTGCATCCTTACAATATGCTAAGAGATTGGCTATGAAAACCATGTTTGAGGCTAGTTGGCAAGGAGAAGAAAAGAGTGCAAGAAAACTAAAATATTAAAGTATTCAGTCAAGGAAGATATGAAGTAGTCCAGTCCAAAAAGTAAATTGATGTTGAAGATCCAAAGTCTATAAGACAACATGATTGGAATTATAATTCATCCAAGTATGAGTTGGGATAGATGGATCCAGGAAATAAATAAAAGTTGAAGATTAATATCATTTTAGTATTTGGATGGAAAAGAAAAGGTATCCAATAGTGATTTGGCTAGAAATTGCTCACGTCGGAAATAATCATGCACAGTGGTTACATTGAAGAGAAAATGAAGATTCATGAATTCAGAAGAATTGAAGACTTCTGGGATAAACAAGGAAACATTATACATGGATAAATAAGTTGTTGCAATTACTGTAGCAACAAGTATGTTATGGCTTGTTGGGACAACCATAAAGTGAGAATGCTTGCATGTTTGCAAGTGTTGCTGATAATGTTGTTGCATATGGAAGGAAGCAATAGAAAGCTAGAATGTTAATTATAAGACTGATAAAGAGGAATGAAAGATTCTATTGTCATCATTTAATCATGTAGCATCAAATTCGTTTAATGGAAGCTATGCAGGTAAGTATTTCTCCTTTGAAATTATGTTGCATAATTGTCAAAGGGAAATTCAGGTAAGAATTTCCCTAGATTATGTTTTTATAATACAGAGTATGGTATTGTTTAAGTGCATTAACAAGAATAAGTTACCACTGGGTGTGGTAAAGGCTAGAGGCTTGTTATAGTTATCAAAGATTTTTAGATTTTGAATGCACACATTGACATAGTAGCATGTCATGTTAATTTGATTATGAGGTAATAACCAAAGAAATAAAAGATAAGAAAGAGTTATAGGAATGATTCTAGGAAAGCTAGTCATGTATGAGACCAGGACATGGTTGGATATGGCACGGTATGGATATAGAAAGGTTATGTGCCACACAAATACCCAATGAGCTTCCTACCTTTAAACAAAACTTGGACTGCAACCTTTTTTCTAACACTAATGAGCACCACAGACTTGTATTCTTGGTGTAGTGTTCAGGTCGAAAAGGAAGGCATCCAAGTAATTGAGAAGACAATGGGAAGTGTGTGAAGAATATGTCAAGACATTGGCCAGATTTCCAATTTATGGATGGTGAGATACATGACTTAGATAAAGATCATTCTTAAAATCAATGCAAAGGTGCATTGAATAGATATGCATTGAGAGTTTCACTCATGCCAGGTAAGTGGCAGAGTTGCACTCATACATGATATAATTTTATACTTAAATGCATTTTGTGAGTGCACGTATATATTTTTTCAATGGAAATAATTATACTAATGACCTAAATGTTGCTAACTCATGGAGATGAGAACATTTCAGGAACTGTTAGACATTGCAACATGAAATTTGCAAGTCAGGTAGTCACAGGAATAGTGACTACAGAAAATTGTTTGTTCAAAAAATTGAAATAATGAACTTACTGTTATTAATTGCGAACATGCATATGCATAGAATGATGAGTCATCCTATCTAATAAATTGTTTGGTAATTGTGATTGGAATTCTAGGTGTAGGCAATTCTAAGATCTCTGCATAAGGTTTTTGTACATATTGCAATTAAAATATGATGTACATGAAACACTGACAATATGTGGGTTGTATGCAAGATATAATCAATTCTAGGAAAAATGGCATTCAACATGGTGCTTGTTGAAATCCAAAAGGAATACTACATCCTATTATTGCAACAACAATGAAAAATTATGAAATAGAATTTCATATTTTGGGAAAAGTCAAATTCCTTATGAAATTAATTTGATTTCTAAAATGAATTTTTTATAATTTTCTCTCATGATAACTGCATGTGTGTGATGCAGATGAGATAACCTTGATTAAAGTTGGAATGTTGGGAAAGAACAACTATTGTTGAGGACACTAAATCCCTATAATTGTAGAACTTTGGTGGGGTTCTAGTAATGAGTTAGCGCTCTCCTTGTGTGTGAAATCCTTGGTAAGATGGATCGTTGAAGGACTGTGTAGTAGTGAAGGGATGTTTGAGCCTGCAAGGGTGAGTGAAACAAGGAAGAGGAAACCCAATGATGCTAATGGAATGGTAGCTAACATAAGGAGGGTGTGTCAAATGGAACAGTGAGATGAATTATTCCTGGAAGAAGATCTATGGCATAGATAAATTGACTTCCAACTGTAGTATGAATACCAGAATTGGTACTGGAAAGTAGAGCATCAGATGGATAAAAAGATTCGAATAGCTAAAGCTTGGAGATTTTCAAAGAATTTGAATGGTACATGGTATACAATGCAATAAGGACAATGAATAAATAAGGGGAGGGGATTGTAATACCCCTAGGATGAACTCCAAATTGTAAATGAAAATGTACTTAAGCTGATGATTTGTTTTATATCATTTTTCATGCACCTTCCATGGTATAATGCACACATGTATTGCACACTAAAATGATGAAGGGTGCACATTCCAGGATACTGCACGCAACAAACTTATGTGCGTGTGATTTTGAGGCCAAAGAGATTTTGTGTATATGTTGTGTTTTGTAGGATGGTGAGATAGTTTATTATAAGCCAAAAGGCTTATGTGATTATTAGGATGAAGATCCTATATGTTAAAGGCTAGTGGGCCTATTTTTGTATATGTAAATACTCATATAATTAATATAATACATCGTTGTGTGTAGACTGACCACGATAAAGGAGTATGGGGGACTAAACTCCACTAGTTGGGGAAAGGGTGATAAAAGTTAAGGATAAGGGGATAAGCTAGGGAGCTTAATCCAAAAAGGAATATTATATTAATTTTCCTTAAAGTATAAACTATTGATAATTATTTTATCCTAAGTTCTAAGGATGGGGACAAGTGGGCCAAAGTAGCTCTCAACATGAAAACTGTCAAGTTGAGAACATGCATGCATATAGTTTGAAATTAGTTCATTTGGCTATTCATTTCATCATCATTCACTCACTCATTCAACTTTCATTCGTACCTTCCTATATCGTACCTGTACCTGTAACTGTATCTGTAACTTCTTGTTACTATACCTATACCTGTACATGTACATGTATCTGTACCTAGTTATCTTGGGAGTTGGACTGAAAAGGTGGGATGTTAGGCCCATGGGATATGGAAGATGTGGGTTTTTAGGCCCGTGAGAAGTTCTCTCAAGGTGAGAGAATTGCTGGGAATTGATTTCCCAAAGGTGCCAAACTGTAGCTACAGGGCTCTGAGACTTCCTGTCCGACCTGTTGTTGAAGCCTAGAAAGGAATTGGGGTAGCTGAAGGACTGTTGGGTAGAGAAGGGACACACTTCCTAGGGTAGGATATGCATGTGTGGAATGAGGGATTGTAGGATGTTAGTTTGAGTTGGCACCTGTGACATAGTTTTTCCTGTTGTCCGAGATACATCATCCTGGCTAGGAATCCCTTTACCTGGGTGGAGTTTAGTCCTAGCTTGGGGGTGACCCACTGCTGAGAGTGATGAGCAACACGGTATAAGGCTGGGATGTTAGTGGAAGGTCCGCACACAGTTGGTGATATTTTTACCAAGATAAGTGTCCAATTTGTGTTAAATTACATGTTTCATTATTATGTATGTGTTTATTTTTATGGGTTATTCCTATGTGTGTTGGATATGCATCTTTATTATTATTTTGTATGAATCTATTCATTTTCATAATGTATTTGTATGTTTTAAGTTTTATATATAAATTTCTGCAAGAGTTCCCATGTGTATATTTTCTTATTTGTATACAATTCAAAAATTTTATGTGGCATAGCCTAGTTGGATGTTGGGGATGTTACAAGCTGGATCAACATGATCAATAACTATCTCCCCCTGAACTACTAAAGAGGGAGAAGGTATTGTCTCTTCCTTCTTCTCAAATAGTTTGACTCTCTCTGAGTCAAGTGACTCCCTTTAAAGTCTGAAGGATAGACATCTTCCTTTTTCGATGTTGTTAACTTGGAGACATTCCATGTCTTCTTGGGTCCTCTACTACCTCTACAGTACTATGCTGGCCTCCGATACTAGGATAATAACCAAGATGACCTCCCATAGGGATAACAATCAAAATGGCATCTTGTACTTAATATAAGAACCAAGAAACACAAATGGGCTCCCATACTCGGGATAATATCCCATCAATAATGAAATAATAAATATGGCCTCTCATAGAGATAACAACCAACATGGCCTCATGTACCAGGATAATAACCAATATGGCCTCTCAAAGAGATAACAACCAAGATGGTCTCTTGAAGGGATAACAACCAAAATGACCTCTTGTACTAGAATAATAATCAAGATGGCCTCTCAAAGGGATAACAACCAAAATGGCCTCCTGTATTAGGATAACAACCAACCAAGACAATTTGGACTCATGTACCAGGGATCATGGTCCAAGTCATGAGGGATACCACAGTAGTGATAATACCTTTTATTATAAAAATGCAAGCAACTACAGAGTAATGTTGAAATAAAATAAGGAAAGTAGCACAAACTTACCTTAGTCTACAATCATGCCCAATCTTGCTTTTGGTCTTCCTGAGAAGACTGGGGTAGAGAAGAATTCCTTGTCATTCTTTCTTGCATTCCTTGATTTATTTTTGGGTGGCTAAAGTTTCTTTCCTCTCTTCGCACATAGTGAAAAGGGATTGAAACCTTGCACATCACTAGCTACAAGTCTAGTCTTCTCACTAGAGATTGAATAGGATGCACTTATAACACACACTCAAAAGTCACCCCAAGGACTACTCTTTAACCAAATTTCAAAAATTTTACCTCAAAATAAAAAGTATTCAAACTCAGATATTCCTTTGATCACTTGTTGTAGTTGCAGATTTACCACACAAATTACTTCATAATTTGTTATGACACTGCTTCAGGTCATGCTTCAATATTTGATAATTTGACAAATGCATGACACATCCATTTCTTCATCATTTTCCGATTCTCTGGAAATGAATTAGTACTTGAGATTATTCTTTTCCATTCAAATGAAAAAAGGTACATGTTCTCTATCCATATATGATTGTTCTGTTAGGTAAATATATTTTATAAACATAATCTTCATTCCTTGACAATGTCCCTTATTACTAAATTCTAGTTATGAATCCACATTCACAATGTTCATGTCTCTTAACCAATCATACTACTTCCAACAGATGCCTTTTATAATCAGCGTGCATACCTGTCACTTCTTCCTTTTTGGATTTGTGTACATGTAGGTAGTATATGCCTTAGAAAATACCTTAAATCTTCCTTATCATTTTCCAGAAATAACCTTAGGACAGGCCTAAAATTTGTTACAAAATTGTCATTGGATCTGCTTCAAAAATTGTCACAAAACCCCTTGTAATATATTGTTGTCACAATGTTGTTGTAGGCTCCTTTATTTATTGTACCAACACCTCTACAACTGCTGATACATGCTTGCAACAACCTTGTTATCTTCCTAGTACTCTCTAGGACTTTCCTATCACTGCTTCAACCTTGTTGTCCACTTGTAAAAACCTTTTTTTCTTGCTTTCCAACCCTCCTTTACTATTGTAACAACCTACAACACTCTTGTAGCATGGAATGAGGTACTTAGGTTGTTTTCTTAGCCTTGCTTCCACCTCTCTGGATGTTTTTCTAGCCTCCAACAGTAGGCCACAACTCCTCTTCTTATTGGTCGAGCTGCCAACAAGTCTGTGAAAGACTATTAGAGGGTTTCTCCTTATTTCGGTTTCCTTTAAGACCCTCAACAAGGCTCGATCAAGGCTGATAGGCCTGTGACCAACTTTAAAACTTCACCACAGGGGTTCGACCCTATCCTTTACACTAGCGACAGGGGTTTAGCAACCTTTACGACCTTCCTTCACTGTGCAAAAGGGTCATCTTCAAGTACTTCTCTGATACCATGTCAAGTTTTATGATGGTTTATCTTATGCATGCAATTTAATTTCTGTTTACATGAACTGAACCATAAACAATGAATGCAACAACACAATAATACTCGTTGCAGTAAACCAAGATCACAAGAAGAATAACCATGCATAAAAGAACACAAGAAGTATCATGGGAAAACCCTTCTCAATTAGGTGAAAACCCCATCAATCCTTTTCTATACATCCAAGAGAAGATACACCATCCACGACCAAACCTACCACACAATAGGGTGTTGTTATGACTAAGAAACTTAGCTCCTAGAGAACTAGGAATTGCAATCCTCATAATTTTAGACTTCAACTTATGAACTTTTGACATGACAAGTGAGTATGATCCACAATGGGGATCCACTCTTATTTATACAAAACCTATCACATAAAATGATGTGTCTATTGGCACAATAGGGACTACCTGTACAACTTAATAATATAATTAATAATTACACAATTTTAATTATCTTTCACATGGTAGCCAACTTGTAACCTTTACAACACAATTAGGGTTCTACCAAAGTCTCACTCTCTGACAATATAGAGAGGGATCTCACACATCCTCTAGTGCTTAGCCACTAGGGACACGTCCACCTATGCTCACCCACAGGGACATCACTCTCAACAAATCACTCAATTGAGTCCACACGAGTACCATCTAGAGAGCCATCTAAAGTCGACTCAACTATGTCCATAGGAGTACAAGGAAGGATACCATCTCAAGCTGACTCAACTCAGTCCAGAGGAGTACAAGGAAGGATACCATCTCAAGTCATCTCAACTCAGTTCAGAGGAGTAGACAAGAGACCACACGTCATAACAACTCAATCCAAAGGAGTAGATAAGAGACCACACATTATAACAAATCATTCTAGAGTTTGACACACAACCATCACATGGGAACACCCAACACATGGGAACACATCGTCTCAACTCATTCTAGAGGAGAATGACACACCCATCACATGGGCCCTCTCACAAATCAACTCAACTCAGTCCAGAGGAGAATGACCTGGAGAATGCCACATGACACTGCAATTATCATCAAGCTTGAGCTTTAGAGTCTTATTTTTCAATGATTCATTCCCATATCCTTCTCATCACCATAGCCTTCCCATCACCATGGCTTGGTACCATGTTAATATTCACCAAATATCCCCATTCATGATTTTATTAAATAAATTACATAATAGGTGAGAGGTATAGGCTATATATAACCTTAGGAGTCTTATTATAAAGTATCATGTGCCATTGACCAATTCAAGGAAAATCACCATGATTAATATAATATAGCTTCTAAAATTATTATTTTAGGAAATACCTATATTTTAAAATTAATTTATTCTAAGAAGATAAACTTTAAAATTATGGTGCTAAGAATGAACACCCTTTCACTTATATTTTAATTTATAAGTTCTCCTTCTCTATGTGAGCATATATACATATTCCAAGGAAAAAAATCAAGAAATTTTATTAAAGTAAACAAAATTACAATAGAAAGTACCAAGGAGTATTTCCAACTACCTCATAAATCCAAATATAGAGAGACTTCAATACTTTTCGCCAATATTGTGCAATTTTTTAGAATATGACAACAAGAACAACAATTGTTCATCCACATATAGTTTAAATCTTTTTGTTTCTCCTAGCACTAGCATGCAATCTTTACATGTAAAATTTCCCAAAAATTTTCAACTCTAGTATTCCTCAAAACTATAGATCTAGTCTTCCCAATAAGATTAGAAAAATTGCAAGTTCATGGATCATTGTTCCATAATCTTAGATAAACTGAAGAAGTTAAAACTAGGGTTCATGAGAAGAAGAAGAATATTTTCCTTTATAGGATTCAAGGATTTCCCAATGTGCTCTTGCATCTCCAATCCTTCTTTAGAAAGCCTATCTACTTCTATGTTTTTTTCCTAGTAGACATGAGGAAAAGAGACTCAATGAGTGAAGGTTGATTGCATATTCTTGATATAAAAACACAATGGGAGCAGACTAAAATTTACCAAGGTGAAGTCTCCTTTCATCCATTGAATGACTAAAAGCAAGTCTCCAAAAAATTGAATTTGTGTAATTCCTCTTTCCTAAGCCATCATTAGAACTAGTTTGAGAGCCATAAGTTTACAAAAAATGATTTTTTGTAGGACTGATTCTAGATTTGAAGGAGATGGTATGACTAGGGGATGGGAATATAATTCCCCTATCCCCACCTCTATAAGAAGTACCTTGTGAGGATATATCAAATAAATCCTAGGGGATTTCTTTGTTTATGTGATTTGCTAAAAAATGATTGTGAGGAAGAGAGAAATTGTTTTGAGGAAAATCGTAGAGGATGTTGATACTTTGTGTGGCACATTTAAGAGGAAGTGTGTCCACACCCTTGAAATGCTTTCCATTTCTTGCAATCTAGATTCCCCAAGCACAAGTGAGGGGGGGATTTATACCTCTTTGTGTCCTTGTTTTGACACCATCTTCTAAAATCTTCTTCAATGGTGTCTTCTTCCCAAGTATTATGAATACTTGTTAGTCCTTCTATCTCTTTCTAGACTTTCTTCAAGTACATGAAAGAGATGATGAGATGGAAACTAGTTTTTAAATTAGATTCATAGAGACAACATCTACTAGGTCCTTCAAAGATTCTTTTTTGTCGAACGTCCCTATTTAGAGCCTTGTCGTTGAGAAAGAGCCACATAAAGATTTTAGATTTAGCAAGACATTTAAACTTCTAGATTGGCTTCCACCACTATATTGGTGGGTTCTCATTCCCTTATGATGCGAGGCCCTTGTAAACCTTTCTTTTGTAAACCCCATAGGATCTTAGAGACTAGATAATCTCATCTTCCTTTTCTCTCAGGTTGATAAATCATTTTCTAAGCCTATTAGTATAGGCCTTCCAACTATATACATATTCTTCTTTGATATCCAATTCCCTCAAAGTAATCAATTTCCATTGTTGGTTATTTGGGAGAGGTCACCTTGATATATGCCTTAGAGTATGGAAGCCTATGAACCTAATATCCTATATGAGAGGATATAGTAGTTTGTAGGATTCTTTACTTCCGCTCCATGGATATAGTTTACTTGAACTTTGTCTCCTTCTCTAACATGCCAAAAAATCATTTTCCGAGTCAAAGGGAAAGTCAAGGTATTTTCTTTCCAAATGATTAAGGAATTCAAAGATTTTGTAATGGGGGTCCTTACCCAATATTCAATGGAGTTTGGGGATAGGTATTTTTCCTTTATGGCATGCATCCATAGGCTAGTAACTTGCAAAATCCTCCAAACATTTTTGGTAGCAAGTGATTTGAGAACATGAGGATGTTTTTCAGTTCCCGTCCTCTTTGGAATTTTGTAATTGAAATTTTCCTCCTAGAGACCAAAGCCATTCCTCTCTTCTCTCTTGTTCTAAATTAAATGAAGTGATAACAAAATTAATTGGTCCACTCTTGGACACCTTTTGGGATCCACGTGAGCTACATCTAGTAGACTGGATAACCTTGACGATAGATTTAACAAGGACCATCCTTCCAACATGAGAGAGCCATCCTTGCAATGGGAGAGCCATATGTTGCACCAGTTATTGATATTTTTTTTAACCTTGGAAATAAGTCACTGCCAACCACCTTTAAGATAGAGATTAGCTTTTAAATGGAAACATAAATATTTGAATCCAACATCAAAGATGATTACTTGATAAGAAAGGAGCTAGGAGACATAGAGTTTTTCTGCCTCCAATAGACCCTAGAAAGAGATCATTGATTTGGTTGGATTGATATTCATGCTAGTGGTTTCATAAAAGACATCCATGATTTTTTGATATTTTCTACCATACTTTTGGTTCCATCACAAAAATAAGGATATCACCAACAAAGAGTAAATAAGAGACATTACAAGAGTTTCCTACGAGAATACCTTTGAAAGTGCCACTTGCTAAAGCTTCCTTGAGGGATTTGCCGAGTCCTACTATTATAAGAAAGAGGAGCGGGGATAATGGACATCCTTTCTTGATTCCTCTTTCAGATTTGAAGAAGGGGGAGGTTACTCCATTGATAAGAACAATGAAGGGGGCTGGACTGATGCAACTATGACCCACATAACAAATTGACGATTGAAGCCTAGATGGATGCAGATTAGTCTTGAGAACAACCTACTCACTCTCTTGAAAGATTTGGAGATGTCTCCTTTTACAATCACCACCCTTCAATTCTTAGTCTTTATCAAGTGGAGAACTTCCTCGACAACCCTCACTGCCTCATGGATTTGTTATCGTGTTGTGAAGCCAAATTGCTTAGGGTGGTTTGGTCGAGAAAGAATCTCTTTTAATATTCTTGAGATAATCTTTGAGATTACTTTGTAAATGTAATTGCACAATGAAATATGGTAGAATATTTCATAATAAGAGACATTAGCAACCTTGAAAATAAGTGCTATAAAAATGGGGTGGCCTTCACTACTCTTCTAAGATCTTATGTACTAAAATCATAGCAAGTGAGAAATTCAGTAAGGAGGCCATCTAGTCCAAGATAATTTTTTGTGTTATGATCTTCAATATGATGTCAAATAGCCCCAATCTTTCATTGTCCAACACTGTTTCTTCTTTTATTTTCAAGGTGACTTCTCTCAATTTCAATATATAAAAATAAATGAAAAATACTTATATATTTTAATATTAAATTTAATAATCCAAAGTTCATTTTAATAAAAAATAATAACCATCAATATTATTTACATATAAAATAAAAAATAAATAATTTTAATCTATATTGACTTATAAAATATTAAAAAAGCTCTTGTCCAATACCATAATAAATACCATAATAATAACATTAGATACTCCAAATTTATATTTATGTTTAAGACATCTTAAAGAGAGCTCGTCAGCACCATTTATATATTTATGTTTAATGTTGGTTGGTTGGCACATATGAATCATATTTTATATTTGTTTGGACTTTCACTTTCCGAACACATTAATTTTATTTTCAAGATTCCTGGCACATTATATTTTATTTTCATGATTCCTTGCACATTACATGTATTTTAGGGTTTTC
>ML780125.1:195139-222259 GCA_009831015.1 Picea engelmannii | reverse complement strand
CTCAACACTTGCACGAACAAAAACATATACCTTATATTTTGTTGGAAAAATAAGATACCACTATTAGAAAAAATTAAATTTGACATAGTTATTCACAATTTCTATGAATAAAAGTTTTATATTTAGAAATATATTTCAATTTCTTATGTTTCATATTCTTACACCATATTCAAATTCATTGTAAAATTACCTTGAATAATCCCTCCAAGTTAACATATTGTTTTTTTTCCAGGTTTGCCTTGCCACTAACGCGTCATGAGAGACTATCATTAGCCTGCACTCACCCATTCCATATCGCATGATAAATAATTTTCACCTATGAGTGGGTCAGTACAACACCACTTTTCATTCCTAAATTAAAGTGCATTCGATCAAGGCTTGAATGTCTATGATCCTCACAGTAAGATGGATTTCATTTTTTAATGTAATACTTTAGGGTTCTATATATATAGCCAATATTTTTCTATGTCGTAGGGCCAGGTTTACATAATAAGTCTTAGGGGCCAAGTTTTAAAGGGAACTCTTATGTACTTTTATTTATGTAAAGTAAAATTAGAAATATTACCTTAATCCAGGCAAGGTTTTAAGAGTTATTAGTAGTTGTTTCATTTTTTTGTGACTTTAATTTTATGAAGAAAATATAATATTTTATATGTAAGAGAAAAATATTTTATTTGTATATAAATTTATTTATTTTGATAAAAATAAATCATTTTTATTAAATTTTAGGTGAAAATGGATATATTTTAAGTAATTTTGAAAAGTAATGTCTCACCACTTCAGGTGCAACACAAGTTTTAGGAACATGGGATAATGCAATTTTTGTATTGGTATAATCATCTTCAATATGATTACATGCAATGTTGTAATTCAAACTTATGCCTACATCCAATGTTCTAATTAAAAATTATGCATGAATTCAAATTTTGTGTGGGACATCGTCATTGCAATGACACTTGTTAATGTACATAAAAGTCGAGGATTTTTATTTTTAACATTGAAAAATATGGATCCTTAACATATTGTAAAATTCCATACATTCTATACATTGAGGATATAAAAGAAGTGCATTTATCTTTTTTTATTTGTAATAACACGGTCTAAAATTCTATTGATTTAGAAAAATAACATACATACATAAAGGCTTTGTTTTTGGCTTGCCACTGGAGAAACCAGACCAGCAACAAAGGTATAGGTCCTCTGTTCATAGAGTTTTTCCAATACTTTTAAACATAGTCTTGGAAGCTAAAAAATAAAATAAAAAATCCTAAATAGGAATTGTAGTAGGCTCTCAACCTTGATCTTCTTTGATAATTCATCAAAAAACTAAAAAACATACCTAATAATCATTGAACTGGCAACATCCCAGACCGATCATAGGTCTGATATAGGGTCGAATGGGTTGTGATTCCAGGGGAGAATTCATCACTACTTTTCTTAACCATCTAACTGCAATTGCATTGTATTCAGAGCCTCCTCCCAGGTCTAGAGCATCTGGCCCAAGATATTTTTTATATTCTAGTAAATTTCCACCATCTTCATGTAATTCGATTCCCTAGCACAATTTTTCCCAACATACATAAACCAGTGAATGGTTGATTTCGCCACCTACTGGATGGTGGACATCATTCTTTACACATGGATCGTTGCTTCTACCTCTTCCAAATGGTCTTGAAAGCGAGGATGAGTGGATTCATAAAAGGTGGCAGCTGTATAGAAATGTTCTCATTGGACCCTTGAGGTCATGACATCGTTACTAGGTTGAAGGGTCGAAGGCCATGATGGAAAGTGTCCTCCTCGATAGTACCCCCTTAGGTACCCTTGATGAGGAGCCATAGATTCCCACATTCATGTTCTAATCCAATGACTAACACTTTCTGTTGTTAGGAAATAATACCCTACAGACTAACAAGCTAGGGCTAGACTTGCATGCAGATTTTGACCTTTAAAGAAATGACCTTTTAACCTACCACCCCAAAACTTAAACCCCTCTTTCAAGACGTATGCATGGAAAGGAACTACTAACCTTTTTACTTATGTTTGGTGTAGATCCTCCATTGCGCTTTGCCCACTTCTTTACGCTCCTCCTTCCAAAGTTAACCTGCAATCAAGACAAAACACTATGCATGCATGCTATTTTTCTACTTGAGGGTTAGAAATTAAGCATAGATTACACAAATCACATATAACTCATGCATTGGAACGGGAAAAGTATTCTTTTATTAATCTCAATATGAATCAACTTACAATAATGAATGAGACCGGCCACCGCTCCTTGATCCTGATCCTGGGCTCCTCCTCTTCTTTGTCCTCCAACTGCTTTGCATTAATTCTCCTTAGGCTTGAGGAAAGGCTAAAGGGTTGGGACAAATGGATTCGGCAAATGGGCAGAGTTTCTTTGCTATAATTTTCCTTCTTCAAATAGTACCCCTACCCCTTCTTTTATAGGCTAGAAGGAGCTAGGGTTTTGGACAAACTCTCAGCCATGCATGGCTAGGAGTTTTAGTTAACTGACCCATAGCTTTTTGTCCCGTCGGCAACTTTCCTGTTTTTGTGCTTTGTTAGGTAAACGCGGGCTGTAGTAGGTCTGCTAGTGTTCCAACGTGTGCAGTAGTAGGCCTGCCAGCGTTCCAACGCGTGCAGTAGTGGGTTAGGGTGCGTGTTGCTTAATTTAAGAGGATTTTCAAGAGTTTGTTCAACATGGCTTTGGCAAGGAGGGGATATGAGTTGGCCTGATGCCAGGTAAGCATGTGTGGTGAAATTTAGGGTTATAACAGATGCCCCCTGATGTGTGAGGTCAGAAGAGCATCTGATGGCCGAAATACATTACCAATCTTTTACCAATCTGTACTGATATGATGAATGAGTGAGCCCGAGGATCAGGAATCAGGAGGTTTCGTCTACAAAATAACAAATTTCTCACCGAGGCGGGCATACCCATGCTCGGGATAAAAGAGAACCATGGCTACCAATAAAATACACTGTAGATCCATGTCAAATAACTATAAAGAGTAGCCGCGAATAATACACAGCGGAGCTGCATCTCGAAATCAGAAAGATATACATATAAAGTAACCATCTCCCAGAAGCTGGTTTAGCCTGATGGCTGTACTTCAGAACTCGAGCAACGACTTCAAAATCTTCTAAAACTCAGGTAGGAGTATAATATGAGTGTATACAACTACACTACCCAGAGGTATTCTATGACTCATTGGTTATGGACTTGATAATCTTCATGATCGGACTGAAGGCTTCAGTGATTTCGGACAAAGACTTGATTGGACGTTCAGGATGGCCGGGTATGCAGACAAGAGACATGTTGCAGAGGGGCCAACTCAGGCTTAGTAACAAACTTCCCTTGGATGATAGCACGACAAGTGATAAGACACAGACAACATATTTGTTAATCATAAGTCTACGAAGCAGGAGGCAACACAAACTCTCCATATGTTTGGAAGAGTAACCAAACAGTGGAGGACACAACTCTATATAGCGAAAAAAAGCTTCCTAAGGTCGTACTACATCCCATGGTTTGATGATCAAACCGACAGATGTGCTTCATCCAAGGGTGACTCATTATGCTGCCAATAAATAAAATACTTTTCCCATCCTCTTTTTGGGGTATATTTGATTTTTTTGTTCTTTTTGATAGTTTTGAAAAAGAATAAAGGAATATTACATTACAATGGAGGAACAAGTACAACAAACATACAAGCTCAAGGCACAAGGACAAGATTGATGTTCTGGGGAATGATACTCAGAAAAAATCCTCCAGTGGCCAAAGGTGTTAAGACACAGAAGCAAACTATTACAAGGCTGATGGGTAAGGTATGCAAATGCGGTTGATAAAACACACAATGGTAACGTCCTTCGATGTAAGTTTAACGAGCCAAGAGAAGGGAAGCTCGGTGGTTTTTCATATTTAGAGAGTCTGAAAAAGAATAAAAGGAAACTCCATTGGGGTACCTTTTTCGTCAATAGTCTAGTCGGTTCGAAAAAGGGATAAACTAGCACCGATTAGACGTCAATTCAAAACCACTTTAACGAGTGTGACAAGGACAAGATCACTCGGCTATTTTTTCAATTTTAAGGAGTCTGAAAAAAGATTAATTATGGACTCCGTCAGGAATGTTCTTCTGGACCATTTGAATGAGTGTGAAAGAATACGGTCACTCAACGATCTTTTCAATTTTAGGGAGTCTAAAAAAAGATTAACTATGGACTCCGGGGGGGTTTCTTTTTCGTAAATTTAGTCCCTCAGGCCCAAAAAAGGAATAAAATCTTACCTGAGGATACTCTTCTAAAGAATTGAAATTCAATAGACTATTACTTTGTTCGTACAGTTTACCATCCAGACTGAAAAAGGGGTAAACTACCGTTGGACATACGTGACTTGTTATTCCAGTTTAACGAGCATGAAAGATCACAAGATCCCTCGACAATCTTTTCATATTTAGAGGGTCTGAAAAGGGCTTAAAAGGAGACCTGTTATGTTTTGGGAGTCCGGAGGGTAAGATAAAGAGTGAAAAAAGAACCATGCAAATGAGGCTCAACCTTGTATTCAGGAAAGACTATACGGACTCCCGAGCCTACAATGTTGTTAGAAACGGCATGGACGCCATAATGCAACCAGGACCTAACTAGGACATCCATGTTTTGGTAAGCTCTACCACCAAATTGTGACACTTCTAGAGCAGATATGATGGTTCCATGTCACAACCGGATGGGATCAATCCTATATCATATGAACAAAAGGCAATGAGATGCAACAGTTGGGATGAAATCCTACCCTATATGCTCAAGTTGATTTTTGAAAAAATATTTTTTATGGACTGTCAATATATTTTTATTTTTTTATTTTTCGAAACTCAATAAAAAATGTCCCAATGCCTACTCAAATCCCTCCCATATAACTCCTGGATCACTCAAAATGGTTTTTGGTATAAAGAAACTAATAAAGGGGCCCAAAAAAGTGATAAAAAGAGGCCAAAAAGTCTATAAATAGAAGCTGGCAGCTCATTATCACCATTGTTGATTTGGAAATTGACTCTGGAGCCAAAAGACCCCTTTGCCAAAGATCGTGATTTCGGGAGCTACGGTGGACGAAACAGACTTCTGCTTGGACCAAGTAAGTACAAACTACCTTGTCTAGCTATTCAATACTTCATTTATTGCATTTAATTGATTTTGGGGGTGGGTGTCGACCTCAAAGAGGTCGGCCCTAGGAAAATGCGGGTTGTCTAGGGACAACCCTACCCACGGGCAGGGCAAATCCTTCCCTCGGGTACCCGCGACTGTCGCTTCTACAGGCCGCGGGTACCCCCCCCGCGTGGTGAAAAAATTGATTTAAATAAGTACTGACCCCCCTTTTCTTTGTTGTGTTGGTAGGATGTATGTTCAATGGAGGGAGAGGGAGCATGAGACCGCCAATGAGTTAGTGGCTGCAGATCTGAACGTTATGTCCATGCTGACGCAGTGTGGTTTGGTAAAATTCTTTTTGTGTCTATTTATGCATGCACAACCAAGGCTACTGAACGCCTTGGTTGATTACTGGCACCCTGATGTAGAGGCATTCATGCTAGAGGGGAAATCCTTGGTGCCCACCACCGAGGACATTTACTTTTTTACTGGCCTCTCGAGGAGAGGGGAACTAGTCAACTTTTAGACGTTTCCTGCGGGGCCGAGCAAAGTCTTGGAACTGATAGCTGAGTATTGTGAGGTTGGGACCGACCATAGAAATTCCTCGGTACCCGTTAGTAGGATTACCGGTCTCACTCTACAGACTATTTTATCACTTATTGGGTGGATTACTGGCTCAACAGCCGCGCATCAGGATTTGCGCGCACAAATGAACTGTGCGATCCAGTGCATGAATGCAATTTTTTTTGATTGGAGTACCACACTACTAGAGAGTATGAAGAGTCAGTTAACAGCTTGCAGATAGCGGACACACAGGAACTTTGGGTTTGGGACCATCCTGTGTTCATTTTTCTTTGAGAGAGTTCCGTGTTTTAGTCTTCGGCTGACATTACAAGGACATCTGGCTACTTTCCCCGCAGTATGCAGATGGGCAGCATTACTGCCACGACAGGGTGGTGGAAGGACCGTAGAGGCCTTCAACGATGACTTTTTTGCTTGGTTGTCATGGCAGATCCTGGCTATTGAGGACTACCCATATGCGGGGATCGACTTCTCCAGAGATCCAGCGATACTAGTGCCTCCTGGCGAGGAGAGAGAGGAGATGGGTAAGTCTCCACCTATACAGTTTTTTTTGTTTGCATATGTAATTTTTATGTCTTTTGTTTGATATATATATCATGTTTTTTGTATAACAGAGTTTTTGATGGGTGAACGTTGTATTGGATGCAGATGTGGGACCCGTGCGACCTACCGATTATGCACGGAACAGGCGTCGCCCACGCCTGGAAGCCGCAGTTGCCACCACTAGAGGAGCAGCAGTAGCAAGGAACCTCCCAGCAAGAGAGGCCGAGAGGGTCCTGAGGTGAATTGAGCGGAAGTTCACTGTGCTCACTTGCACAGTTCCCATGGCAGAGATAGAGGACCTGCTGTCATCCATGCAGACTCATATTGTGGGGGCACCTCGGACATGGATCCAATTGTTTAGGCATTTAGCCCAGGCTGTACATGATTATAACAGGGCCCATAGGCCCTGAGCAGACTTTGAGACTTTTTATGTGCCACGAACACCTTATTGTATATATTTTTTGAGGGCATAAGCCTGGTGACTCGTTACTATTCCCACTTTTGAGGCGCTTGCGCCCATCTATGTACTCTAAGGATTTTATGATGTTTGTATATGGTTTTTTATCTCTTTTGTGTCTTATGGATTATGTGTGCAAAAATGTGTTTACATGTTTATGTTCATGATCTTTTTATATGTGGGCAATATGCCAATCTAAAATGTGATTAGCTAGAGTATCTGCGATTTGATTTAGACTCCTAGGAACATGAAAATATGTAATATAATCAAAATTGCATTCCAAGAGACGTACCCTAAGGAATCGTCGGTGTAAAGTTGGGTCATGAACCCGATATATTCTGTTTAGCTGCGACACAACCAGTTGAGCATCTAGATAGACCCGGAGACGAGAGATACCCAATTACAAAGCGTCACGAAGAAACTCAATAACTTCACTATACTCAACAACATTGTTTTTGGTGTTACCTAAGCATATACCTTCGGAAGATAACAATTGACCCTGTGGTGTAAAGATTACCCAAGCTACGGAGGAAAGCCTCCATGTGTGTCGACTAGCACTGTCTGCGTACCCAATGAAAACCTAGGACTCACTTGACATCTGCCATATTGACGAAAGATAACATGAATGACACGTCCATAACACATTTTTTTTTTTTTAAAGAAATATCAAAAAGTAATAGTACAAATACTATACATATGTTACAAAAAGTTACCCACAGTGACCTTTCTATGAGTAATACTTCTTGAGGTAGAGCCCATTTCAAGGCTCCGCCAAAGCATTCCCTTCAAAATCGACCAAACGATAACCGCCCTTTTTTAACACCTCTTTAATAATGAAGGGTATGAACCACATGGGTTTAAACTTTCCTGCCCCTAGGGGGTCCTTATCTTGGTCATAGACCAGGACAAGGTCACCCTCAGAAAAAACCCGAGGATGAATGGACCTATCATATTGACACTTGACCTTATGCTTATGAGCCTCGTTGGCCAGGGCCGTGTCGCGACGTTGTTCATCAAGCTACTCAAGGTGTACTAACCGTTCTTCAAGTGGAGAAGTGTCTAGCAGTAACTGTACTGCCAATTTCAGAGATGGAATTTGACATTTGATGGGCAAGACTGTCTCTAGCCCGTAAATGAGTTGGAAAGGTGAGAAACCGATTGCAGTATTAACTGAGGTTCGGTAAGCCCATAATGCCGAGTATAACATCAAATGCCAATTCGACTTGGCTGAGTTGATAGTTCACTGTAGAATAGTCTTAAGAGTTTTGTTTACAGCTTCCACCTTCCCATTGGCTTCGGGATAGTAAGGTGATGAGTGTTCCTACCATAACCCAAGATTTGATGTTAAATCATACATCATTTGGTTCTGAAAGTGACTGCCATGGTCAGTAACAATCTCTCTTGGGATGCCAAACCGTGCTATAATCTGGTTAAATAAGAAGAGAGTTGCAGTCTCTCCATTTTATTTGAACATCGGCATAGCTTCAACCCACTTAGTGAAGTAGTCGACAGCTACAATGATATAGCGGTGCCCCCTTGCTGATGGGGGGTTGCACGTAGTGTAATCAATCCCCCACTTAGTGAAGGGACCGACTGCGATGACAGAAAACATGGGAGCTGGATGTGCCCTCATCTTCCGTGAGAAGATTTGGCACGGATGGCACTTCTTGACCGACTCGATACAATCTTCGAGAAGTAACTTGCTCGTAAAATATTTTGGGTTGTTTCCCACCCAGATAAGTGATCGCCACAGGCTCCTGTATGACAATCGTTGAGCACTATGACGGCCTCCTCATGAGTGAGACATCGACACAAGACGCAGTATACACCTCTTCGATACAATGTATCATTGAGTATGAGATAGTTCTTAGCCTGATGGAATATCTGCCGACGCTCATCACGAGAAGCAGAGGTGGGGCACTTCAAATTCTGGAGATAGATCAGTATATCTCTGTACCAGGGGTTTGACGATTCAATCAAAAACATATCCCCCCGGATAGGCGATTCCTCAGGCACAACGTCACCTGACTCAACCAGAAGATCCGAAATAAGTTCTGCGAAGACCATTGACTTCTTGGACTTGGCTGAAACAAAATCTAAGTGAAATTCTTGGAGGATCATTATCCATCTACTGATTTTGCCATCGATAACTCGTCATGTCAACATGTACTGGAATGGATTCACGACGGCAACAACGGTGGTCTTGCGAAACAGAACATAGTGACAGAACCGTTGGACAGCATGAACTGTTGCCAATGTAAGTTTTTCGAGATGGGAATAATTAAGTTCCGGTCCTACAAGGCCTCGACTCAGGTAATAGATCACGTATTCTAAAAACGAATCATCTTCCTGAACTAAAACCATGCCTATTGTTGATTCTGCGGAAACCGGATATAATAGGAAATTCTTGTTATAATTAGGTGGCCGTAGCAGAGGCGCGGTAGTGAGGGCATGTTTTAATGCATCGAAAGAGCGTTGAGCGGCTTCGTCCCAGAAAAACGGAACATATTTCTTCAGTAAATGCATAAATCCCTCGGTGATTTCGGCATAGTTGGCGATAAAGCATCATAAGAAGTTCACCTTGCGTTGAAGACTTTGAAGTTGTAAGATTGTGTGTGGGGGGGGCAACTGGATTATTGCTTCCACCTTGAGAGGATCCACCATGATCCCTGTTGTTGAAACAATGAAACCTAACAAACGTCCCGACGTGACACAAAAGATGCACTTGTTGGGATTCAAGCGAATCTTGAAGTAGCGATAGCGTTCGAAGATTAGTCGGAGGTGCATAGGATGATCCTTTCGCTTGCGAGAGCGTGATGCCAAATCATCTAGATAGGCCTCGACTATATGTTTGAGGTCGTGAAATGCAAAAGACATGGCCGGATGGAAAGTGGCTCCAACATTCTTGAGGCCAAAAGGCATCTTTCGATAGGAGAATGTACCCCATGGACAAATGAATGTCGTTTTGTGTTGGTCCTCAGGTTTGATTTGAATTTGATTATAGCCCGAAAAACCATCCATGAACAAAAAGGCTTCACAACTGGCACATTCATCAATGATCTAGTCGATGAATGGGGTTGGATAATTATCTTTTGGACATTCCTTGTTCAAATCATGGAAATCGGTACATACACAAATCGTGCCTTGTTTTTTATCGACCGGCATAGGGTTTGACACCCATTGAGTCAAATGAATAGGGTAAATGAACCCTGCCTTGAGCAATTTCTCCACCTCAGTCTTAATGGCTGCTGCTTTCCTAGGATGGGCTGGACGAAGTTTTTGTTGAACATGCTTAGCATCAGGATACGTTGTGATTTCATGTTCAACTATTTTCGGATTGATGCCTAGAATTTCCTCATAAGACCAGGCAAAAACGTCACGAAACTCTTTGAAAAGATCCGTTTAAATTTGAATCTCTTTGGGGGAGCAATTCGTTCCGACGAAGACATTCTCCATGACGCCAGGGTTTCGGGAGATGTTGATAGGTATTGTTTCAGCGATAGTCGCCATATTTCCCTCAGTATAAATTTCCTGTGTAGCTAAGAGGTTAATAGGACACGACTGAGCTCCCATCATGGTGATAGTGAATTCTCCTGCCTCGATTCAGTGTAACGCTGGGAGGAAATATGATCTGTGATGATGATCTTCCCAAGGTTTTTCCGGACTAGTCATTGCTTCGATTACGAATTCATCAGAAGACAATACTAAGTCTAATGAATTGGTGGTAGCAAGAGAACCCTGAGCCCAAATAGGCTCTAGAAGTGGGTCCGACTCTTGTGCGGGAGTTAGATCAGGAATAACTGAATCTTGCTGGACTAAAGAGTACGCTTCTTTAGCGGCTGACAAGGGCATGACCATGCCGGAGTGTCCTGTCTTATCCATCGAGGCTGATGGGGAAGGAAGAATCCATGGATCCTGAAAATAAGTCATGCGGAACGACGAAACATGAAAAATCTCAGCCTTGTGGTGACTTGATATAAACTTGATATCGTCATGAGGAGGTGGGTAATCGAAAGTACCCATCAAAGATGGTCACAAACCAACTCCTACGTTAACGACACCGGCTTGAGGATTATCTATCATGGGAACCGTGGATGCCCCCAAAGTTGGGTCAGGTCTAGAGAAGGACAATTGATCAATGGTCACTATCCAACCCTCGTGTGGAAACAACAAGACTCAGAAAACTGTAGCAACCACCGCTTGCATAGCATAAGTCCAACTACGACCTAACAAGAGATTATAGTCGAGGGGGGCATCGACTACCTCTACTTCAACGCACATGGTCTTTCCTCCTAACTGCACAGGGAAAGAAGGAATGATGCCATGTGGTCGAAAAGAACGACCATCGAACGAAGTGAGGAGAGTAGGTGATGGAGACAAATCAGGTTGGCCGATGGTCTTCCAACAAGCTAATGACATAACGCAATTCGAAGCGCCCTCGTTGACCACCGTGCGGAAGATATTCCATGTAAAAGTTTTCATGGGATGAGCCACTACTATCTGAAATGCGAGGTGGTAAGGCAGACGAGGTTTTAAGTCAGTCGTATCTAACATGATGGTACCCGGGTTACAAGTCTCAGTAGAGTCTAAAGCAGTCAACAAGGCTTTCCTCTGAGCAGGGCAACTTTGGAGGACCTCCAAAGCGGACATAGCACAAGGAGTTTGGGATAAATCTTCCACCACAGAGTAATTCTGGGCAGCCCTTGCATTTGGATTGTGAGAATCTTTCTTAAATGCACCATTTGGAATGTGTGTCATTGTTTCCCCCAACGTCTTCTTGATCTGTAGAGGAAGAGATGGGATCTCAGCTTCTTTTCCCTTCTCAGAGGCGCTTGGTTTACTATAGTTGTGCGCTCTAGTCATGATTAAAGCATCACCCCTAACCATGTATACGTTCTTGGATGAGGAATTATTTGGAGGAGGGAAGGTTTCTTGGCTGCCCCCTTCGGCACTTGTAGAGGCTTGAGTTAAATTTTTCCCATGTTGAAAGGGATTGGTCAACACTGCCTGTTGTTGCTGTGTGACAAACTTCTGGGCCTCTGCAAGTCGAGGACATAGATGGGTTGGGTGGTCTTCCGCACACAAGTTGCATGGATACCTTGCCTTCCATTTTTCCATGGTGCCCTCACCAACATTATCAGTGGGTTTTTTCTCCCCCTTACCCTTATTGCATTGTTTTTTCTTCCCTTCGGGCTGTTCGGTGGCCTTTGGATTAGTCGTCTGCACAGAGTGTACTTCCAATGTTTGGGTAGGAGGAGCATCCAAAGAAGTAGTCTGGCTAGCTGTTGAGTGTTGGATAGATAACTATTGCAATTGTTTTGTCAATTGCTCAGCGGGCTTGGTTTGTGCGGAACCAACAATACCATCAGCATGTGGTCCTGCTCTGTCTAGTTTTATCCAGTATCGATCATGGTGCATCCGCCAGGATGTTGTACAATAAACCCGACTGAGAATAGATAAGCTCAAACTATTGAGCCCTCATGATGGCATCTTCTTCGGAGAAAACTCCTGAATTCGCGACGTCTTTGGATAATTGTGGTACTAAATACTTAAGGAACCACTCAAGCAGGAATGCTGGTGGGACTGGTACTTTGATTAGACTCTTTTGGCATCTCCACTCTCGGATATGATCAGAGATATGGTCCGCTGTCATCTCTTCGAAATTGGCAAGAAGCTCTGTGCCAGCGTCGTATCTCACAGGTAACTGGAAATGGTTAAGGAAGGCCATCACTAGTTCGCCGAAAGAAGAGTATCGTGAGCGGTCAAGCTCTATGTACCATTTCGCAGCACTCCCGATAAGAGTGCGTTGAAACAATCACAACTGGACGGAGTCATCTTTCAATGAGTTAGATGAACACCAAATATGGAAAGTAGTCACGTGATCACCTGGATCTTCGTTAGGCTTGGCCTTGAACTTTGGAATGTCCGAAGGCAACTTCGTTGGCATAGGAGGCCAACGCGGATCATGACAGATAAGATCATTTAACAACCTTGTCAAATCTGGCAAGTGTAACGCCGCCAGAAATGGTAGTTTGGGTTGCTGCTAATAGCCTGGGAAAAAGGGTCCTGGACTTTGACTGGCACCAGGTTGCCAAGAAAAGTTTGGCTACTGGCCCGGATTCTGGTAGAAACCATGGCGCTGACCAGCGTAAGGATTTTGCATCTGTGGAGACATCATTGGTTGATTCCTCATGAAGGACATAGGATGTTGGGCATTCATTGTGTTTGACGGACTTTTGGAAGGATTACCCCATGTCGGTCTTGATGGGAGAGGCATAGAATTCTGTTCGGGGTTCCATTGATTGTGGAAAGAATTACCCCAGAACGAAATTCTAGAGGAAGGAATGAATCCTTGTCTTGAGCTCCAAGGTCCTGGTATATGTGCCCCTGGTGCAGGAATAGTACCCTGTGCCGGAGTAGACTGTCTAAAAATGGGAGTGCCCCCAGATGGGAAAATAGTGGATTCAAAAGTGTTGTTACTGAACATCCCGTTCCAGACAAACGGTGATGAACCTACCGGCAAAGTTTGCGCAGGTGTTCCTTGACTCCCGGCTCCAAATGAACTTGTGTGTGCAGGTTGCCTGGCGGACTGCTGATGCAGACCACCAAGCGAAGGGGACGAAGGAGAGATATGACCTCCAGTGTAAGGAAAAGTTGAAAGGGATAGGAATTCCCCCGAGTTGACCTTGCAAAGGAGCGTTAGAGCTCCCTGCCGCCAGACCCAAAGTCTGTAAAGTGGAGTGAGTGAGTGTAGGACTTGTGCCCAAACTAGGCATACCGTATGAAAAAAGAGGGTCTGTCGCACTAGGTGTGAAAGGAGGTGTGGCCACCATGATAGATGGGGTTGGTCCACTGTGCGACATAGTTGCGACCGAGATCTTAGTGGTTCGGACCTATGACGGCAAGTTAGGAGATGCTTCTCCTATGGTAGCAATGGTGATGGGAATGGAAGAATTCCTAGAGGAGGTAACAACATTTGTTTCCATAGCTGTGTGAGGCACTGACAGGCGTTCATAAAATTGAATTGGCACAATAACTTGCGGCCAAGTATCAGTGGTTGGGGTTTCAACCAAACCAAGATTGGTGGTTGATTCCTCCGGGAGTTGTTCGGGCTCAATGGTTTGTAACCTGGTTTCTTCGAAAGACCCTTGTTGGTCTAGCTTCCACCTCAATGGTGGTGGGGGTGGCTCTAGTATAACTGGCGGTAGGCCTAGAATCCTTTGTGACCGACAAAGCTCTGAATCCTCCACTGTGTGAGAATATCCACGACATGCTAAGGTATTCTACACGTTCAAATAGTAACACACACTAAAAAGAATCCCCTATGAGATAAGACAAGCAATCACTAACTATTTTGAAGAACAGTTACAACAAGCAACACTAGAGCAACTTATCGGTGCAAGTGCAACTCGAAAACGGAAGAACCCTCCAGGTATACTCTGCAAAGCATGGCCCGATTTCTGTCCTAGGTACTGCGGTATACCCCCGCAGTCACCCGTGTATGTCCCTAAAAAGATTGGCAACTAGTTTTCCAGCACGCAAACAGTCACCAGGCGGGTACAGTTGATAGTTGGGTAGACCACAATGAGCAGGGTATCAAGCCCGAAACCTGTCAAGGGTTTTGAGAGCAAATGGTATGGAAGACAATTGAGGATCTCAAACGAATTTGAGACCCATGAAGGCCCGTGGAAAATGAAAATGACAGAATCCCTTAACAAATCCTCGATATGTGTTCTCCACTACGCTTGGTCCGGCTTTGGAGGGGTTATCTCCACTACCTTTCCTTACGTGACCTCGTGTTTAGCCCCTGTGTTAGAGGGGGGTCCCGGATAACTTCCATGAAACTGGACTTCTAAACTCCCTATCACAGACTCCAATGTTGGGTTTTTAGTGGCCTTGGAGAGTTTACTCTCCAACCTATTCCAAGGCCCTAGTCCTGAGCTAGTGTATGAACCCTACAAACAAAAAGTCTAATAGATTTTAATTAGCATTGCTTTTATTGGATTTTTTACGTCACAGGGTATGAAGGTGAAACTGATGATGTGTAAAGACTCAAAGAAAAAACAAATGAAAAATGTTGGAAACAAAAACTTTTACTAAATGCAAAAATCAACAACTTTTCACAAAGAAAGACTTCTTTTTCTTTTCAAATTTTGCTAAGATTTCATGCAGCAAACATAAAGGAATTTCGCTCGACTATGAGCTACTTATGCTCTAAATGCACTGCAAAAACTTATGAACAAAAAGACTTCTCCCTAGCTATTGATGCAGAAACACAATCTTCAAACAAAGAAGAAAATGAAAAAAGAGATAATTTTTTTTATTCAAGTGCTAAATGAAGCAATAAAGGGAAAATGCCGACAAGCACAAAACCAAGAAAAAAAAAATAATTCTGGCTTAAAGCACAGATCGCAAAGAACTAGAGAAAATACACACAATGGCAATCAAGAAAGCACCGACTCTTACGCTTGTCTAAAAACCATAAAAGATTTTTTTTTTTTTTATCTTTTCTATCCACAATCAACTAAGAAACAACAGGCTAAGGGTAAGAGGCCCTAACCTACTGACAGTGCCACCCTAGACTCAAACCTCTGAGAGGAACACTTCTCACCACAAGAGGGGATGACTGCCCCACCCTGGTTAAAAAGAAACCAGTCAAGCCAACGACTGTCAGTGAAACAACACGCATGAAAACGCGTGCTGAGCTATAACAGAGCGCGGTTACCCGCGGGATGCACTTGCATAGGCCGCGTGTATGTATGAATTCTAAGAAAAAACTAAACACAGGCAACCCAAACCTAGAAAAGGCCTTTGGTATTGACAACCAGGGTCTCTTGAAGGCTTGGATGCTTCTTCTTTAACAGAAAAGGAAAATAATTGCATAAAATAACCAATGCAATAAAGCAAACTGAGACCAGACAGTGAACTAGCAAGACTCAGACAGGATCCAGAAAGTCCCCTGAGAATGTATAATTCTGATAGGAAAGAGGGGACTGCCTCTTAATCTCTCTGACTCCTACACGTAACTGAAACCTCTACAACAAGCGTTCAAACGTGGGCTGTAGAAGGTTAGGGCACGGGTTACACATGTGCAGGCCTTCTGCAGGCTGCGTGTACCTCTGTGTGTCCTGATAATTATCATCAAGCAACAGTCAAGGAAAAAATTGGTATAAAGAACTAGGTTCCCTGCTAGCTCTGACCTAACAGAAAACAGACATGCAAAGAAACAAAAAATTCAATCCTTTAAACTACCCAAAAACCTCAACTAAATCCAGAAAACCCTAAAGAGTATCTTCCCCAGTGGAGTCGCTAATTCTGTTGTTGGGAAATAATACCCTACGGACTAACAAGCTAGGGCTAGACTTGCATGCAGATTTTGACCTTTAAAGAAATGACCTTTTAATCTACCACCCCAAAACTTAAACCCCTCTTTCAAGACATATGCATGGAAAGGAACTACTAACCTTTTCACTGATGTTTGGTGTAGATCCTCCATTGTTCTTTACCCGCTTCTTTACGCTACTCCTTCCAAAGTTAACCTACAATCAAGACAAAACACTATGCATGCATGCTATTTTTCTACTTGAGGGTTAGAAATTAATCATAGATTACACAAATCACATATAACTCATGCATTGGGATGGGAAAAGTATTCTTTTATTAATCTCAATATGAATCAACTTACAATAATGATAGAGACTGGCCATCGCTCCTTGATCCTAATCCTGGGCTCCTCCTCTTCTTTGTCGTCCAATTGCTTTGTGTTAATTCTCCTTAGGCTTGAGGAAAGGCTAAAGGGCTGGGACAAATGGATTCGGCAAATGGGCAGAGTTTCTTCGCTACAATTTTCCTTCTTCAAATAGTACCCCTACCCCTTCTTTTATAGGCTAGAAGGAGCTAGGGTTTTGGACGAACTCTCGGCCATGCATGGCTAGGAGTTTCAGTTAAATGACCCATAGATTTTTGTCTCGTTGGCAACTTTCCTATTTTTGTGCTTTGTTAGGTAAACACGACTGTAGTAGGCCTGCCAGCGTTCCAACGCATGCAGTAGTAGGCCTGCCAGCGTTCCAACGTGTGCAGTAGTGGATTAAGGCGCGCGTTGCTTAATTTAAGAGGATTTTCAAGAGTTTGTTCAGCATGGCTTTGGCAAGGAAGGGATATGAGTTGTCCTGATGCCAGGTAAGCATGTGTGGTGCAATTTAGGGTTATAACACTTTCTCTCAAAGGGAGGGTCTCTACCCACCCTTCACTTAGGAAATCCTATTGATCCTCCACTGAACCAAATTCATAACAAGGAATTATCTATTTTCACTACTGATAAACTATCCAACCTCCAGAAATTTTCCATGGAGCTGAGGATAATAGATCCCACTGCAGTTTGTCTTAATTCTCATGAATGGAGTGTTGGCACCCTGTCTCAACATGTGGCTAGGATAGGATGCCATGTGATCGCACCTTAAGGCTCACGTGTGTAGCCTTGGGCCTGGAGTTCATTTCCTCCCTTCCAATGATCGTACATACTAACAAAACTATGTCTTGTCATTGATCAATTCACCAACTTCTCATGATTTTAATTCCCTCTGTAGGAACTTTCCTAGGTTCCTCGGGGGCTATTTCACTCTTGGTTCCCATCCCCAGCACCCCGTGTGGGAAATTACCTTCCTTCCAGTGATCATCCCCACTGACACAACTATGCCTTGCCACTAATTATGTTTCTATCTTCTCATGCTGTTAATTTCATTTGTGCCATTTTTCCTACAATTCTTGGGGGTTGTAGAACCCTAGGTTCCCATCCCCAACACCCCATATGGGGAACTCCAATCTTAAAAATATAAAGTGAGACAATTGTTCACAAAACTTTCCTTTTTATTTGGGTTGAAGGGCTCACCCCACTTTTCATTGGATAAATGTACCCCCTCATTCAGTAGCCAAGATGCTAGCTTATTAGCTTCCCTCTTCACATGGCTTGGAATAACGGCGGGGATGTTATGAAGTAACTTTTCCACTCGCTCTAGGGAGGACTTGAGATTCTATATGTAAGAGATCTTAGAAATTAGAGTCCCTTCTTGAATACACTTAACAATGTTGATTATCAGAAAGAAATAACCCTCATCTATTGCCTTGTTGTAGTCATTATACTTTTCTATGTTAATCCCTTCTTCCAAAGATAATATTTCCAAAACATTTTTACTATTGTGGCCTATCTTACCTGCATAAGTTTTGATGAGCCCTCCTGAGTTATTGTTGTGGGGTATTCTACCCTACGGACTAACAATCTAGGGCTTTAAACTTGTACGCAGTTTGCTGAAGTATTCTACCCTACGGACTAACAAGCTAGGGCTTTAAACTTGTACGCAGATCATGACCCTTAAGACTTAACTTTTGACCTTCTACCCAAAACCTCAACCCCTTTTCTCATGCAAACATGGGAAGAATCAACTAACCTTTTTATTGACGGTTGAAGTAGATCCTCCGTTGAGCCTTTATTCCCTTGCTGCTGCTGCTCCTTCCACAAAGCTTTCATGCAATCGAGACAAAACTACACATGCATGCTATTGATCTACTAGGGGGCTAGAGATTAAACACAAATCAAATAATGTAGATAAGACTCATGTATTCGGGACGGGAAAAGTATCTTTTTCATTAATCTCAATATGACTCAACTTACAATGATTTCAGAGACCGACCACCGTTCCTCGATCCTGATCCTGGGCTCCTCCTCTTCTTTGTCCTCCAACTGCTTTGCTTGAACTTCTCCTAAAGTTTGAGGAAAGGCTAAAGGGTTGGGAAAATAATGGACTTGGAAATTTTGGCAGAGTTTCTTTGCTATGATTTTTTCCTCCCTTGAATAGTACCCCTACCCCTCATTTTATAGGCTAGAAGGAGCTAGGGTTTTTGGCGAACTCTCGGCCATGCATGGCTGGGAGTTCCAGTTAACTAACAAAAAACTCTTCATCCCGGTGGAAACTTTCCTGGTTTTTTTCTTTGTTAGGTAAACACGGGCTGTAGTGGGCTAGCCCGCGGTCACCCACGTGCAGTAGAAGGCCAGCAAACGGTCCAACCCACCCAGTGAGAGGTTAGGGTGTGGGTTGCTTGATTTAAGTGGTTTTTTAAGGTTTTATTCAGCATGGCTTTGGCAAGGAAGAGACATGAGTTGGCCTGATGCCAGGTAAGCCTGTGTGGTGCATTTTAGGGTTATAACAGATGCCCCCTAATGTGTGAGGTCAAAAGAGCATCTGATGGCCAAAATACATTACCAATTCTTTACCAATCTGTACTGATATGCTGAATGAGTGAGCCCAGGAATCAGGAATCAGGAGGTGCCGTCTGCAAAAAATATCAAATGTCTCACCGAGGTGGGCATACCCATGCTCGGGATAAATCATAACCATGGATACCAATCCAATACGCTGTAGATACATGTCAAATAACTATAAAGAGTAGTCGCGAACAATACACAGTGGAGCTACATCTCGAAATCAGAAAGATATACATAGAAAGTATCCATCTTTCAGAAGTTGATTTGGCCTGATGGATGTACTTTAGAGCTCGAACAACAACTTCAAAATCTTCTAAACTCGGGTAGGAGTGTAATATGAGTGTACAACTGCACTACCTAGAGGTCTTCGACGGCTCGTTGGTTATGGATTTGATAATTTTGATGATCGGACTGAAGGCTTCATTGATTTCGAACAAATACTTGATTGGACGTTCAGGATGGCCAGGTATGCGGACAAGAGACATATTGCAGAGCGGCTGACTCAGGCTAAGTAACAAACTTCCCTTGGACAAGAGAACGACAAGTGATAAGACTTAGGCAACATATCTGTTAATCATAAGTCTACGAAGCAGGAGGCAACGCAAACTCTCCATATGTTTGGAAGAGTAACCAAATGGTGGAGGACACAACTCAATATAGCAAGCAAAGATTCCTAAGGTTGTACTACATCCCAAAGTCTGATGAATCAAACAGACAGATGTGCTTTATCCAAGGGAGACTCATAATGCTGCCAATAAAGAAAATACTTTTCCCATCCTCTTTTTGGGGTATATTTGTTTTTTTTGTTCTTTTTGATGATTTTGAAAAGAATAAATGAATATTATGTTACAGTGGAGGAATGAGCACATCAAACATACAAGCTCAAGGCACAAGGACAAGACTGATGTTCTAGGAAACGATACTTGGGAAAAATCTTCCAGTGGCCAAAGGTGTTAATACGCACAAGCAAACTGTTACTAGGTTGATGGTAAATGATGCAAGTGTGGTTGACAGAACACACAATGGTAACGTCCTTCGATGTAAGTTTAACGAGCCCAGAGAAGGGAAGCTCGATGATTTTTCATGTTTTAGAGAGTCTGAAAAAGCATAAAAGAAAACTCCATTGGGGTACCTTTTTCATCAATAGTCTAGTCAGTTCGAAAAAGGGGTAAACTAGCACCGACTAGACATCAATTCAAAACCATTTTAACGAGTGTGACAAGGACAAGATCACTCAGCTATTTTTTCAATTTTAAGGAGTCTGAAAAAATCTTAACTATGGACTCCATCAGGAATGTTCTTCTGGACCGTTTAACGAGTGTGAAAGAATAAGGTCACTCGGCAATCTTTTGAATTTTAGGGAGTCTGAAAAGAGCTTAACTATGGACTCCGGGGGGGTTTCTTTTTCGTAAATTTAGTCCCTCAGGCCCGAAAAAGGAATAAAATTATACCTGAGGATACTCTTATAAAGAATGGACATTCAATAGAGTATTCCTTTGTTCGTATAGTTGACCATCCAGACCGAAAAAGGGGTAAACTATCGTCGGACATACGTGACTTCAAATTTCAGTTTAACGAGCGTGACGGGTCACAAGATCGCTCGGCAATCTTTGCATGTTTAAAGGGTCTGAAAAGGGATTAAAAGGAGACCCGTTTAAGGAACGTTCTTCTGGACCAATTTAACGAGTGTGAATAAACAAGGTCACTCGGCAATCTTTTCATCTTTAAGGAGTCTGAAAAGGGCTTAAAGGAGACTCCATAATGGTTACTTTTCTCAGTTAATCCGGACGAGATCGAAAAGCATAAATACAGTCAGGCCGGATAATTCTTTTGGGTCTCAAAGCGAGCTTGAAAAACAACAAAGGCAGTCCATGATTGACACTTTGTGGGTCGATGTCAGGTATCGCTTCGTAAGACCGGGCAAAAATGTCGCGGAATTCTTTAAAAAGATCCGTGTAAATCTAAATCTCTTCGGTGGAGCAGTCTGCTCCGACGAAGACATTTTCCACGACGCCAGGGTTTCGGAAGATGTTGATAGGTATCATTTCAGCGATAGTCGCCAGATTGCCCTCAGCATAAATATCCTGTGTAGCTAAAAGGTTAATGGGACAAGGCTGATCTCCCGTCATGGTGATAGTGAATTCTCCTGCCTCGATTCAGTGTAACTCTGGGAGGAAGTATGATCTGTGATGAAGATCTTCCCAGGGTTTGTCCGGACCAGTCATTGCTTCGATTATGGATTCGTCCAAAGGCAAGACTAAATCTAACGAATCGGTGTTGACAAGAGAATCCTGAGCCCAGATAGGCTCAAGGAGTGGATCCAAATCTGGTGTTGGAATCGGATCAGGAGTAGTTGAAGTTTGCTGAACCAAAGAGTACGCTACTTCAGCGGCCGACAAGGGCGTAGACATGCCTGCATGCCCTGTCTCATCCATTGTGTCTGATGGGGAAGGAAGAGTTCACGGATCCTGAAAGTAAGTCGTGCGGAACGACGAAACATGGAAAATCTCAGCCTTGTGGTGAGTGGATATAAACTTGACATCGCCTTGAGGAGGTGGGTAATCGAAGGTACCCATCAAAGATGGGCACAAACCAACTGCTATGTTGACGAAACCGGCTTGAGGATTATCTACCATGGGAACCGTGGATGCCCCGAAGGCTGGGTCAGGTCGAGAGAAGGACAACTGATCAATAGTTACTATCTGGCCTTCATGTGGAAACAATAAGACTCAGAAGATTGTAGCAACCACCGCTTGCATTACATATTTCCAACTACGACATAACAATAGATTGTAGTCAATGGGAGCATCAACTACCTCTACTTCGATGCACACAGTCTTCCCCCATAACTACACCGGGAAAGAAGGGATGATGCCATGCGGTCAGAAAGAACGACCATCGAACGCAGTGAGGAGAGTAGGTGACGGAGACAAATCAGGTTGACCAATGGCTTTCCAGCATGCTAAGGACATAACGCAAGTCGAAGCACCCTCGTTTACCACTGTGCGGAAGATATTTCATGTAAAGTTTTTTGTGGGGTGAGCCACTACTATCTGAAACGCGACGTGGTAAGGAAAACGAGGTTTCAAGTCAGTGGTATCTAACATGATCGTTCCTGGGTTACAAGTCTCTGTAGAGCCTAAAGCAGTCAACAAGGCTTTTCTCTGAGCAGGGAAACTTTGGAGGACTTACAAAGTGGACATAGCACAAGGGGTTTGTGACAAATCTTCCACCACAGAGTAGTTCTGGGCGGCCCTTGCGTTTGGATTATGAGAAGCTCGTTTAAACGCACCTTTGGGGATGCGAGTCATTGTTTCACCCAACGTCTTCTCGATCTGTAGAGGAAGAGATGGGATCTTGGCTTCTTTTCCCTTCTCAGAGGCGATGGGTTTGCTATAATCATGAGCTCTAGTCACTATGAAAGCATCACTTTTCATCATATATACGTTCGCAGAAGATGAACCGTTTGGGGGAGGGCAATTTTCATGGCTTCCCCCCTCCGTACTTGCAGAGGCTTGAGTTAAATTCTGCCCATGCTGAAAAGGATTAGTCAACACCGCTTGTTGTTGCTGCGTGACAAACTTCTGGGCCTTTGCAAGTCGAGGGCATAAATGGGTTGGGTGATCTACCGCACAAAGGTTGCACGGATACCTCGCCTTCCTTTTTTCAGTAGTGCCCTCGCCAGCATTGTCGGTTTGTTTCTTATCCCCCTTACTCTTCTTGCATTGTTTTTTCTTTCCTTCAGGCTGCTGGTTGGCCTTTGGGTTAGTCGTCTGTACAGAGTGTACTTTCGATATTTGAGTAGGAGGAGCAGCCAAAGTAGGAGTCTGGCTGGCCGCTGAGTTTTGTATAGATAACTGCTGCAATTGTTTAGTCAATTGCTCAGTGGGCTTGGTTTGTGCCGAACCAACTATACCGTCAGCATGTGGTCCGACTCTCTGTCTGGTTTTGTCCAAAATTGATCGTGGTGCATCCGGTAGGATGGTGTATAGTAGACCAGACTGAGAATAGATAAGCTCAAACTGTTGAGCCCTCATGATGGCCTCTTCCTCAGAGAAGACCCCTGAAGTTGTGATGTCTTTGGATAACTGCGGAACTAAAGACTTAAGGAACCACTCAAGCAGGAATGTTGGTGGGACGGGTACCTTGATAAGACTCTTTTGGCGTCGCCACTCTCGAATATGATCCGAGATATGGTCCGCTGACGTCTGCTCAAAATTGGCTAGCAACTCTGTGCCGGCGTCATATCTCACAGGTAACTAGAAATGGTTAAGGAAAGCCATAGCCAATTCGCCAAAAAAGGAATATCATGAACGATCAAGCTCTATGTACCATTTCGCGGCACTCCCTATAAGAGTGCGTTGAAACAATCGCAACTGAACGAAGTCATCTTTCAGTGAGTTAGATGAACACCATAAGTGGAAAGTGGTCACGTTATCACCTGGATCTTCATTAGGCTTGGCTTCGAACTTTGGGATGTCCGAAGGCAACTTCGTCGGCATAGGAGGCCAACGCGGATCGTGACAGATAGGATCATTCAACAACCGTGTTAAATCCAGCAAGTGTAGCATTGCAAAGAAAGGTAGTTTAGGTTGCTGCTGATAGCTAGGATAAAAGGGTCCTGGGGTTTGACTGGCACCAAATTGCCAGGAAAAGTTTTGTTGCTGGCCAGGGTTTTGGTAGAAACCGTTGCCTTGACCAGCGTAAGGGTTTTGCATTTGAGGAGACATCGTTTTCTGATTCCCCATGAAGGACATAGGATGTTGGGCGTTCATCGTATGTGAGGGACTTTGGGAAGGATTCCCCCATGCCGATCCTGTGGGGAGAGGCATAGAGGCCTATCCGGGGTTCCATTGACTGTGGAAAGAATTTCCCCAGAACGACATTCCATATGAAGGAACGGATCCTTGTCCTAAGTTCCAAGGTCCTGGTATATGTGCCCCCAGCGCAGGAATAGTATCCTTTGCCGACATAGACTGTCCAAAAATGGGTGTGCCCCCCGATGGGAAAGAAGTGGATGAGAAGGTGTTATTACCAAATGTCCCGTTCCAAACAAACGGCGACGAACTTACCGACAGAGTTTGCGCAGGTGTTCCTTGACTCCCGGCTCGAAGTGGACTTGTGTGTGCAGGGTGCCCGACGGGCTGCTGATGCAATCCAATAAGCGAAGGGGACGAAGGAGGGATATGACCCCCAGCGTAAGGAAAAGCATTGAAAGGGACTGTAATGCCCCCAAGTTGACCTTGCAGAGGAGCGTTAGAGCTCCCTTCCCCCAGACCCAAAGTCTGTGAAATGGAAGAAGTGAGTACAGGACTTGTTCCTGAACTAGGCATCCCGTATGAAAACGGAGGGCCTGTCGCACTAGGTGTGTAAGGAGGTGTGGCTGCCATGATAGATGGCGTCGGACCACTGTGCGATGTAGTTGCGGCCGAGACCATGGTGGCCCGAACCATCGACAAAGGCAAGTTAGGAGAAGCTTCTCCTGTGGTAACAACGGTGATAGGAATGGAAGAATTCCCAGAGATTTGTTCCATAACTGGGTTAGGCGCTGATAGGCGTTCGTAAAATTGAATTGGCACAATAATGTCTAGCCAAGTATCATTGTTTGAGGTTTCAACCAATCCAATATTGGCAGTCGATTCCTCGGGGGGTTGTTCGGGATCGAAAGCCCCGGTTGCTTCGAAAGACCCTTGATGGTCTAGCTTCCGCCTCAGTGGTGGCGGGGGTGGCTCCAGGATAATCGGCGGTAGGACCAGAAGCCTTCGTGACCAGCGGAGCTCTGAATCCTCCACTGTGTGAGAATATTCATGACACGCTAAGGTATTCTACATGAAAAAACAGTAACACTCACTAAAAGAAATCGCCTAGCAGATAAATCAAGCAAGCACTATATTAGTAGGAAGAACAGTTACAACAACCAACACTAGAGTACCTTACCGGTGCAAGTGCAACTCGAATACGGAATCACCCTCCGGGTCTACTCTACAATGCGTTGGTCCGATGTCCATCCTAGGTACCGCGGTATACCCCCGCAGTCACCTGTGTATGTCCCTAGAAAATATTGGCAACTAGTTTGCCAGCATGTGAACAACTATCAGGAAGGTACAGTCGGCAGTCGGGTAGACCACAATGAGCAGGGTATCAAGACCAAAAACTGTCAAGGGTATCGAGAGCAAGTGTTCCGGAAGACGATTAAGGACCTCAAACGGATTCGAGACCCACGAAGCTCCGTGGCAAATGAAAACGACGGAATCCCTTAACAGATCCTCTATATGTGTTCTCCACAACGCTCGGTCCAGCTTTGGAGGGGTTATCTCTGCTACCTTTCCTTACGCGACCTCGTGTTTATCCCCTATGTTAGAGGGGGGTCCTGAATAACTTTCCGTAACTGGACTTCTACACTCCCTATTGACAGACTCCAATGTTTGGTTTGGGTGGCCTTGGAGAATTTACTCTCCAACCTATTCCAAGGCCCTATCCTGAGCTAGTGTATGCACCCTACAAACAGAAAAGTCTACTTGATTTTATTTAGCGTTGCTTTTAATGGGATTTTTTAAAGTCACAAGGTGCGAAAGTGAAACTGATGGTGTGTAAAAAGACTCAAAAATTGGTGACTCCACTGGGGAGATTTTACTCTTAGGGTTCCCGGATTTGGTTAAAGATCTTTTGGGTAGTTCAAGAAAGTTCAGTTTCTGTTTCTTTGTTTATTTTTGTTGTCTGTTAAGTCAATGCTAGCAGGGAACCTGGTTATAAATACCAGTTTTCCTTGACGGACGCTTGACATTCATTCTCGATACACACAGAGGTACACACAGCCTGCAGAAGGCCTGCACACGTGTGACCCGCGCCCTAACTTTCTACAGCACGCGTTTTCCTGCGTGCTGCAATAGTTTCAATAGCGTGTAGTTTTCAGAGAGCTTGAGAGGCAGTCTCCTCTTCCCTGTCAGAATTTTATCTTCTCAAGGGGATTTTTGGATCCTGTCTGGGTCTTGATTGGTTTATTGTCTTGTGTTTCAGTCTGTCTTGTTGTGTTGTTTTTCTTTACATTGGTTTTTCTTTTTTGCAAATCTTCCTTTTCTGTTAAAGTGATAGCATCTAAGCCTTTTAAAGACTCTGGTTGTCAATACCAGAAGCCTTTTTTAGGACTAGACTATCTGTTTGTGGTTTTATCTCAGTTTTAGGACTAATTGAGAATACCCCGAAGAGATTCATATTTACATGGATCTTTTTAAAGAATTCCGCGACGTTTTTGCCTGGTCTTATGAAGCGATACCTGACATCGACCCACAAAGTGTCGATCATAGGCTACCTTTGTTGTTTTTCAAGCTCGCTTTGAGACCCAAAAGAAACATCTGACGAGAATGTATTTATGCTTTTCGATCTCGTCTGGATTAACTAAGAAAAGTAACCATTATGGAGTCTCCTTTAAGCCCTTTTCAAACTCCTTAAAGATGAAAAGATTGCCGAGTGACCTTGTTTCTTCACACTCGTTAAATTGGTCCAGAAGAACGTTCCTTAAATGGGTCTCATTTTAAGCCCTTTTCAGACCCTTTAAACATGAAAAGATTTCCGAGCGATCTTGTGACCCATCACGCTCGTTAAACTGAAATTTGAAGTCACGTCTATCCGGTGGTAGTTTACCCCTTTTTCGGTACGGATGGTCAACTATACGAACAAAGGAATACTCTATTGAATGTACATTCTTTAGAAGAGTATCCTCAGGTATAATTTTATTCCTTTTTCGGGCCCGAGGGACTAAATTTACGAAAAAGAAACCCCCCCGGAGTCCATAGTTAAGCTCTTTTCAGAATCCCTAAAATTGAAAGGATTGTCGAGTGACCTTATTCTTTCACACTCATTAAACAGTCCAGAAGAACATTCCTCACAGAGTCCATAGTTAAGCTTTTTTCAGACTCCTTAAAATTGAAAAAATAGCTGAGTGATCTTGTCCTTGTCACACTCGTTAAAATGGTTTTGAATTGACGTTTAGTCGGTGATAGTTTACCCCTTTTTCGAACCGACTAGACTATTGACGAAAAAGGTACCCCAATGGAGTTTCCTTTTATGTTTTTTCAGACTCTCTAAACATGAAAAATCACCGAGCTTCCCTTCTTTGGGCTCGTTAAACTTACATCGAAGG
>ML780125.1:148895-192716 GCA_009831015.1 Picea engelmannii | reverse complement strand
TTTTAGGGTTATAACAGATGCCCCCTAATGTGTGAGGTCATAAGAGCATCTGATGGCCGAAATACATTACCAATTCTTTACCAATCTGTACTGATATGCTGAATGAGTGAGCCCAGGAATCAGGAATCAGGAGGTGCCGTCTGGAAAAAATATCAAATGTCTCACCGAGGCGGGCATACCCATGCTCGGAATAAATCAGAACCATGGCTACCAATCCAATACATTGTATATCCATGTCAAATAACTATAAAGAGTAGCCGCGAACAATACACAGCGGAGCTACATCTCGAAATCAGAAAGATATACATAGAAAGTATCCATCTCTCAGAAGCTGATTTGGCCTGATGGTTGTACTTCAGAGATCGAGCAACAACTTCAAAATCTTTTAAACTCGGGTAGGAGTGTAATATGAGTGTACAACTGCACTACCTAGAGGTCTTCGACGGCTCGTCGGTTATGGATTTGATAATTTTGATGATCGGACTGAAGGCTTCATTGATTTTGAACAAAGACTTGATTGGACGTTCAGGATGGCCAGGTATGCGGACAAGAGACATATTGCAGAGTGGCTGGCTCAGGCTAAGTAACAAACTTCCCTTGGACAAGAGCACGACAAGTGATAAGACTTAGGCACCATATCTGTTAATCATAAGTCTACGAAGCAGGAGGCAACGCAAACTCTCCATATGTTTGGAAGAGTAACCAAACGGTGGAGGACACAACTCAATATAGGGAGCAAAGCTTCCTCAGGTCGTACTACATCCCAAAGTTTTATGAATCAAACAGACAAATGTGCTTTATCCAAGGGTGACTCATAATGCTGCCAATAAAGAAAATACTTTTCCCATCCTCTTTTTGGGGTATATTTGATTTTTTTGTTCTTTTTGATGATTTTGAAAAGAATAAATGAATATTACGTTACAGTGGAGGAACGAGCATAGAAAACATACAAGCTCAAGGCACAAGGACAAGACTGATGTTCTAGGAAACGATACTTGGGAAAAATCCTGCAGTGGCCAAAGGTGTTAAGACACACAAGCAAACTGTTACTAGGTTGATGGTAAAGGATGCAAGTGCGGTTGACAGAACAGACAATGGTAACGTCCTTTGATGTAAGTTTAACGAGCCCAGAGAAGGGAAGCTCGGTGATTTTTCATGTTTTAGAGTGTCTAAAAAAGCATAAAAGGAAACTCCATTGGGGTACCTTTTTCGTCAATAGTCTAGTCGGTTCGAAAAAGGGGTAAACTAGCACTGACTAGACGTCAATTCAAAACCATTTTAACGAGTGAGACAAGGACAAGATCACTTGACTATTTTTTCAATTTTAAGGAGTCTGAAAAAATCTTAACTATGGACTCCGTCAGGAATGTTCTTCTGGACCGTTTAACGAGTGTGAAAGAATAAGGTCACTCGACAATCTTTTGAATTTTAGGGAGTCTGAAAAGAGCTTAACTATGGACTTCAGGGGGGATTCTTTTTCGTAAATTTAGTCCCTCAGTCCCGAAAAAGGAATAAAATTATACTTGCGGATACTCTTCTAAAGAATGGATATTCAATAGAGTATTCCTTTGTTCGTACAGTTGACCATCCAGATCGAAAAAGGGGTAAACTACCGTCGGACAGACGTGACTTCAAATTTCAGTTTAATGAGCGTGACGGGTCACAAGATCGCTCGGCAATATTTTCATGTTTAAAGGGTCTGAAAAGGGCTTAAAAGGAGACCCGTTTAAGGAACGTTCTTCTGGACCAATTTAACGAGTGTGAAGAAACAAGGTCACTCGGAAATCTTTTCATCTTTAAGGAGTCTGAAAAGGGCTTAAAGGAGACTCCATAATGGTTATTTTTCTCAGTTAATCCGGACGAGATCGAAAAGCATAAATACAGTCTCGCCGGATAATTCTTTTGGGTCTCAAAGAGAGCTTGAAAAACAACAAAGGTAGCCCATGATCGACACTTTGTGGGTCAATGTCAGGTATCGCTTCGTAAGACCAGGCAAAAACGTTGTGGAACTCTTTGAAAAGATCCGTGTAAATTTGAATCTCTTCGAGGGAGAAAGTTGCTCCGACGAAGACATTCTCCATGATGTCAGGGTTTCGGGAGATGTTAATAGGTATAGTGTCATCAGTAGTCACCATATTTCCCTCAGTATAAATTTCCTGTGTAGCTAAGAGGTTAATGGGACATGGCTGATCTCCCGTCATGGTGATAGTGAATTCTCCTACCTCGATTCGGCTTAACTCTGGGAGGAAATATGACGTGTGATGAATATCTTCCCATGGTTTGTCTGGACCAGTCATTGCTTCAATTATGGATTCGTCAAAAGGCAAGACTAAATCTAACGAATCGGTGTTGAAAAGAGAATCCTGAGCCCAGATAGGCTCCAGGAGTGGATCCAACTCTGGTGTAGGAATCGGATCAGGAGTAGCTGAAGTTTGCTGAACCAAAGAGTATGCTACTTCAGCGGCCTACAAGGGCGTAGACATGCCCGCATGCCCTGTCGCATTCATCGTGTCTGATGGGGAAGGAAGAATCCACGGATCCCGAAAGTAAGTCGTGTGGAACGACGAAACATGGAAATTCTCAGCCTTGTGGTGATTCGATATAAACTTGACATCACCTTTAGGAGGTGGGTAATCGAAGGTACCCATCAAAGATGGGCACAAACCAACTCCCACATTGATGACACTAGCTTGAGGATTGTCTACCATGGGAACCGTGGATGCCCCCAAAGCTGGGTCAGGTCGAGAGAAGGATAACTGATCAATGGTCACTATTCGACCTTCATGTGGAAAAAGTAATACTGGAAAACTGTAGCGACCACCGCTTGCATTACATAAGTCCAACTACGACCCAACAATAGATTGTAATCGATGGGGGCATCGACTACCTCTACTTCGACGCACATGGTCTTCCCCCCTAACTGCACAGGGAAAGAAGGGATGATTGCATGCGGTCGGAAAGAACGACCATCGAACGCAGTGAGGAGAGTAGGTGATGGAGACAACTCAAGTTGACCAATGTATTTCCAACATGCTAACGACAAAAGGCAAGTCGAAGTTCCCTCATCTACCACCGTGCGAAAGATATTTCGTGTAAAATTTTTCGTGGGGTGATCCACTACTATCTGAAACGCGACGTGGTAAGGCAAACGAGGTTTCAAGTCAGTCGTATCTAACATGATAGTTCTCGTGTTACAGGTCTCAGTAGAGCCTAAAGAAGTCAACAAGGCTTTCCTCTGAGCAGGGCAACTTTGGAGGACCTTCAAAGCGGACATGGCACAAGGCGTTTGTGACAAATCTTCCACCACAGAGTAGTTCTGGGCGGCCCTTGCGTTTGGATTATGAGAAGATCATTTAAACACACCTTTTGGGATGCGCATCATTGTTTCACCCAACGTCTTCTCAATCTGTAAAGGAAGAGATGGGATCTCGGCTTCTTTTCTCTTCTCAGAGGCACTTGGTTTTCTATAATCGTGAGCTCTAGTCGTAATGAAAGCGTCACTTTTCACCATATGTATGTTCTCTAAAGATGGATTGTTTGGGGGAGGGTAGTTTTCGTGGTTTCCCCCCTCTGTACTTGCAGAGGCTTGAGTTAAATTTTTCCCATGCTGAAAGGGGTTAGTCAACACAGCTTGATGTTGCTGTGAGACAAACTTCTGGGCCTCTGCAAGTCGAGAGCATAGGTGGGTTGGGTGGTCTTCCACACAAAGGTTGCATGGATACCTCGCCTTCCTCTTTTCTGTGTTACCCTCGCCAGTGTTATCATTTGGTTTTTTATCCCCCTTACCCTTCTTGCGTTTTTTTTTCTTCCCTTCAGGCTGCTGGGTGGCCTTTGGGTTAGTCGTCTGTACAGAGTGTACTTTCGATGTTTGGGTAGGAGGAGAAGCCAAAGCAGTAGTCTGGCTGGCCACTGAGTGTTGTATAGATAACTGCTGCAATTGTTTTGTCAATTGCTCAGCAGGCTTAGTTTGTGCCGAACCAACTATACCATCGACATGTGGTCCAGCTCTCTGTCTAGTTTTATCCAGAATCGATCGTGGCGCATCTGGCAGGATGGTGTACAATAGACCAGACTGAGAATATATAAGCTCAAACTGTTGAGCTCGCATGATGGCTTCTTCCTCGGAGAAGACCCCTGAAGTCGCGACGTCTTTGGATAACTGCGGAACTAAAGACTTAAGGAACCACTCAAGCAGGAATGTTGGTGGGACGGGTACCTTGATAAGACTCTTTCGGCGTCACCACTCTCGAATATGATCCGAGATATGTTCTGCTGATGTCTGCTTGAAATTAGCTAGCAACTCTGTGCTGGCATCGTATCTCACAGGTAACTGGAAATGATTAAGGAAAGCCATAGCCAGTTCGCCAAAAAAGGAATATTGTGAACGATCAAGCTCTATGTACCATTTCGCGACACTCCCAATAAGAGAGCATTGAAACAATCGCAACTGAACGGAGTCATCTTTCAGATGAACACCATAAGTGGAAAGTGGTCACATGATCACCTGGATCTTCATTAGGCTTAGATTCGAACTTTGGGATGTCCGAATGCAACTTCGTCGGCATAGGAGGCCAACGCGGATCGTGACAGATAGGATTATTCAACAACCGTGTTAAATCCGACAACTATAGCGTTGCCAAGATAGGTAGTTTAGGTTGCTATTGATAGCTAGGATAAAAGGGTCCTGGAGTTTGACTGGCACCAGGTTGCCAGGAAAAGTTTTGTTGTTGGCCAGGGTTTTGGTAGAAACCTTGGCCTTGACCAGCGTAAGGGTTTTGCATTTGAGGAGACATCATTTGTTGATTCCCCATGAAGGACATAGGATGTTGGGTGTTCATCGTATTTGAGGGAATTTGGGAAGGATTCCCCCATGCCGGTCCTGTGGGGAGAGGCATAGAGGCCTGTCCGGGGTTCCATTGGCTGTGGAAAGAATTGCCCCAGAACAACATTCCAGATGATGGAACAGATCCTTGTGTTGAGTTTCAAGGTCTTGGTATATGTGCCCCCAGCGCAGGGATAGTACCCTGTGCCGGCGTAGACTGTCCAAAAATAGGTGTGCCCCCTGATGGGAAAGCAGCGGATGCGAGGGTGTTATTACCAAACGTCCCGTTCCAGATGAACGAAAACGAACCTATCGGCAGAGTTTGCACAGGTGTTCCTTGACTCCCGGCTCCAAGTGGACTCGTGTGTGCAGGCTGCCCGGCGGACTGTTGATGCAATCCACTAAGCGAAGGGGACGAAGGAGGGATATGACCCCCAACGTAAGGAAAAACATTGAAAGGGACAGGAATGCCCCCAATTTGACCTTGTAGAGGAGCGTTAGAGCTCCCTGCCCCTAGACCCAAAGTCTGTGAAATGGAAGAAGTGAGTGCAGGACTTGTTCCTGAACTAGGCATACCGTATGAAAACGGAGGGCCGGTCGCAGTAGGTGTGTAAGGAGGTGTGGCCGCCGCGATAGATGGCGTAAGAAGCTTCTTCTGTGGTAACAACGGTGATAGGAATGGAAGAATTCCCAGAGATTTGTTCCATAACTTGGTTAGAAGCTGACAGGCGTTCGTAAAATTGAATTGGCACAATAATGTCCAGCCAAGAATCAACGTTTGAGGTTTCAACCGATCCAATATTGGCGGCTGATCCCTTCGAGGGTTGTTCGGGCTCAATGTTTTGAAACCTGTTTTCTTCGAAAGACCCTCATTGGTCTAACTTCTGCCTCAGTGGTGGCGGGGGTGGCTCCAGTATAACCGGCGGCAGGCCCAGAATCCTTCGTGACCGACGAAGCTCTGAATCCTCCACTGTGTGAGAAGATTCACGACACGCTAAGGTATTCTACACTAACAAACAATAACATGCACTAAAAGAAATCCCCTAGAAGATAAATCAAGCAAGCACTATATTAGTAGGAAGAACAGTTACAACAACCAACACTAGAGTACCTTACCGGTGCAAGTGCAACTCGAATACGTAAGCACCCTCCAGGTCTACTCTGCAAAGCGTTGGTTTGATGTCCATCCTAGGTACCGCGGTATACCCCCGCAGTCACCTGTGTATGTCGCTAGAAAAGATTGGCAGCTAGTTTTCCAGCACGTGAACAACTATCAGGCGGGTACAGTCGACAGTCGGGTAGACCACAGTGAGCAAGGTATCAAGCTCGAAACCTGTTAAGGGTATCGAGAGCAAGTGTTCCGGAAGACGACTGAGGACCTCGAATGGATTTGAGACCCACGAAGCTCCATGGCAAATGCAAACGATGGAATCCCTTAACAGATCCTCTATATGTGTTCTCCACAACGCTCGGTCTAGCTTTGGAGGGGTTATCTCTGCTGCCTTTCCTTACGCGATCTCGTGTTTAGCCCCTGTGTTAGAGGGGGGTCCTGAATAACTTTTCGTAACTAGACTTCTACACTCCCTATTGACAGACTCCAATGTTTGGTTTGGGTGGCCTTGGAGAATTTACTCTCCAACCTATTCCAAGGCCCTATTCCTGAGCTAGTGTATGCACCCTACAAACAGAAAAGTCTACTTGATTTTATTTAGCGTTGCTTTTAAAGGGCTTTTTTAAGTCTCAAGGTGAGGAAGTGAAACTGATGGTGTGTAAAAAGACTCAAAGCCAAATGAAAAATAAATGCTTGGAAACAAAAACTTTTGATAAAATGCAAAACCAACAACTTTTTCAGTAAAAAATACTTCTTTTCTTTTCAAGTTTACTAAGATTTAATGCAGTAAATATGAAGGACTTTCGCTCAGATATGCGAGCTACTTATACTAGCCATGCACTGCAAAAACTTATGCAAAAAGACTTCTTTCCTAGCTACTGATGCAACAACACAATCTTCAAATCAAGAAGAAAATGAAAGCAATTTTTTTTTTTTTAATTTTATTGCGAAAGAACGCAACAAGGAAAAATGATGACAAGAACAAAACCAAGAGAATGAAAGGAAAACTCTGGCTTAAAGAGAAGATCGCAAAAGAATTAGAGCACAAAATGCAAAAAAGAAATCAAGAAAGCACTAATTCCAACACTTGCCTAAAAACCATAAAAAAAATATTTTTTCTCTTTTGTATTTTCTATCAAAAAATCAAATAACCAGCACAAGCTAAGGGTGAACTGCCCTAACCTGCTGACTGTGCAGCCCCAGAATCTAAACCCCTGAGAGAATCTCTTCTCACTACAGGAAGGGATGACTGCCCCACCCAAGCTGAAAAGCTGCAAACAGGCCCGCGACTGTCACCAATACAGCACGCGTGCAAACGCGTGCTGAGCTTCTACAGAGCGCGGGTACCCGCGGTCTAGCCTTAAACAGGTCGCGGGTCTGTGTAAAAACTGAGATAAAACCACACACAGACAGTCTAGTCCTAAAAAAGGCTTCTGGTATTGACAACCAGAGTCTTTAAAAGGATTAGATGCTATCACTTTAACGGAAAAGGAAGATTTGAAAAAAAGAAAAACCAATGTAAAGAAAAACAACACAACAAGACAGACTGAAACACAAGACAATAAACCAATCAAGACCCAGACAGGATCCAGAAAGCCCCCTGAGAAGATAAACTTCTGACAGGGAAGAGGAGACTGCCTCTCGAGCTTCCTGAAAATTACACGCTACTGAAACGCATGCTGTAGAAAGTTAGGGCGCGGGTCACATGCGTGTAGGCCTTCTGCAGGCCGCGTGTACCTTTGTGTGTCCCAAGAATGAATTTCAAGCGTCCGTCAAGGAAAACTGGTATTGATAACCAGGTTCCCTGCTAGCATTGACTTAATAGACAACAAAAATAAACAAAGAAACGGAAACTGAACTTTCTTGAACTACCCAAAAGATCTTTAACCAAATCCAGGAACCCTAAGAGTAAAATCTCCCCAGTGGAGTCGCCAATTCTGTTGTGGGGTATTCTACCCTACGGACTAACAAGCTAGGGTTTTAAACTTGTACGCAGATCATGACCCTTAAGACATAACTTTTAACCTTCTACCCAAAACCTCAACCCCTTTTCTCACGCACACATGGGAAGAATCAACTAACCTTTTTATCGACGGTTGAAGTAGATCCTCCATTGAGCCTTTATCCCCTTGCTGCTGCTGCTCCTTCCGCAAATCTTTCCTGCAATCAAGACAAAACTACACATGCATGCTATTGATCTACTAGGGGGTTAGAGATTAAACACAAATCAAATAACGTAGATAAGACTCATGTATTCGGCATGGGAAAAGTATCTTTTTCATTAATATCAATATGAATCAACTTACAATGATTTTAGAGACCGACCACCGTTCCTCGATCCTGATCCTGGGCTCCTCCTCTTCTTTGTCCTCCAACTGCTTTGCTTGAACTTCTCCTAAAGCTTGAGGAAAGGCTAAAGGGTTGGGACAATAATGGACTTGGCAATTTTGGCAGAGTTTCTTTGCTACGATTTTTCCTCCTTTGAATAGTACCCCTACCCCTCCTTTTATAGGCTAGAAGGAGCTAGGGTTTTTGGCGAACTCTCGGCCATGCATGGATGGGAGTTCTAGTTAACTGACAAAAAGCTCTTCGTCCCGGCGGAGACTTTCCTGATTTTTTGCTTTGTTAGGTAAACGTGAGTTGTAGTGGGCTAGCCCGCGGTCACCCGTGTGCAGTAGAAGGCCAACAAGCGGTCCAACGCGCCCAATGAGAGGTTAGGGCGCGGGTTGCTTGATTTATGTGGTTTTTTGAGGTTTTATTCAGCACGGCTTTGGCAAGGAAGAGACATGAGTTGGCCTGATGCCAGGTAAGCCTGTGTGGTGCATTTTAGGGTTATAACAGTTATTACAAAAAAATGCTCCCAAACTTTCCTTACTTAGGTTTCCTTTTGAGGCCCCATTGAGGTTAAGTTTGATAAACCCTTAGGGAGGAGGTGACCAACTTGATAGAGATGAAACCTTAGGGGGTGGTGAAATTTGCCTGATTGGGGTCGAAAAACTAGTTAGATATAGGGCCCTAAGAATGTTTATCTCATATTGGTTCTTCTTCCAATCTTCATCCTTGAATGGTTTAGTAACAACTCTTTCCTAGATAGCTTTCATTACTTTGTTCCAAATCTTTTTTGGGGATGGAGTCTCATTCCTAAAGACTCTCTCATTGCATTCTTTCTAGGTTTCCCATAACAAGAATCTTGGGAGGATCTACTAGAGACGATTGACTATAGGGTTTTGAGTAATATAAGTTGGAAATTCCTCGAGGGAGGCATGAATATATTGAAATCTAAGTCTCTATCTATGGAATAGGGATTCACTCTGGTCCCATAAGAATTCCACAAAGGGACAAGAGTTGAACAGGTTCTCGATTGTTTCTTCCCATGAGAGACAAAGAGAGCATCTTGAGGGTCCTTATAATCCTCTTTTATAGAGATTATCCCAAGTCAACATCTTGTTTTGAGTTAGAAACCACAGAAAGGTTGAAACATTTAGCCACAAATTTTGTTGCAATATCCGTTGCCAAATTTTCTATTTGGGTATATTTTGGTGGTTTGTTGCAATCAATTATGCCTCTTTAATTGTAAAAGAGCCCTTTTTTTACCATCCCCAACAGAGGTGGTCCACCTCATTATCAATATTGATTCTCCTGTTGGCTAATTCCTCCCAAAATTGTTCTAAAGTATCTTGGTCCTCAACTACTTACCATCCTTCTTTGGGGAGTTATTTGCACCATCTATGATGGGCCTCTTCCAGGATCCAATAATGAGTTCTTTTGGTTTTTCCTTTGTGCAACATTGCTTCCTTTATTCCTTGGAGTTGTTCTTGGTCTAAACATTTCAACATATTTTTCCAAGCATCTTCCTGAAACAAATCCTCGTTCTCGTTCCTGATTTCGCAAAAGTAATTTTGTTGGATCAAGGATTTATTTTTCTAGGACAAGTTCCAAATATTGGAGCCACTTGGGGAACTTTTCATTCAGATTAGGATTCCTTCTTGTTATTCTCTAGCATATTTCACCTTCCATAGATGATCCCACTAATATTGTTGGTTGGTAATCCATCACCACCATAACTTTTCTCCTAAAACTTTACCCACTATTTCTGAGTCTTGGAGGCCTAAACCTCGTGCCATATTGGGCTTGCATATCGATTTCCATGAAAGTAGGACCCATTTTTACCTTTCTGTGGATCCACCCTAGAGAAAACATCTATGTATGTTTCTCATTGATTTGAGGATATACTTAGGAGACACTAGGACTAATAAATGGTAAAAGGGAATAGTCTAAAGCACTATTTTCACTAGGATCGGTCTACTAGCCAGGTTAAGGGATCAAAAAGACTAGTTATCGAGCTTCTTGGCCAGACTAGAGAGGAGGTATTCCCAGGAAAATTTCTTTAGGGAATTTTCTACTAGGGTAACTCCAAAATATTTAGAAGGGAGAGTGCTACATGGGAATCCTAGGGTCTCTTCTAGATGGGTTTGGACAACTGGAGGCATATTGAAGAAAATTAACTGATATTTTCCTTTATTAATTGCCATTCCTAAAGATTCTGAGAACTCCATTAGAACTTGTTTCATTTGTAGGGATTCTATTATGGTAGGAGTATCAATTATAATAATTTCATCCTCAAATTTTTGGTGGGTAGATGTTTTTTTGTCGCCATGGATATTGAGGCCTTTCCACTTTCCTTGGGATGATGTTGCTTGGATAGATCTCCGCAAAGCTTATACCATTATAATAAAGAGGAAAGGGAAGAGGGGGTTGACTTGGTGAATTCCCTAGGAAGGGGAGAAGGTCATTGAAGGAAATACATTAACCAATATGGAGAAGAGATGAGAGGAAAGAAAAGACACAATCCACTTAATCAAGTGCTGGGAGAAGATGAAGGCCTGAATGATACTTGAAATATAGTCCCAAATAAGGCTATCTTAAGGTTTATCCAAATCCAACTTAATGATCAAGATAGGATTGCAGGAATAATTTAAAGAATAAATGTGTTCATTTTCCATAATAATTCCATCGAGGATATGACATCCTTCCACAAAGCCTAATTGTTCCTCAGAGATTAGGAGGGGAAGGAGAGGATTCAATAAGTTGGCGATGAATTTAGAGATGATTTTATAGATCACATTACATAGGGATATAGGTCTAAATTTTCTATGGTATTCAACCTTGTCCTCTTTTTGGATCAAGGTTGAGAAATTAGAGTTGAAGGAAGGGAGGACCTTGAGAAATTTTCTAGAGTCTTTGACTTCTTCCAGAACATCCTGTTTGATCACAGAGCATCAAGCATGAAAAAACTCAATTGTAAAACCATCTGGGCCTGGAGATTTACCTTTGGGAATTTCCATAATTTTCTGTTTCACCTCTTCCATTGAGATTTCTCTCATCAAATCTGTTAAGCCCTAAATAATGGCTCATTACCCCTTAATTGGGGCACATTACATTAGTAATGTTATTTTATTTATGTCAGCTTTAGTCCATTAGTTGTAATTATTAATCCTAGTCTCCTATATATACCAATGAGACATTTTCATTTGGAATCATGTTGTAATTGTACATTTATGTGGGCATAAAGAGGTTTCCCCCTCGAAGAGGCTTATTATCTGATTTTATCTCTTTTTCAAGGCATTGAGTACTTATTCTGAGTTTTTTCTATGCTATATTGATATTTGGTTCTTAACATATGATTTCAGAGTTCAAGGTCTTAGGGTTTCGCTTCTACATCTGAGACACCTTGGAATTTTCACTATAACTTTTTTTCTACAACGTTTCAGAAGGAACATATTGGAGGATATTTAGTATATGGACCAAGGTACGTTGGGTTACTATTAATATCCCAATGCCTTATACTTTCATAGATACATCTTATGCAGGATAGGGTTCTGGAATCATCCTGAACTGAGACATTGCGGAATTTTCGCTATAAACAATTTTTTGTAATGTTTCAGACCCTGAAATATGGAGGATATTCACAGAAATTAGTAAGGTATATGTGGTAAAAATTTCAGCTTCTAGGTCATCTTATAGTTGTAGATACATCTTGTGGAAGATAGGGTATCTGACTAGTCCTATGGACTAGTCTCATGAAGGTGTTCCAGGTAAAACAATCATAACTTCTTCCTAGAGTATCCAAATTGAGTGAGACTGGTTGCATTGGATAATGGATAGTATGTAGTATTTTTGGTAGGAGTTTCATAATTTTATATCAATTTATTTGTGCGGGGCATGCTATACAAGTAAGATCTCCTGGAAAGGCCAAAAATCAGCAAGTTGTGGGGAAGTTACCGTATTTCCACTTGGCACATCCAATTTTGATTAGAACCATGGAATTGCAGAGAAGAAATATCAGAGAACTACAAAAAAAAAAAAATCATACCCAGAAGGGCCGAAACTTTAGAGATATAGCAAAAGAAATATTTTCTAGCAGAACCACCTCAAAATCAAGGTTCAAAAGTGATACTTGGCCAACATTCCACCCAAGAAGGGAACTTCTACACAAAATAAGCCTCCATACAATCCTACATGGACTCCAACTTTGGGTTGAAGACCAACCACATTCCTAAGATCGATATGAGGAAGTTTGATGGCAAGGAACCTATCACATGGATACTTCAGATGGATCAATTCTTTGATCTACATAATGTGCCACATAGACAAAAGGTAATTCAATTAGTGTGTCGACATTGGAGAATTGAATTATGGAATTTTTTTATTTGTTTCCCCTACTTTTAGCCATTGAACTACGGATTTTTTGTGCCACAACTGCTCCTCATGTTCCTCTATGATAGATACTTAATCTCTTATTTTAATTTCTTCCTCTATGAGTTCTTGTGTACACCCATTTGTTATCATACTTTATTGGAGTTGTTTCGTGTCTTCCATAAGTTTGTGTTTGACAGGTAATATATTTCCAAATTCATCCTTGTTCCATTTCTTGAGATAATGCTTTGAATTCTTCAACATTGCTAGAGTCGATACATTTGGGAACCCAAGGGTATGGATGTTTCTCTCCACCAAGTTTCAAATTTCTCCTAGAAGGAGTGATTGTTTAGCCAAAATTGTTCAAATCAGAATGACAATTTTTAGGACTAGCTTGAATATCGATAGTAATGCAAGTGGGCCAATGATCGGATCCTTGAAAGGGAAGAATGGAGGTCTTGACATCAAGGTTAAGGCATAAAAGGGACTCCAACACTAGGAAACAATATGGGAGAGAGGCTATCTATTGGGAATCTCTTCTATGATTATTCCAAGTGAAGATTCCAATATTGGTTTCACAATATACCAATATTAGGTCATTCAAAGTATCCTTAAAGTGGTCCAAATATTGATTCAACTAATTGAACCCTCCTTTGTTTTCCAAGAGAGAAGATATTTTTTTGAAATCTCCTCCCATAATCAAAGGGATTTTTTAGATGAAAGGATTGAGGTTTTGGAGGGAATTCATAAAGGCTAATTTATCTGAGAGAGTTTGAGGGTTGTAGACGTTGGTGACTATACCTATTTGGTTGGACCCAATTAGTTGGAAATTATCTGAAAGGGTCAATCTAGTGGAGAAAACATGGTTCAGGATGATGTTTGAGGGATGTAAGAGGCTTGAAATGCCTCCTGAGGCTTTATGTGCATCGATAGCTATTGATTGGAAGCCCCACCAACATTTAGAGGATATTTTTTCAAGAATTTTAGACGAGCACTTGGCTTCTTGGATCATCACAATAGACATATTTTCTTATGATATTAGAGTCCTCAGGGATCTATGTTTTCTTGGGACATTAAGACCTATTTTATCCCAAGAAATTACTTTCATTTATATTGGTGGGGTTGTGAAGAAAATTTTTCCACCATACTCTTAATTCAACCTGAATTGACTAGGAGTTCTGCTAGTTCTTGGAGTAGCTATTTGTTTGAAGGTTGATCTCTCTTCTTGTATTATTTAGTTAATTTAATTGTTTCCTTGACTAAATAATTCTTGATGCCTAGATTAGATGCAGTAGTATGCTTACCTTTCTAAGTAGCCTCTTGTTTTTCCTTATGTTTAGATTTGAGAAGAGCTGATTTTAGGAGCTGGATTTGATTTTCATGGATTGAGTTAACTTCTTTCCTTTCACAGATGCTAGCTATGATTTGTAGGTTCAGTCCTTATAATTCCATTTCTTCTCATTATTCCATATCTATTTTTCTTTCATTGATGTTATTCATTTCTTTGTCCACATATTTAATTGTGAGGTTTCCTTGATGCATATCTAAATCTGTCTCTCACCAATGACTTGGAATCAGGGCCTAAAGACTGGATTTGGTCCTGCTTTTGTTTGATTTTCTACTCCTTGGTATGGATGTAAATCTTCTATTTTTGACGATTTTTTGAAACTTTTGCTTGTTCGGGGGCCCTTTGGATTTGGCTGTGACATTTCTTTTCTTAGAATATTTCTCTTGGTAGGGGATTTTACAAATCCATCTGCATCCTTTTCTTCTTGCGATTTGGGTTGATCTATTTGTTGATTCACTAGGAAATCCATGAATTAGTGATCATGGACATGGAATTTGCGGCACCAATAGGGGATATGTTCACAATCAATTGTTTGAATCGAATCCATGTCCCAATATCTGAGGCTGGAAGTTCCTTTTAAATGTCAAGGTAAACATATCCAGGCATATGAGGTATATCTTCCTTGGTGTGTTTCATCTTCAATTTGTACAAAAACTCCCTACATATTTCCTATTCCTTCTAAGATCTCTAGGTGCCAATATTATTTTGGAAGAGAGTATAGATAGATCCAGATTAGAGCTACAATAAAATCCTCTTTCTGATGATTGGAGTTCTCTTTTCAGATACGTAAGTATAATCCTATCGAGTTGAAAAAATAAGGACCACTTTGGAATACCCTTTCTCAATCTTTAGCCAACTTAAAGATTGTGGTAAATAATCCCTTAGATCCCAACTTGAGGTCAACATACACTTCAAGATTCCAACATGTCTTGATCCACTAGAGAAGGGCCTTTTCTTATGGCCACAATCCCATGAATGTGCAAATCAGGGTGTGATCTTGCATGTATTGGATATTTTGTGCCATAGTTGGGAGATGAATTTCATAATGTGGGATTTTAATTGTTCAAGGGATATATATAGAGGACTATCCTCTCACTGAAGAATTTGTATTTTGAACTTCTTGGGTTTCCACTTTGCATGAACGAGGAGGATCTATCTGTTGTTCTTCTTCCATTGGACTCACTATTTTAGAGGTTGGTGTAGGTTGTGAAGAAGTTGGGTGATAGATTGAATTAGGATGGCCACAATTTGGATGGGATGAGGGGTGCTTTCTCCTAGCCACAACATTCCAAAAGAAGGGAGTGAATCCACCCCCAACGATGGCCACAATTAAAGTTCACAGAGGTAGGTTTAGGTTTCAAGAAGACATGTTTAAGAGCTTAGTCAAAGTTTTCCCAAGAAGTGAATTTGTCTTAGTAACACTAAGAGAGTTGAATATTAAAATAATTTTCTCTTTAAATGTCCTACATACACCTACATTAATTCACAATTTGAAAATATTTTTTATAATATCAATCTTCTTAACCTTTCAACTCATAAAAACTATGGTGATTTAGGAATGCTTCTCTAAAAGTTTAAATCAAGCCAATTAATTCCTTTTTTTTCTTTCTTAAGATTCGATAGACCAAATTTGGTCTCCATGGATGGTCATTGTTTTCATAATCATCATCATCATTATTTAAAACTGAAATGGATATTAAATTTGTTAAACCTTTTGTTGAAATTTGATGTCAATTTAAGGGTTATAGGTTCCTGGGGGTGTCATCTATGACCCTAGAGAAAAAATTCAAGAAATATATTCATATATTATAGGCATATCATCCAAACATTTTGTATATAAATATGGTTTATATTAGGTTTTGAATATTTCTCAGGCAAAGAAAATGTAGAAGATAATAATCTATGGAGATTAACTTCTACTCATTTGTCATATGATCAAAGGCACAAATTTAGTGGACACTAGGATGGATTCAGTCTCATGATGAATACCCAATTAGCCACTAAATTATTACATTTGTGGTGCTATCATGTCTTAAGAGACAAAAATGAGGTAGTAGATTGCTTGGAAAACCAAGCAACTCAAAAGTGGTGGGAATGTTGGATATCAATAGTAAGGTCATATGGGAGTCTATGCCTTAGGATATGAAATGACCCTTAAGGGTTTAATGGAATGTATTATATGCATGTAGGTTTTTATGAATGCAACAAAGAGGGAGGAGACATTGATGAGACCTCCCATGGATATTAGTCTAACTTGCCTCAATTCATGTCATCCTAAGGAACCATTGTATAATATGGGAAGGAGTAATACAAGTGTAATTTTTATATTCAACATGGGGTAAAATACAAAGGCTATCTTCATGTGGTTTCTACTCAAATTCCCCTCAACCCAGGGTCTCTATCAATTTCGATTTGGGAGGAGAATCACTATTGAGCAGGGTGAGGTTTTTACAACCTTGAATGATAAACCGACTAGTAATTTTGATATTAAATATGAAAGTAGGATGGTTTTACTCAAGCAAAATGAAAAAGTGTTGTTATTGGAGGATGAATTGGCTCCTCTTAGGTGGATGGAAGTTCTTGGGAATCTTTCCTCTCTTGCAAGCTAAAGATCTTATACCCCCCATGTAGTAATAAAGAAACAACAAAAAAAAAACTATTTAAAGTTCCAAGGGAGAAAAAGGGGCCAAGGTAGTAGAAAATGAATTTGGGAGTTTGTAGAGTCACAAGGAAAAATGAATTTTGTTAATGTGTTTTAGATTAGTTAAAATTATGTTGGTATTTTGTAAGCCTTACATTTATGAGCACAAAATTTCTGTAATCCATTCTAAGAGTCCACCAAAATTACCTGAAAAATTAGATAGGGTGATGTTATGTAATACAATGGGCTTCTCAACAATTTTGTTTTTGCATTTTCTGCTGTCAAGTTTCTGGTAGTCTTTTTAATACAAAATCCTCCAGTTTTGGTTCAAAAAAATAAAAAAAGCATTGATGTCAATTTATTTAAGCTTTCCATGGAGAAAAGGGATTATGTTAAATTGTATCCCAAATGAAATTGATAGTATATTTCTAATTGAAAGTTGGTATCATGAAGAATCTAATGTCCCTACCATAGAAAGATTTTTCTTGTGGTTGTTGTGGAACAATATATCCGATTGCAGAGGGAATGGAGGTATAAATTATTACATAAAAAAATAACATTTTTCCTCGCATTAGGTTTCACAAAAAATACCATTTCAATCAGTACATGTGGATGGATATTTATATATTAATGTTAATAATATTTTCATAGCAATACATTTTTTGTGCATATTAATTCTACTTTTTGTAAGAAAAACAATCTAGACAAAAACTTGTCCTTACAATGGCTTACAATATGATATTTACATTGTGATAAATGAAGGTAGAATCTTCTTGATAAGAGAATTTAATGCTACAACAAGAACTAATTAATATATTATGTTAATAAATGATTCCAACCCTGATCCTCTATGGCTGGACAAGGATTGTGTTTTAGCTAGAAAATGAATTAAAAAAAACTATGAAGACTTGGTTGATAATTTGTTTGGTACCAAGCTAATCAAGCTATATAGTTCTCAAGATATAATAATTTTCAATGGTCTAATGAAGTGGATAAAATCCAAATTGATGACCTATATTCACGATCTTGGCAACAATGTCATAGATTATGTTGTTGGAAATATTTTTATCTTCGACTCACTAGTTCACTATTAGTTAATTGTATCTAGTTCTATTTTAGACTTTCTATTTTTAGACCATCACTATTATGCATGCATGCATTCCTAAGGAAAATCTCATTGTTAGTTTTATTTTCTTATTTATGGAATGTTCTGCCCTATATGAGTGTATATCACTCATTGATTGTGTTTGATCATTGATAATCTCATTGGAGTAGTGTGAATATATTTTCTCATTCTTCCATATTGAATATCTCATCCTTTTCTTGATAAGCTTTGTTTGTACTTGCTTTAGCCAGGTCTCCTGTGAAGGTTTCGATTAAACATGGACATGGTATCAGAGAAGAGATACTTGGAGAAAACCAGATGAGCTAGAGAAAAGTGAAATCATATTTTTTAAGAGCATAAGTTGTGCATCTTAAAATTTCACAACCTCTCCCTGTTGAAAGGTGTGCCAGTTGTAGGAAAACTTGTAAAATTGGAAATGTTTGGACAATTTTAAGAAGGTGTCGCACCTTATCCTTCACAAAGGGTGTAAAAATGTCACACTATATCCTTTATATAGGGTGTGACAGTGTTAGTGTATTCTTCAGACAGGGTGCGAGAGTGTCTCTGTGGCATTCAGATAGGGTGAGACACTCTTAAAAAGTGATTTTTCAGTGATTTGTCAACCAATTTTTTCTGGGTTTTTCAAAACTAGTAAGAGGGATGGATATGACACCAATTATTTAGTGAAATTTGGTGATAATTATCACGCCATACAATTATTTTGAATGGAATTAAAATCCTAAATTCCATCTCAGAAGAAAATGATTGTACAATTTTATGATGGCGACAGAAACATAACCTACATCAGCGATTAAGAAGACCAGATGGGTGAAATGTAAGGATGAGGCCACAAGAGTTCTTGAATTAATTTCATCTGATTTATGGTTTCATGTTTTTTCATGAAATAATCCAAATGCGATTTGGACCACCTTGGAAAGCCTTTTTGGAAAGAAGGATGAGATGAGAGGTCATATGATCGAGGTAGAGTTGAATACCTTGGATCCTAAATTTTTTGATAATATACAAGATTTATTTACCAAGTTTAAATCTTTGATATTGATCTCGGCATCTTATGGTATTGATAATTCTACAAAATTATACCAACTTATTCTAACAATCTTAGCTAAGCTAGGACTAGAATATGTTTTCTATGTCTCCACTTTCCATTCTGGCAGATATCCCTTGGGATCAAAGTGGAAGATGGCTACCATAGAGATATTAATTTATTCTCTCACACATGATCATGAAAAATTTATTCATATGGGTCTAATTAAGGAATCCAAAGAACATGCAATCACCATTCATGATGGAAGAGGGTCATCAAATAAAGAATCCACACAGAAATGAAAGGGGAAACATAAAGAAAATGAGGGATATTGTAAATGCTTCAATGATTCTTCAGGTTCCAAAGACTCTTCAAATTCCAAAGAGAAGAAGAAAAAGAAGAAGGGAAAGAAGTGCACTTATTGCAATAAACAAAATCATGAATAATACACATGCATGAAGAAGAAAATCGATCTTATGGCATGGGTACTTAAACAGAACAACCTTGAAAACTTCAGTCTTGAAGCAGCCAAGAAGAAGAAGGAAGAAGATCATGTATCTTAGAAAGGTAGTCATCACACTCTTAATGAAATTAATTCCTCATATGATTCATGGAATATAGATTCTAGTGCATCACATCATATGGAAGCCAAATATAAATTCTTTACTTCCTTGAGTTCATGCTCGAAACCCCCTATTCTCATGGGGGATGATACTCCAATAGCAGTAGAAGGAGAGGGAAGAGTGGAACTTCCTAATGGAAATTTTGAGAATATTTTACATGTTCCAAAGGTTTCTATAAATTTGTTTTAAGTTTATCAGATCACTTAAATAGGTAAAAAGGTTAATTTACATTAGGTTCAGTTTCTATACATGACATGCATGGCAATTCCATTATTGCAATTGTTGAGGTATATCAAAAATCAAGGTTGTATAAATTCACTAAGTTTGTTGACCATGACTCTTATTTACTACTTAAGAAGGTTGATGATAGTAGCAGAGTATGGTATGATATATTTGTTCATTTAAACTTTAGTTACATCCAACTACTTTCCAAGCAAGGAATGGTCAAAGGCTTTCCAGATATTTACTTTTTTGAAGGGGCTTGTGAAGGTTGCATTCTTGGAAAACATCCCAAAGAGAAGTTTGAAAATGGGAAGGAAAGGAGAGTCTCATATTACTTGGATCTTGTTCACAACGATCTCATGGGTCCATTTACACATCCATCCATCAATAAATAAATGTATGTACTCAAATTTATCGATGATTACCCACACTATATTTGGGTTTATTTTCTCAGGAAAAAGTATGAATTTTTTTATCATCTCAAAGACTTCAAAGCTCTAGTAGAGACATAGACTGGGAATAAGATCAAGATCCTCTGAATAGACAATGGGGGGGAGTATATCAAAAACTATGTTCATAATATTTGTCATGAGACTAGTATCTAGTTGCATCATACAATTCCATACACTTTGCAGTAGAATGGAGTTGTTGAAAAGAAGAACATATCTCTCAAGAATATGATCAGTTGCATGTTGGATGCGAGGTATCTTCCTTCTAATATTTTGGCTGAGGAAATTAACTATGATTCTTACATACATAACATATATCCACATAGATCTGTTTAGGACATGACACCTTTTGAGGCTTGGACAAGTGAAAAACCAAATCTCACACACTTCCACATATTTGGATCTTGCACATGGGCCCATATTCCTTCTAAAAAGAGGAAATAATTAGATCCATAGAGAACACCTGACATCTTTGTGGGGTATCCAAATGATGTGAAGGGGTATATGTTGATTTATCCCTCTACATACTGACTCATCATTGATCAAAATTTTTAGTTTGAGGAGAGTCCTTTGCATGCACCACCATGAAACATGCAGATACTCTTGTGCTTCCATTAGTTTCAGACATACGAGATGATGATTCTATACATTTAGATTGTACATATTCAGACTCATATTTAGAGGATTCTATACATAGATTTGAGTAGGTAGTACAACTAGATGAGGAACTAATGCCGTAGCTTTAGAAGATTCCCAAGTGGGCACAATCCACACTTCAAGCATCACAAAACCTTGTAGAGAATCCATTGTATTCGAGGAGGACTCGATCTCATCATGGGGAGCCTTCTTGTGTACTTTCAAATTATGAACCAATGATTCCCATGCATTGCTATATGGTTCAATATTTTGATCAACATCTCTATAGTGAGGCTGTGGGAAATCCATTATGGGAAGCATCCATGCAGGAGGAGTATGAATCACTCCTAGAGAATCATACTTGGGATCTGGTTCCACTTCCACCAGGGAGGAAACTTGTCAAATGAAAATGGATCTATAGAACCAAGAGATCAACAGATGGTTAGGTGAGCATGTACAAGGCAAGATTAGTTGCAAAATTATTTTAGTAGATTCATGGGGTAGATTATGATGATACCTTTTCACCTCTAGAAAATATGTACTCCACTCACTTGGTTCTATCCATTTCAACAAACAAAGGATGGGAAGTTCACCAGATGGCTATGAAGAATAATTTTATTCATGGTGATATGTCATAGGAGATCTACATGGAGCAACCATCAAGGTTCATTCATAACACATCTTTAGTATGTAGATTGAAGAAGTCTCTCTATGGCCTCAAGCAGGAACCTAGAGCATGGTATGAAAAGATGGATTCTTATCTACTTTCACATGATTCTTTTAGATGCAAATATTATTGCAATTATTACATGCTAAGGACTACTGACTCTTTGATGATTTTAGTTCTCCAAGTTGATGATATTTTTATCACTGGTAGCTCTACTTCAACCATTATTGTGGTCAAATATATTTTACATGACAGGTTCTCTATGACGAACATGGGTCCACTACACTTCTTTCTTAGTCTTGAGATTATTTAGGATGATTCTGGCATCAAAATTTCTCAGGATATTATGGATATATTCCACATGACAGACTGTAAGTCTGCACCTACACCCTTTATATCCGGGATCACACTTGAGGATGGGAAAGATATACCATTAGTGGAAAATACTTTGTATAGACAATTGGTGGGGAGTCTTTTGTATCTCACCCACACCCATCCAGATATCTCATATGCAGTAGGATCAATTTATAAATACATGCAGGAGCCCCATGATCTGCATTGGAAGGATTCCATGCACATCCTCAGATATGTTTAGGGGACCATGAGTTATGGGATTAATTATGAAGCTATTTGTGCATTAGATCTCTTAGGCTTCCCATATTCAGATTGGGCTGGTGATGACACATATCACAAGTCCACTTCCGGGTACACTCTCAGTTTGGGGGAAATCCCTATTTGTTGGCTAAGTAAGAAGACATCAACCATTTCTTTATCTTTAGCAAAGGCCGACTACAGAGGAGTGGTCACTTGTGTCATTCAGGAACTTTGGCTTCAACACTTCTTGATCGAGCTTGGTATCCAGTTTCATTGTCCAACTATCATATGGTGTGGCAATCAGAGTACACTGAGTTTTTGTAGAGATCCATTACAGCGACAATGAACCAAACACATTAAGGTCCACATGTATTTCATCAAATATCTAGTACATGACAGGATCATTGATCTATAGTTATGTCCTTCCTTTGAACAAATTGTTGACATCTTCACCAAGAACTTCACTGGAAAGAATTTTTATACTTTATGAGATCGCCTTGGAGTGAAGAACGTAGTTTCCTAGCAGCTGCCTTTTCTTCTTTTGATGCATTGTCTTTTGAGGGGGGATTTTGTTCCCATGTGCTTTTCCCTCTTTCCTCATTTTTTATTCAATGTTAATTAGTTCCATTGTACATGAGTACCTAATATGGCCCAGTTGTCGATATTCATTTTTTATTACTCCATAGTGATGTTCAAGGGGGTGTTGGAAATATTTCTATTTTCGACTCACTCGTTCACTATTAGTTAAATGTAGCTAGTTCTATTTTAGAATTTCTTTTTTTAGACCATCATTATTATGCATCCATGAATTCCTAAGGAAAATCTCACTATTAGTTCACTTTTTTATTTATTTATGGAATGTTCTTCCCTATATGAGTGTATATCGCTCATTCATTCATTGATTGTGTCCGTCATTGATTAGCTCATTGGAGTAGTGTGAATATATTTTCTCATTCTTCCATATTGAATCACTCCTCCTTTTCTTCGTAAGCTTAGTTTTTTCTTGCTTTATCTAGGTCTCCTATGCAGGTTTTGATGAAACATTGACATATGTGATATATGATATCTTAGTATAAAACCAAATATTAAATTTTAACATCTTAAAGACCATGAGACTAAATCTGATCATATATCTTTAAACCTAACGATAAAATTTTCCATGCAATGAAACCCCATTGAAGAGAACTCTCATAACCAAAATCACTTGATATTCAACAAACATAAAATTGACCTTTTTTTAAGGATTTAAATAATGAATTAAATCTCCTATCAAATAAGGAAAATATTTAATGTCTCTAGCATAATTTTACAACAACCTTCTCTACTTACATTAACATGTGTTGTATCAAAGTGTTGTGTAAAAAGGAAAATAGAAAAAACAAACCTTGGTATGATAAACAGTGCAACATTTCTAGAAAATCCATTAGAGATTCTTCTAATGAGTCCTTAAACTTTGACAAGATAAATAGGTATGTTACCACACAATCTTACACCCAAAGATGAAAAGTCCTAACACCTATATGAATACATGTGAAACTAGGAGGTTGGCCATTGTAACCTCACCAAAACTCTCCTAAACGTTAGACAAAGGGTGGACCTAAGTGAAAGGGGGATTCCATATGGTTACAAGGCTCATTTTTGTAGTATAGAGTGGGAGTAAAAGAATCCTAACAACAAATACAACAAAAGGAAAATGGAAAATTTTAAAAGAATGGGCTTGGAGATGAAAATATGCAAAGGGAAATCTAGCGTCTTATTTCTTGGGATATGGATTCATGGCTATAATCTAAGAAGGTTTATTATAATAAAGTTTTTAGTAAGAAAATTATTACAAGTAAATCAGGGAAGGGAATCACAATAGGGGATTTACAACCAAACCTAGTCTAGGATATGAGTAATCAATTACTCACAAATGATGTATATGGATTTAAAACCTCATTTTTAAAACCATGAACAATATTTTTCCCACAATGGATACATATGGATTTATCTCCTCCTCATTAATACAAGTTACTCCTAGATTTATCTTTAACACTCTAAACCTGCATACAAAATTTACCAATGATGCACATATAATATATCTACCAAAAATAATAGATTTTACATAAATCACAACATAATTTAGATAAAAGTTACATTCATCAAATTTCCTTGAGCTACCATTCCCATAAGTTCTTCCATCAATCACTCATTCCAATCCAATTTTCAAATGGAGTATACATATTTTATCTCTAACTCATCATATAAAAAAATATGATTTATTTTCCTAGATCCACTTTTCTTTCCAAGGGATACAATAAAAATAAGACCCTCAACAACTTGCTTACTAAAAGTAGTAGGAAGTTTGTTGAGATGTCAAATTCCTCTAGTAAAATATTACAAGAAAATGATTTTTTTTTATCTCCTATAAACAACTCCAACAACCACGTCGAAAAATGAATAAACATGGATTTAGTTACAAAATATTTACAAAAATAGAGTCAAGGGATAACAACCTTTCCCAAGATAGCCTAAAACTGTAATCCCCTCCCCAAAATGGTTAATTGACCATGTAATAAAGCTCCAACAACATCCTCAAATGTCCAAAAACTCTCATAACCAAAAGCACTTGATCTTCAACAAACATAAAATTGACCGCTTTTAAAGGATTTAAATAATGAATTAAATATCCTATCAAATAAGGACAATATTGAATGCCTCTATCATAATTTTACAAAATCCTTGTTTACTTCCATTAACAAGTTCTCTATCAAGGTGTTGTGTAAAAAGGAAAATAGAACAACCAACCCTTGGTATGATAGACAATGCACCATTTCTAGAAAATCCATTCGAGATTCTTCTAATGAGTCCTTAAACTTTGACAAGATAAATAGGTATGTTACCACACAATATTTCACCCAAATATGAAAAGTACTAACACCTAGATGACAGCATGTGAAACTAGGAAGTTGGCCATTGTAACCTCACTAACACTCCCCTGCACTGTAGATAAAGGGTGGACCTAAGTCAAGGGGGGATTCCCTATGGTTACTAGACTAATTTGTTTAGTATAGTCTAGGAGTAAAAGAATCCTAAAAATAAATACAACAAACTTGGAAAATGGAAAGTTTTAAAGGAACAATCTTGGAGATGAAAATATGGAAAGGGAAATATAGTGTCTCATTTCTTGAGTTATGGAGTCATGGTTGCAATCTGAGAAGGTTTACTCTAATAAAGGATATAGTAAGAAAATTATTACAAGTAAATAAGGGAAGGGAATCACAATAGGGGATTTACAACCAAACCTAGTCTAGGATATGGTTAATCATTTACTCACAAATTATGTATATGGATTTAAACCCTCATCTTTAAAACCATGCACAAGATTTTTCCCAGTATGGATACATATGGATTTATCTCCTCCTCATCAAGATGAGTTACTCATAGATTTAGCTTTAACACTCTCAACCTGCATATTAAATTTACCAACGATGCTCATAGAATATATATACCACACATAATAGATTTTAAATAAATAACAACATAATTTAGATAAAAGTTACCTTCTTCCAATTTCTTTGACCTACCATTCCTACTTACTTACTAAAATTAGTAGGAATTTTGTTGATATCTCAACTTCCTCTAGTAAAATTTTACAAGAAAATGATTTTTTTTTATCTCCTATAACTAAGTCCAACAACCAAGTAAAGAAATGAATAAACATGGATTTAGTTACAAGCTCCAAAATCATCCTCAAATGTCCAAAAACTAAACCTGAAGTGGATTGTGAAAGAAGAGATGGTTTCAATATGGTTGAATGTTGTACAATATTTATTAGTCCATGCCCTTTACTTTCATGAAACAATACCATAGAATGAGATTCTTCAAGGTGGATCAACACCAAAATATAGAATAATGACCAATTGGAGTAAAGGTTGTTGGTTCATGTGATTTCTTAAACCCATGTGTGGTTTAAAGTTTGGTCAAAGGGGCTCCATGTGATATGATCCAGCCAATTAAATCGGTTTGATGGATCAAACATCACACATAATTTGATCCACAATCTTAAAAAGAGGGGACGACCCCAAGAGAATATAGATTTTAATGTGGTGGCTCTATATAGGTATGAATTTGAATGGTGGTTCCATGAAGCATAAATTCATGTCAACCCTTTACTTTTATTCTACTATGAACATAAACTCATGAAAACCATTATGAATTAGGTTAGTGAGTTGATAACATGTTGTAAGATAATAAAATAAGTTTGATGACAACTTCCCCTTTGTAACATTTCAAGATATGTGTTGATCCATAATCAAGGGGCTCGCAGTCCACTCACTTCACCAACATGGATACTTATGTGGAATTTGATTTCTTATCTCTAACTCAATTGTGTTCCTGTGTTGTGCATATGGTTCTCTATCTCTTGGAGGCCCACTATTCTTCTCGACACTCATAAATTAGCTAACATTGACAATGACGATTCTATCCAATAATTATCAATTCTCCTTAAGACTCTATCATTGGGAGATTCAGACAACCTATTGTTCACTATGCCACTTAGGTCACTAAGTTGGTTGTAGTGGTCATGGCATTTCTCAGTGAAAATACCTTATGGTTCCTATTAATTAAATAATTCATCATTTAGTTGGTATAATGATTAATGTAGAATATTAATGGGTATGAGTAACTCAATAAATCATTAATGAGACCCTTACAATCATGGAAACAATTTGACACATGCTTGAGCAAGTAGATAAACCTCGTAGCAATTAAAACTCTTTTAATTAATGGAATATTCTTAGTATCCCTACATACACAAATGACTCATTATTTGTCTATCACATCATTTTTGTACCATGTGATAACCTCTCATGCACATGAGCATCACTACACTTCTAGCATAGGGTTTCACGCCAAACTGAGTTTGGATACATGTGGACAATAGGGAATATGTGGCCAACTTTATTGGAGGATTCTAAACCAACATTTAGAGTCAGATCAAGTGTGAAAGTAATGTGTAACACCCCAAGGATGATCCCCTACTGAATTGTAATTATGTTTATAGGATGGTGAGCCAAGTGTTTATAAGTTGGTAGGATTATATGTTTAGTGGGATGGAAATCCTAGATTCTAAGGCCAAATAGCCTCATTTTGTATATGTAAATACACACATCATTAATAAAATTGCATTGCTATGTGTAGACCGACCACAAAGAAAGAGTTATGGGAGACTAAATTCCACTAGGTAGGGTAAGGGATGGGGATAAGTGTCTAGGAATAACGGATAAGATAGAGGGATTAAATCTAAAGGAATAATATTTTATTATTATTTCCTAAAGGCTAAGGTGGACATGACCGGTGTTGTCCTAAGTTACTGGGAAAGGGAATGGGTGTTAAGTGGAGCTCATGCAACTTTAGGAAGACAGGTGTCGACCTGGGTGCATGTAGTGATAGCTAGGAAAGGAAGCTCGTTGGGGGTTCACTTCCCATTCTCATGATTTCTCCCCATCCTCGCATCCTTGGACAGTCTCACGACCCTCACAATTCATGCAATTCATCCATCCTTCCTAATTCACCAAAGATTCATGCATTGAACCATTACCTCCATCATCACCTCTGCATCTAACACACACCTTGGGAGCCTGCAATCATACATGATTTATCTTGTGTATTCCCTGTGAAGCCCGACACATCCTGTAACTACCTAAGCCCGTGAATGAGAGGTTGTAGGCTGTTAGTGTGAGATGGCCCTGGGAGATAATCCTTCCCATGGATATATGTGACTTTCATGTTTCCCTTGCCAAGCCTAGGAATCCCTTACTCGATGGAGTTTATCCCATCTCGGGGGTGACCCACTGTTGACCATGATGAGTAGTGTGGTCTAGGGCTGGGAGGTTCATGGAAGTTTTGGACGTGGTTGGTGGTCATCTATTGAAATATAAGTACCAAATATCTGTTGATTGTATGATTGTGTAATTTTACATGTGTTACAATTGATGTCTAATGCGTAGATATATCATATATGTTGTATGTGTAGGATTAATGTTATTTCCTTATGAATAGTTTATTAACAAAATGCTATAGCTGTTAAATTGCATTAGATAAATATCCATGTATTTAAATACAAGTTGGTATCAAAGATAGAAGGAAAGATAAAGTGGTTGGGTAACGTTCCCCCACAGAGGTTGATGGTCGGGGACATCACAAATTGGTATCACAACCAAGGTTTCAATACTGAGCCTGGATGGGCCATGTTAGTAGAATGTAACATCCTGCTCTGGTGCACTGAGAAAACTTATTCTTTGAGGACACTTGCTCACAAGTGATCCAGATTATTATGCCATTAAAAATTTTGATTTGATTATGAGGCATTATGGGATGATGACATGTTGTCTTACCGCTTTGACATAGACATATGCTATTGACTCGATTTTATTGAGTGTGCAGGATTACAAACCTAGAGGATGCTGAGGCATCAATGGAACCCTTTGGACTCCGGATTGAGTCAGGGAGTGTGCCATTGGGGTTTGATTGATTTACTGTGATTTTAGTGCATCTGACTAGATGATATGATATGGATATGTTCTGACATGATTTGTTGATGATGCAGGCTGACGATAGCTTGCCAACCAGACTCACATTTGGAGTAAAGGGGTCACACACAACTACCAGAGATGTTGAGGGAGAGGTGTGGAAAGAAGCCTTGCCACAACCTACTATCATTCTTGCCATGGCTCGAACTGTAGGTTAACGATTACCCAGTTTGAGAGGACCCACAATGTTGTGAGGGCAGACTACGACAGTCGCTCACAATGATTTTAAGGGGCGCGCAATAAGGCGGGGGGCCTATTCCTTAGAATCCCTTAGTCTCCCACAAGTTCACTTGGCGGAGTGTTTACTCTAGGGGTTATTGATGTTTACCAATCAGTCGAGAGGTGAGTGGCACCCTTGGAGCACGTAGTGCATCCTGAAGGGCACGTCACACAAAGGAACATATGAGGTGAGTGGCACCCTTGGAGAACCTAGTGCATCCTGAAGGGCACGTCCCGTTGATGATGATAGAGGGATGAACCTAGATGGCCCTAAAACAAATAACATGTTAAGAAATTTTAAAACTATTTCCCTAATTAAATGTCGCTCAGTACAAAATCTAAGTTCTAAGTCTAAAATTATGCTAGGGGTAAAATTTTGTCTACCTTTAAAAAAAAATAATAATAATAAATAAATAAATAGATAAAATAAAATAAAATAATAAAATTTAAAATAAAAACCACTTAAATAATAATATGATCTTCATAGTCCCCGAGGTGTAGGACAGTCGGTGATGGAGTGTGTTGTTAAGCCACTCTGTGATGTTAAAGTCACTGGTTCGAAACCTGCGGGGACAAAAAATCCAACCATGTTAAGGGTTGGTGTGGCTCAGGTCGGGTGCGATCCCCGGGTGATTTTGACGGCTTAGATGCCCCTGAGTCATGGTTTCTCAAGCCACAGGTTAATTGCGTAGCCAACAGGTTCCGCACAAATTAACAAACAAACAAAAAAAATAATATGATCTTCATAAAATTTTGTAATATGAAGGTAGTAAGAAATTAAATTATTCATAAGAAATAAAATCTGTGGATAAAATGTAAAGAGAGAATTAATTGTTTTATCTTTTGATAATTTAAGAAGATACTAAATTAATGATAAAAGGGAAAAGGGGTTAAATTCCACACCTTCCTTTTTGAGTTCTAAGTAAAAGGGGAAAGAGGGAAAATACAAAAAATAGAAACTAGGGAAAAGAGGTAACATAAAAAGGAATAAGGGGAACTTAAGGGGAAAATCGGGAAGTCAACTTAGTAAAGAATCTACATTTAAGAGCTTTCTAACACAATCTGCATTAACAATTTAACTAATATATACACATGCTACCAATTCCCATATACGATTCTAACATTGTAACAATAATACATTATGAGCGCTATCTAATAGTAAAAGAAATATTAAAACCAACTTGTTGACTCTTACACTTGTTGTTTGCAAGCTACCAATGAGGAGAAATATAAGGAAATTTAAACCAAGGGTGCAACTGAGGATATTGTCGTCACCACTACAGTCCCTTCCAGAATAAAGGCGTGGTCTGTAACTAAGGTGATATTGTCCATTCGACCGCAACACTTAGTCAACCCTTAAGGAAAACAGGTCCAATGAACCACCCAACACAGTCCAGCATCGAGGGGCCAAGCACAATCACAGTTTAAAGGTATTTCACGGTCAATTACTGCCCACTCAGTCACATTTTGATGGGAGATTCGTGGCCCATTTAAGGTGGCATACAGTCATCAGGTTGGTAGCATAAATAGTGGGAATGTACAACAATTTCAGACTTTCAATTTTAAAATCAACCGTGGTCATTCAGGCCATCGAAAAAAATCCAAATAAATACAATGGCCCCAATAATTGGTCATAAAAATTCTACCATAACTATTGCTATCACAAAAGTTTCCATAAAACTGCCATGAAAATTTATACTAGTCACGTCATGAAAATACTACCAGTCTACAATAACTTTCACGACCAGACTTGAATACCAGTCGCAGGTTACGTCTCTAGTAACTTCACAGTCACATAATACGTCTACATCCATGATCAATGCATTAAGTTGGCAGGGTGGGTGACTTTATAGCCTCGTTGTGTGAAACATTGTGGGAGTAATGTTTAAGGTTGTGGCCACATCGTGTAAATGGTGTTAAATGATAATGCTGCTTCTAGTTATATCACCTTCCTAATAAGCCAATAAAGCGCTAACCATGAATGCTATCAAGAACTATGTGTATCACTAAGTATTCATTATATGGCGTAAACACGGTGTGATTGGTAATATCGTTGTGTGTAACATGTATGTGAACAATGATATCACTGTGTTAACAGAGAAGGGAGAAAACATAGAGAAAAGATCAATCGTGTTTGAAACCATCATCCACTCAATAATAATCCACTACAATCATTAAAAATCGTGATGGGTAGCAATTCGAGGGTAAATCGAATAGTAGTGGGTTTATCGCAAGGTGAAAACCATCAATAGTCAAGAGAGCAAGGGTTAAGCACATGAGAAAATGAAATAATAAATAAAAAGAATGGGAGTAAATGCCATGGAACCATAGGAACGAGAAGAAGATGGCCATGGTAAAATGGTGTTCGGAAAGAGAGAAGTCGACAAAAAAAGTGTTAATACACAGATTTTAAATTGGCCAGTTATCAATAATGAACGTGCAGAGAAAACAAAATCGCTAGCAATGATAATCACACAGTCAAATTAGCCTTTTAGGTGATGAATATGCAGAGCTTGATTTAATAGTTATCCACATTACAATCGATGAAGATATAAACATACATTTTTATTATTATTATTATTATTTCCTTCAACTAATGCTGAATTACCACAGCAGAGATAATGGTTCCATCAGTTACACAATTGCAATTGCAGAAGTAAGTAAACTAGCCAATTTATCTAGAACCCAATGCAGATGAAGTTAAATACTCTTTACATATCAGAATACCAATATAAAATGTTGACAACAATAAGAGAACGCCAGAGCCAAAGGATAACTTATCGAAGGGATGACAGGAGTTCTATCAGTCAAGGCACTGAAATAAACAACAAGGAAGCCAAATAACCCAAAATCCAAGGCCGTACTGAAGGAAATAAGTCAATAAGTAGGCAAGGACATCCACAAAAGTAGACGGCTGAAGGTTCACCTTCGCTTCACCATCCTTGCACAGAAAAGCAGGGCATTGAGATCCATAAGTCTTTTAACACTAAGGCGACAATCGTAGATCATGTTCCTGGCCGACTGCTCAGGTGAGGACTGGCGTGCTAGGGACAAAAAGCAAACAATCGCATGGGTCACAGTCCAACCACAGGGCTGTCGAGTCATGTGGGGACGAAGGCCATGGGAAGTCAATCAACCAAACAATAAGTTAGGCTAAGAAAAGGGGTCTGTTATCAATCTAAACATCCAATCCATTTACAAATCAATAGGCAGATCCAAGCATAAGTCCTAATGCATTATACTTTACAAAATAAAAGAGTGTACTGTTTTCTAATCACCCACTTCAAATGACGTCCTGTGCTCCATGCAACTCCCTCTCGCTGACTGTCGAGACCTCACCGGTACCTCCCAGCCAATGCTAGGGGTACTCTTCTTCCCCCTTAGCCCCCCGAGCCGCAAAGGGGCCACACACACTATCCAGATATTTCATCTAGCTCCCAGCTCGCCTCGCAAGGCCAAGCTACCACTCCTTTCCGAGATGGGTATCCCAACTCCCCACAGGTAAATTAGTCAATTTGATATTTCTGCATTTGAACGTTACACAACAAAAGATCCCCTTCGTCCTTCTCCTTCCTTTATTTTATAGAGTTTTGAACTTCCTTTCTTTCCTAAAATCTCATTTAATTTAAGTTTTAGAAATAATTTCCTAAAATTTCCTCTCTGTACAAGTGTCCCCCATCCCCTACATTCCTCCATAAGTTAATTTCTTTAATTAAGTAATTATATTTATTTCCATCACCCACCTAGATTTAATCCTAGAATCACTCCTAGGTGTCCCTAGATTCCCTTACAGGTTTTAAAGGATTTCCCTATTATGAAATTGCTAATTAAGATTAAAATTAGAAAGCTCTTAAATGTAGATTCTTTACTAAGTTGACTTCCCACTTTTCCCCTTAAGTTCCCCTTATTCCTTTTTATGTTACCTCTTTTCCCTAGTTTCCTATTTTTTTTATTTTCCCTCTTTCCCCTTTTACTTAGAACTCAAAAAGGCAGGTGTGGAATTTAACCTCTTTTCCCTTTTATCATTAATTTAGTATCTTCATAAATTATCAAAAGATAAAACAATTAATTCCCTCTTTACATTTTATCCACAATTTTTTTTTCTTATGAATAATTTAATTTCTTACTCCCTTCATGTTACAAAATTTTATGAAGATCATATTATTATTTAAGTTGTTTTTATTTTAAATTTTATTTTTTTATTTTATTTTATCTATTTATTTTATTTATTTATTTATTTTTATTTTTTTAAAGGTAGACAAAATTTTACCCCTAGCGTAATTTTAGACTTAGAACTTAGATTTTGTACAGAGCGACATTTAATTAGGGAAATATTTTTAAAATTTATTAACATGTTATTTGTCTTAGGGCCATCTAGGTTCATCCCTCTATCATCATCAGCGCAACGTGCCTTTCAGGATGCACTAGGTGCTCCAAGGGTGCCACTCGCCTCATCTGTTCCTTTGCACGACGTGCCCTTCAGGATGCACTACATGCTCCAAGGGTGCCACTCTCCTCTTGACTAATTAGTAGACATCAATAACCCCTGGAGTCAACACTTCGCCAGGTGAACTTGTGTGAGACTAAGGGCTTCTAAGGAATAAGGCCCCCACCTTATTGCACGCCCCTTAGAATCATCGTGAGTGATTGTTGCAGTCTACCCTCACAACATCGTGGGTCCTCTCGAACTCAGTAATCATTAACCTACAGTTTGAGCTATGGTGGGAGTGCTAGTAGGTTGTGGCAGGGCTACTGTCCACACCTCTCCCTCAACATCTCTAGTAGTCGTGTGTGACCCCTTTACTCCAAATGTGAGTCTGGTCGGTAAGCTATCGTTAGCCTTCATCATCAAAAAATCATGTCAGAACATATCCATATCATATCATCCAATCAGATGCACTAAAATCAAAGTAAAGCAATCAAACCCCAATGGCACACTCCCTGACTCGATCCGAAGTCTAAGGGGTTTCATTGATGCCTCGGCATCCTCTAGGTCCGTAATCCTACACACTCAGTAAAATTGAGTCAATAGCTCCTGTCTATGTCAAAGAGGTAAGACAACATGTCATCATCCCATAATGCCTCATAATCAAATCAAAAGTTTTAACAGCATAATAATCTGGATCACTTGCAAGAAAGTGTCCTCAAAGAATAAGTTTTCTCAGTGCGCCAGAGCGGGATGTTACATACACCCCCTCTTGGTCTAAACTTTATCCTGAAGTTTGACAGTATATATACTGAAATAAAGTGTATCATAGTATCATATGTCTATCTATCAAACAAAAAGAGAAACTCCTGGCACATATCATATGCGTCCTCCTAGGTCGATGAGTGCAGACTATAATTGTCTCACTAGACCTTGACTTGATCTACCGTTCGACGTCATAGCTGTCGAACGCGATGATCTAATATGCGGATTGGATTAGCCATGATCTCTCCCTCGTCCGATACCTGAAAGGAAATCATGTCAATAACATGTGTAGGATCACTAATATAATGTCTCAAAACAGATACATGAAAAACATCGTGCATACGCCTCAAGGAATCAGGCAAGGCTAGTTGGTAGGCCACGAGCCCCTTTCTCTCCACAATATCGAAAGGTCCCATGAACCTAGGAGAGAGTTTATCTCCCTTCCCAAACTTGATTGAAATCTTGTGTAGTTTAACCCTCAAGAAGACTCGATCGTCGACCTCGTAACTACGGTCGACATGGCGCGCATCGACATAAATCTTCTGTCGATCCTGTGCTTCTTTAATCCTTTGTCTTATTGTTTTCATTTTCTCTTCCATTTCTTGGATCACTTCTGGTCCCACTAGGACCCTATCCTCAAGTCGATCCCAACTCAAGGGCATTCGACATGGTCACCCGTAAAGAAACTCAAAAGGCACCATCTTAATGGTGTTCTGGTAACTGTTGTTCTAAGCGAACTCCACTAGTGGCAAGAGTTCCTCCCAATGCTTTTGTTGGTCCATCACGTACATGCACAACATGTCTTCCAAGGTTTGGATCATTCGTTCGGTCTTCCCGTCAGTCTCCAGGTGATACACAGTACTAAAGTTAAGTTGGGTTCCCAAGGCCTCTTGGAAACTCATCCAAAATAGTCCAGTAAACACCGATCCTCGATCGAATATAATCCTCTTAGGCATGCCATGTAGCCTCACAATCTCACTAGTGAAAACTCTAGCTATGTCAAGTGCCTGATACATCATACACATAGGAATAAAGTGAGCAATCTTCGTCAGAGTGTATACTACTACAAAAATCGAGTCATGTCTCCTTTCCATTAGTGGCAATCCAACAATAAAATCCATCGAAATAACCTCCCATTTCAATTCTGGAATAGTGTGCGATTGTAGTAATCATGTTGGGTGTCTATGTTCGGCCTTTACCTGCTGACATTCTAGACATCTGACCACATAGTTGACTATGTCGGCCTTCATTCCCTTCCAGAATAATAAGGGTTTAAGGTCTTCCCTCATCTTCGTGACTCCCAGGTGATCCATATAAACTACTCTATGAGCCTCGCTCAGGATCAACATCCTCAACTCGTCGTTTGGCGGTACGTAAATCTGACCTTTAAACCTCAATAAACCATCGCTATCAAATGAAAATCCCTCAAATCATGGTACCATCATTGTTTTTTGTTCGATAAAACCCTCGACCTCTTTGTGCCAGTCATCACCACCCTGTAAAGTTAGAATCTTTTCATGTAGATTCGTCTAAATAGGCAACACCAAAAAGATGCGTGATCTCCAACTCAATTTATCTGCCACTTGGTTCACTGTTACTTTTATGTAAGTAATCTCGAAGTTGCACTCGCTAACAAATTCTGACCAACGTCGTTGTTGTGCATTCAGGTCACTTTGCGTAAATATGTGTTGTAGTCCACAATGGTCAGTCTTTAGTTCAAATTTTTGTCCAACAAGGTAGTGTCTCCAAACCTTCAAGGCATATATGATGGCTAACAACTCCAAATCATGTGTCGCGTATTTCTCCTCATGGCTTCTCAGTTTCTTTGAAATGTAAGTGATTACTCATTCGTCTTGCATCAAGACTCCGCCTAGGCCTTTCTTGGATGCATCGGTGCATACCAAGAAGTCCATGTCCACGTCGGGGACCTTCAGTATTGGTGTTGTTGTCAATGATTCCTTGAGCCTCCAAAATGATGCCACGCATTTCTCATTCCATACAAACTTATTTTTCTTCTTATACAACTCTATGGTCGGACTTGCTATCTTTGAAAATCCCTCGACGAGACGTCAATAGTATCCTACTAAACCCATGAAGCTACACACTTTCGGGACATTCGTCGGCGCAGGCCATTCCATAATAGCCTCGACCTTGGCTGGATCCATGGCGATGCCTTCGCCGGAGATGACATGCCCTAAGTAGTGAATCCTTGATTGGTAAGAATAGCATTTGGACAACTTCCCATACAATTTGTGCTCTCGTAGACACTGTAGCACCAAGCACAAGTGCTCATCATACTCCTTCATCATCCAAGAGTAGATCAAAATATCATCAATGAATACTTGGACGAACTTTTCCAAGTACTCTCGGAACACCCCATTCATCAAACTCATAAATACCCCTGGGGCGTTTGTTAGTCCAAATGGTAAAATAGTAAACTCGTAATGTCCAAACCTCATCTTAAAGGTGGTCTTAGAGACGTCATCTTCCTTAATCTGTAACTAGTGGTATCCTGATCACAAGTCTATCTTTAAGAACACTGTCGCGCCCTTCATTTGATCAAATATATCATCAATCCTCGACAACGGATACTGATTCTTGATCATGGCCTTGTTCAATCGATGGTAGTCAATGCAAAGCCTCCATGATCCATCCTTCTTTCGTATGAAAATAACAGGTGCACCACATGGTGACACAATAGGATGTATCATTCCTACGTCCAACAACTCCTTCAGTTGCATTTTCAACTCTTGTAACTTCGGGGTCAACATTTGATAAGGCATTCTTGCTATCAGTTCAGTCCCCGATTCCAGGTCTATGGTAAAATCCAACTCCCTCTCCGGCAGCATCCCAGGTAACTCCTCTGGAAATACGTCCACAAACTCTTTCACCACCGGAAGGTGTTCTAGACCTTCTGCTACTCCCTTCTCATTTAACGCAAGGATCTCATAAATCTTGCATCCCTTGCGCATGTTATTCCGAAGTTGCAAGGAAGAGATGAACCTCAGGGAAAATCCCTAGTTCCATCCTACAATCACACGTCTTTGTCCCTTGTCATCGACCAAGCTCAACCATTTTGTCTTACAGTTGAGTATCGCCTCATGCGATTCCAACCAGTCCATACCAATCACGACGTCATAAGATCCTAAGATCGTGACGTATAGGTTGGCCCTTGTGACAAATTCTCTCAGGTTAAGGACACAACTCGTAACCTTTCCTCCAACCTTCTGTTTGGCTCCCGAAGCCATCTCCATGAAGCTAAACTTGTCATGTTCGACTGCCTTTACCTTAATCCTTTTTAGCATTGCACCAGAAATTAAGCTCTTGGTAGCACCAGGATCTGTCAAAATACTAAGGGTCTGGTCAGCGACGGTACCTGTCATCTTGAGCATAGTTGATTGATGCTCTGCCTAGAGGTTATTCACCACTGCATGAATCCGATGGGTTGTGCCCATATCTTCCACGGTAGTGTGTCCAGTTGATCTGGATGCTCTGGTCCTCTCCACAGGGTAGTCGCACTAGTAGTGTGACTCCCCACACATCCAACACCCCTTCTTCAGCCTAGTAGTCCTCGTACCCGAAGTAGAAAATGATGGCCCACTGGCCTGGAACCCTGGTCTGTTCTGTTGAATAGGCCTAAACTACTGTTGCTGCGGGTGACGTTGCTGTTGATGCTGTGGTACCCGATAAGGTGTCCGCTGCTGAGGTGTCAATCGCCGAGGTGTAGTGAAAGTGGATCCCCTTTGGAAGCCACGATATCCTAGTGTATGTCTGGCTGGTGTCTAATGTTGCTGTGCTCCAGATGAAACCTGCCCTACTGGTATCACTAGAGTCCTAGTCTAACCTCCACTGATAAGCTCCTCCTCTGCTATGAGGGCCTTCTAGACAACATCATGGAAGGTTTGAGGCATCAAAATCCTAACCTTTGCATGCAGGTTGTCATTAAGGTCGAACATGAACCTGTTGACCTTAAGTTTCTCAGTGTTAAGGTGTAGAGCATACTAGAGCAGCTCCATAAAACGAGCCTCGTACTCAGGCACCATACGACCTCCCTGTTGTAAGGCATTGAAGTCATTCAGTTTACGCTTAATGAATTCCTCTGAAAGATACCTCTCTCGAAACCATTCCTTGAACAATTCCCATGACACATATTCGACGACCATGTTCAGCTATGGTAGGAGTGTCTTCCACCATAGAAGAGCGCTCCCCTTCAATTGAAAGACCGCCATGCAGACCTTCATGTTGGAGGTATAATCGTGAAGTGCGAAGCACATCACCATGTTCTCCAACCATGCCTCGATGGCTGCGTTGTTCGGAGCACCAAAGACCTCGGGAAATTTGACCTTCTTGAGTTCATGGTGAATGCTACCAGTACTGACCGAAGCACGTGGTGGAACCTCAGCGGGTGCCGGTACTCTGGCCTCATCTCTGTCCAAACAACTGATCAATTCCTCAGACATGCGCTGAAAAGATCTCATCATTTCGATGACATCACCAACTGCTATCTGCTCCTGCCCAACAACCTGCTCATCTCCCTGGGGGTTAGCTCCCTCAAGGGTGGATTCTACTTGAGGCATTGCACCCCCTCCCCTAGCACCCTGTCATCTGCCTCCATGGTGTCCTCTAACCATGATTACCTGCACGAACACAAGTCAACTTGATTAGCAATATTAAAATCAATAACATCAATGAAAGATATAGCAATCCCAGGTCATGGGTCGAACCGACTCTGATACCATATGTAACGAACCTCCTCGTTACGACACCAAGCCTCACATAACAAGTGCAATTTTTTTTTTGTGTGTGTGTATACAAGGGTAATAAAGACATTATACTCTACGTCGCAACATGACGCCAAACAAGGCGTAAGAAACTCACACAACAACAACATGGCGACCAAACATAGAAGCACATCAATCACCTGGAAGCAATATTAGACATTCAACCGACGAAAATAAGAATGACTACCCACCTGTCCTACCCTGCAATGGTTAGGACCTCCAGGACACATAAGAAACGCTCAAGCCCAGGTTCCCATAGATTTTGACCATTTAAGGTCTCAGGGTTGGCAACTGTTCTGAGGAACAAGGAGGCGTCTACATCCCTCCCGACACAAGCATACCTAAACTAAATATGCTAAGTCAACAATGACTGTAAATGAGTAAAAATTCATCTCATAAAGAATCATAAATCAAGAGCGGTAATACATTTTAATCTCATGCAGCTTAACTCTATATCTTGTTTTTAAGGAAATCTTCTAGGGGTATGTGAAGAGAAGCTATAATTATATGTTCATTATGAGAACCCATAAGAAACTCCATCTTCTTAAGCAATACAAGAACTTTAAAAACACTTTTACATTATGCATCCATTATATGAAACTAATAAAATCATTCATAATAGCAATAATGAGAAGTCACATGTTGACATAGATATAAGAGGTATGTACACTAATGCAAGATATAATGTGTTATCAATCTTTACATTGTAATAGTTTATTACTAAGGTCACCATTCTCTTTTTGAACTTCAATAATACCCTTAAGAGATAGTTGTTAATAGCATTCAATTCGTATAATCCTCAATATTTAAATCACTTGATTCTTCTATATTTTCTTCACTTTTAATTAAGTATTCAAATCTCAATCCTAGAAAGCCTTTAATCATTAATTGAAACATTACTAAAATAAAGTGGTCTTGTTATTATTAAACACTAACTAAAACAAATAGCTTGTTGTTATGAAACATTAGATTGACTGTTATTATTAAACACTAACTAGAACAAGGTATATTGTTGTTGAGGTTGTAGCATTGGTAACATATATCTAAGCATTAAAATGATATTGCATCAAATATTTAAGTGTTGAAATCGAATATAAGTAACCTTAGGTACATTCTAACATAATTTGCATTAACCATTTAACTAATATATATACATGCTATCAATTCCCATATAAGATTCTAACACAATCTGCATTAACAATTTAACTAATATATACATGTGCTACCAATTCCCATATAGGATTCTAACACTGTAACAATAATACATTATGAGCGCTATCTAATAGTAAAAGCAATATTAAAACCATCTTGTTGACTCTTACACTTGTTGTTCGCAAGGTACCCATGAGGAGAGATATAAGGAAATTTAAACCAAGGGTGCAACCGAGGATATTGCCATCACCACTACAGTCCCTTCCAGGATAAAGGCACGGTTTGTAATTAAGGTGATATCGTCCATTCGACCGCAATGCTCAGTCAACCCTTAAGGAAAATGGGTCCAATGAACCATCCAACATAGTTCAACATCCAGGGGATAAGCACAGTCACAGTTTAAAGGTATTTTGCAGTCAATTACTGCCCACTCAGTTGCATTTTGATGGGAGATTCGTGGCCCATTTAAGGCGGCATACAATCATCAGGTTGATAGCATAAATAGTGGGCATGTACAACAATTTCAGACTTTTGATTTTAAAATCAACCATGGTCATTTAGGCCACTGAAAAAAATCCAAATAAATACAGTGACCCCAATAATTGGTCATAAAAATTCTACCATAACTATTGCTATCACAAAAGTTGCCATAAAACTGCCATGAAAATTTCTACCAGTCACGTCATGAAAATACTACCAGTCTACAATAACATTTGCGACCAGACTTGAATACCAGTCGCGGTCTATGTCTCTAGTAACTTCACAGTCACACAATACGCCTACATCCATGATCCAATGGACAAAAAAATGGACAAAATTCAAGTTTAGAGCCCATGGTTCTACGTAGCACTAGGATGGGTCACTATTGGGTTATGAAAAGGTACATATATTCTCCTCATTTCCATGATTTATGACATCATCTTCACTGAATTGTTTGTTGCTTAGGAATAAAATAGGATAGGAAATGACTAAAATGTCTTCTAGAACTATCATTGAGTTGAAGTTCATAAATTCTAAAATATGGTTGGAATTGTAAGATTTTGTTACAGGAATGGGTAAATCTTGGTAAACGCATGATATTAGAAGAGATTTAGAAGATGTACAAACTATTGGAGGCTAAAGATATGGAGCGTAAAGCAGTTTCAAGAGAGATTAGTTCTATATTTTGTAAACTTCAAAAATAGTAATAGAGACCGCGAGGATCTCTCGATCCTCAGAATATCTTTATTTACCCATATTTTGTAATACATAAAGAGTAGTGAATCCTCGAAAGAATAATATAAGAATTGTATCTAAGCATTCAAAATTCAGAATTACTCTACAAGAACAATTTCTGTAAATGTTGTCTCAGTTATGGAATTAATAAATATTTTGAACGTTTCCATCATTTTCCTATACTGAGTTTCTAGTAGCAACGCTTCTAAGGACCGAGGGCCCAGTCCGAAGGAGTTACTGTCTTAATATGTATTTTATTAGTTTGATTTCTATTTTGAACATTAAATCCTTTTTATCAACATTAAGATAATTCATAAGTGTGCTAATGTTTTGATATTATTTGCTTGTAGAAGATATATGCTTTCCTTTGAATGTTGTCGATTGCTATTCCAGATTCCATTTGTTGTAGTTTACTGCTTGGCAGTTCCTCTCATTTTCACATGCGTTGTTCCTTTCAATTAAATTAGCAATTGTTGTTCCTTTCCATTAAATTAGCATTTTCTATTTCTTTTGCTTAATTAGCATTTGTTGTTCCTTCTACTTAGTTAGCATTTGTTGTTCAATTATTGTTCTCTCTCAATTTACAGTATTCAGTTATTTCTTTCTAGTAGATTAGATAGTCATCAATAGGTCAGCATGTTTTCATAGATTCAATTATTGTTGTTTAATTAGATCAATTTATGCCTTTAATGTCAGATTCAATTATTGTCCCTTAATTAGATCGATTCAACAATTCAATTCATGCCTGCAATTCATATCACACTATAGAACAAATTTCGATCATGTTCAATAGGATCTTAGCTTTAGAAACTTAATGAATGTGTGAGGAACTTGATTGTTGATAAAATCAGATTTGCTACACGATTTTATCCTCTACGAGATGTCTGCAAAGACTTTGCTAATATTCTTGAAATAGAAGATGAATCCTCGAGTTGATAAATTAATGTTAAACTAAGGTTGTTTTTAAGACATCTTTAGAGACCAACATTTTGGCACCGTTGTCGGGGAGAGTGTCAAATATAGCATAGTTTGTTGCTCTGGAGGATGAGGTATTGAAGACAAAATGTAAGAACCTACATAGGAAATAAGTAAGATGCTTATGCTAGAACCTACCTCCAGCTGATACTTAGAGGTTATATAGGTGTTTTTTGAAATTTTTGAGTGAAGTGTATATGACTAAGAAAAAGTATTCTGAAAAAACAAAACCTCCACCAAAAGCTACCAAAGCCCATGGTTTGGTGCTCCCTGGAAGAAACACTTTCATAGAAAATATCATCTAAAAAGAGGAATCTCAAGCTTAGGTTGGACCTAGGAAAGGATCTACCTGAATCCCTCAAGTAGTAGTTTCACCAGTTGCAACCCACATTGAGATTCACAACAAGCCTAGAGGGACTGAGAAGAGATTTCAAATCATAGATATTCCACTCCTCAACCCTTTAGACGAGGGAAATTCTCATAATCTAGAGGAAGGAGAAGGAGAAAGCAGTTGGGTTTCCAAGGAAAACCCATCACCCCCACCTGATCCTGAATCTCCTGTGAAAGAAGAAGGCATACCTAAAATCCCAGATAGAGGTAGTGCAATCAAATCCCCTAGGGAATCAAGTAATAAATCAAGAGAACACCTAGATCAATAAATTATCAAAGATGATTGGCATATCTACGACCAAATGGCACAACCAAATCAACAATGACCCCAGAACTCCACCTTAGAATATCCGATAGTTGATCCAGTCGCCAATTCCCCCATGAAAGCAATTCCCTTGCAAAATTTGCCAACCTTTCATGGATTGATTTCAGAAGACCCAGATGCATTCTTATTTGAATTTGATGTCCTATGTAGGGGTTACAATTACACCTTTGAACCCAAAAAACTAAAACTGTTCCCTTCCACTTTGAAAGGGGTGTTATCACCCCATAAATTATGGGTATCAGCTGATGACTTGGATTTTATACGTATATGGTGATTTGGTTAACAAATGATATTGCATTCTTCAAATAATTTGTGAAAAAGAAAAAGAAAGAAAAAAGAAAAGAAAAGAGGGCCAAAAGAGTTGAAACAAAAGCCCCATGCAATAATGGCAACTTGGTCATACCTTTCAAGCATGACCAAGTTCTTTTAAATTTTCAATGTTGATAGGTTAGTGAATACATCTGATCAGACCATCTAATCCTGATCAGATAGCCCCTAGGTTAGCACTAGCGAATACATCTGATCCGACCATCTAATCCTGATCAGATAGCCCCTAGAAAGAATAAAATCTACCCAACTGTCTAATCTGGGTCAATTGCCTTGTAACAGTAGGTTAGGATGTAGATTAATTGCCTTGCCCGCCTTGCCAAAATAAAGCCAGATCGATAAAGAGGTTACCCTATGACTCCAATACCTAAATGTAGTTGAATTTATGTCCCCTTGGTGGTGTATATAAGAAATATCCCAGGAAAACCCATGTGAGTGTCCTTATCCTAAGTTCTCCTACATTATGACATTTTCCGCCCCCTTCCTATGTCTCATTCACTTTTCGAAGGCTCAGATCAAGGCGCTTAGATCAACGGCTCACATTTGGTTCCGGACCCCCCTTAGCGTCCTGCTTTTAACAAAGAAAGGGGGTCCGAAATCTAAGGTAATGTACGCGCAGATCTATACGGTCCTGAAAGGGGCGCATGAATCCATGACTCATATTGGATTCCGAACCCCCCTGCCCGTTCTGCCTTTAACGGAGGGGGGGGGG